>WWET01000458.1:133922-150889 GCA_011038615.1 Limnodynastes dumerilii | reverse complement strand
AGAAATGACTCAGACATCTTTAACATCGGAGAGGTCAGGGACATCTCTTAAATAAATGTAAGTGAAATCCTTACAGCTGCACCTTGTTAAACCTTTTGCATTATGGCTTCACTGTGCCGACTTGATTAATCTTGAAATGTTTTCTCCTTGTCTTCCCAGTTCATTTTTCGGAAGCTCAGCAGCTCCCTCTACTGGTTCTAACAATAAACTGAGGATTATTAGTAGCAGACTTGCTTCAGTTTCACCCATCACAACATACTGCCTAAAACACTAGTAATGGGAAATTACAGGGTTGTTTTTTTTATAGGCCGGTATCTCATTGTGCAGGTACAGCCTTTCCTATAATACCCAGGTATGTTTCCTACAGATAGGCAAGACCATATCACCAAACCCCTATATACTGCAAGGAATAACAGAATTAGCTGTATCTGCATTATATACATGACTGAATGACTGAGGAAAAAGAGGGGCTGTGGATAGTGGCAGATTCACCATATGGATTCGCCCAGTATGATATAATGGAATTTATATCAGATTATGGATAACGGTGGTGTAGTGGGTCTTAGTAAGTAACTATATTAATCATTTCAGAGTAATGAGAGAGGAGACTGTGGTTGCAATACATGGAAGTAAAATTCTCCTGAGTGTAATACACAGCGCAGCTAATATAGAAGTAACCTTGAAGGAGTCTATCTAAAGATAGCTACCGTATATATATATATATTTATATATAGATTCAGAGGGAGCACCAGATAAAGAGCTCCCTGAGCACATAAACGCCCCCTTCTTCCAACACAATAAATATGTATCATCTATTATCCCATGGTAAACCTCTGCTTGTGGTCTCTAGCTCCTTCCTCGGATTCATGTCACTGCGGCGGGGACGCGGGTGCTGTATGTATGGTCACAATAGCCGGGTTATGAACTGCTGACATGACTGGATGTGAAGGGGCATCTGCTGTCTAGGAAGCGGACCAAGGCGAGCAGGTTGTGAGCAATGGTCACATCTGTCAGAAGGTAATTGCATTCAGCGCTCCAGCCCAGGCACTGACCTTGAAAGGCAAACGCTGAAGCCGGCTGCCAGTCAACAATTCCCCTTCTTACCCAGCAGTGGAGAGAAAAGCCATGCTATCATCTGACGATATAATACTGGGACTGGTTGCTATGGGTAACAGCACATCACCAGACACGACCTGTGTGATGAGATTATTCATCTTTCCAGGATTCTCCTTTATTCTACATATAATCCCTGTAGTATTGCAGCAGTTCAGTGTGTGTCATCCTTACACTGTAATAACGTGTTGCTGAGTGACGTACAAGGTCGGCTGGGACAGAAGAAGCACCAAGATGCTGAGCTGTCCAATAATGAGCAATTCATATCGCGTCTGTCTCATGACTCCGTGACCATTATAACCCTTATTATAGTGGAAGAAGACTACTGGCTCTCGGTCAGTGTACCAGTTACGGTCACCACGGCGACAGTCATGATATCCACAATGATACTGTCAACACTCATTGGTCGATATTTATTAGAATCGAAATGCATTGTGCCGGCATGGTACCCTTTAATAACACTGACACTATACATAACTATCAAACTGACAATAAAAATATCTGTCTCCAGTCCAATTTCTCAGCTGGAGCTGTGTGAGCCTCTGTCCTGCCTATTGCTGCAAGAGCTGCATTATCTAGCGGTAAGGAATTAGCAGGGTATTTAATAATTAGTGTTATTGTAATGCCATACACAGTAAAGCCGGATACACACTGGAGGGTTATCTGACAATTATGGTCATGATAACCATTGGATATCTCTAATATCTTACCAGTGTGTAGTTTCCTACAATGCTGCAGAATAGTCTAAAATAGTCTAAAATTGCATTGAATCATGGGATTTGATTTTTGGGAGATCCTAATTTTACAAAACTAGCCATATCCCGTTGCCTGGAGAAAAGGTCAGTGTGTACCGATGCACGATCATCACTGCAACTATTCCCATTCTCCCATACTTCTGCACAGTGCCACCTTGTGGGCATGTATAGTGTTGCAGCAAAAGCTTATTTCATCAGGTTGTGAAACGACCCACAGGGGGCATCATTAAGCAGGTTGAGCTACAATCGTTACAACAGATTTGACAAGATGTTGGATCGTTACAAAAACTTTGTGTACCCAGCTCAAGTATGACAGGTGTCAAGTTAAGGAACCTGTCAGATAAAGTCGATCAGCCATTTGGTGTTGGCAGGTTAAACGTTGACTTTACAACCTTTGCCATTTCATATCACACCCCATTGTCCTACCCAGTCATGTACCAATGTCCATGTCACCTCCCCCCTCCCCCGTGCTAGTGTCATGCGCACAGGAGAGTAAAAAGCTTCTGCAACTTCTAGCAGTGAATAACTTTTTGAAAGTTAAGAAAGTAAAGAGTGCATTAAATAATAGAATAAAGCCTGAATTCCCCATGACATTGGATGTAAGAGTGCTAAATAAAGGAATGTACGACGGGGTAAGGTACCAGCCATGGGGTGTGGGGAGAGAGCGAGAGACTCCTGATTAATAATCTGTCACAGAACACTTTTCCTGCCTGGTAGGAGGCTGCATGAAAAATGGATGGAGAGAGGGAGCATATTCTCACTGCAGCGATGGAAAATGCCAGCAACGTCTCCCGCTCATTTTATCTGAAATAATTACAGATTTTTATGAGAAAGACCCATGGAGGCATTTCACCTGTGTCGTCCATCAAGACATTATAGATTCCCCTTCATCTGTACTAGAGGCGGTCTACTCATTACAGAGGACGACACAGTCACCCTATAGAGGGCTGGAGGTTACTAATGGAGAGTTTTACCTCAACACAGACAGAAGAGAACAGATTCTTCTGCTTCATCCAGTGGCTCAGATACAGCCTCACAACTGCTAAGGGACCAAAGGAATGGGCTTATGAACAGAGGAATGGGCTTCTGAGCGGGGGAATGGCCTTCTGAGCGGGGGAATGACCTTCTGAGCGGGGGAATGGCCTTCTGAGCGGGGGAATGGCCTTCTGAGCGGGGGAATGGGGTTACTAATGGAGAGTTTTACCTCAACACAGACAGAAGAGAACAGATTCTTCTGCTTCATCCAGTGGCTCAGATACAGCCTCACAACTGCTAAGGGACCAAAGGAATGGGCTTATGAACAGAGGAATGGGCTTCTGAGCGGGGGAATGGCCTTCTGAGCGGGGGAATGACCTTCTGAGCGGGGGAATGGCCTTCTGAGCGGGGGAATGGGCTTCTGAGCGGGGGAATGGGTTTCGGACACAGGGACTGGGAATGGTAACTGTTTGTTTTGTTGGTAATTAATACCCCTGTGTCCTCACTGATCGTCTCTTAGGCATACATGGGTTGGTCTTCAGGATATATATATAATTATATGTGAGTAATAGGATAAGTTGTGTAGCCTTTGCGTATAGATCATAATACACAGGTTTATCTCCATTCAAGCAACAAGTGGACGTCCTACAGCTTTCAACTTCAGAGAGATTTTAAAAAGGAAAGAATTAGCATAAGGAGAAAACGGGAGGTCCTATGAAACAATAATTTTTTTTATCCCCTGCACTTGCTTATGATGAACATTTATTCTGACACCGGTATGTCTTACCTCTGGAATGTTTCGTTTGTGAGTGTTATACTGGTACATGTGTCATACAGGCTTACCGCATCTATAGTATAGTGGCAGTATACTTGAAGGAGTGAGGATTACAATTACCAAGGACGTTGGACATGCGGACATTTACGGTTTGGACTCTAGGCAATTGGTGGCCTGTTTGGGACTTCCTTTGCATACATCCAGGCTGTTTTAGGACTGGTATGTTTTCATATATAATAAAGATACAGTTGTATTGCACCTATTGCCTTGCCTGTGTGATGGTGAACTCTGGACAGTGGAGGTGTGATCAGTGTAATGCTGTCCCCAGCACCCTGTGTCCTGACAGGAGCGTGAAGAAAACATTAGATACACACTTACAAAGGAACATAAAAAATAAATAATTAGTAATATCTAATATGGGATTGCTGCTGTAAACTGCACTTTTTTTAAAATCCATGAGCACTACACAACACAATGATTATTGGTCTGATCTACTGTTAATTGGGTGATCGGACCAATCATCACTCCATTGTATGGCCAGATTTACAGTTAACAAATGTGTCCTTTCTTATCCCTTATATAACTCTGTATGATGCTGGTTACACAGCCGCACTACACAATACAAGGAATGAATCTTACACACAACCACCACACAGAGTTTTACCCCGTGGAGATTTCCCTATTATTTGATTAGGTGAGAAATGATTGTCCCCAGCACTTTACAAGGCAGCAGACAATACTCAGCTAATGCTTAATGAAGCTTTGTTAAACGGCTCTTATTTTGTTTCTATGAAAATGGCATATTTTTAGTCCCATTAGGAGTGTCAGAAGTGACAGTTCACGTTAAATAGCCGCCTTGTGTCTCAGCCAGATACAATGTGTTCCCAGAGTAGGAGAATTGTGATGAGAGCTCTGCTGGGCTTGCAGAAATGTCAGAGCAGAATGCAGAGTAATGGCGCACATGTATATATAGATATATATCTCCATCTCCTGGCTGCACAGTGACACCCTGAGACAGAAGAGAATATACTGCACCCTAAGATGCAGAGGGTCATGTCCTCACATCTGTACAGTCACAAACCACAACAGACAGAAGTCAATAAAGAGATATTCCAGGGTCCCCCACACACGTCTTAGACAAGAATTACAGATAAATTGTGATACTAACACAAACCATAGCACATGGCTGTATGGTCTCAGCTCCGCTCATTAATGCTGGGCACACACTAGCACAATCTCTCAGCTATCAGACAGTTTAATTGGGAGCTGGAGAAATCATACAACATGTTCACAATAACCAATCCTCGGGCAGACCTTCTGACCCACTGGTGCCATCCTTATAGTCTTGGCACAGTGTCAATCGAATTGGCACAGCAGGCATCAGAAGCATTTGTGGACAGATTTGTTGGCTTCCCGGCAATTCGATCCAGAATACACACTATACAATTATAGAGCTGCTTAGTCGAATGTAGGGTGATTATTTATTGACAGGTTTTTATATAGCACTTTACAATATTAACAATGCTCTGGGTAGTATCAGATGAGGGTATAGAGCAGGCCTTTCCCACCCGTAGCTTCTGAGGTATTGTGAAACATCCAGCATGCTGGGTGCTGCAGTTTTACACCACCTGGAGAGCCACACACTATAGGATTGCATAGTTTGTAACTGGCTAAAGAATAACTTTATTTAATGAGAAGGAATGGTAGGGCTCTGAGATTTTGATTTCCCTCGTCACCTTCCTTTGTCTTCCTCTCTCTGCGCCAAATTCCAAACGCATCTGACCTCATATTTACACACAGGGAAGTAAAAGTACAGTGCTTCTGTATTATTAAGATCAACCGGATGAACTACTGAAACTGATTTGCAGACAGATACTGTAGTTACCTACATATTATATAAATAAGAAATAATTGTGTGACTCCACAACAAGCGGAGGGGGTGAAGGTCTTGCACAGTGTCAACTCTTACCTACGACAAAGCTGTGGCCCCTGGGACCCCGCCTCCTATACCGACTGGTTTGACAGATTTTTTATATATCATCCACAAGCTTTACCCTGCAATCAATTCCTGCCAAACATTTAATGCTCTCTTCCACTAGGGAGTCAATGGGAGAAGTGAGAGGAGCAGAATAATCGCATTGTAGCTGAGGACCTGCCAGAAAAACATATTAATCTCTGTCAGGCAGACAGCAAATACCCACAAATCCAAGACTTCTGCTTAGAGCGCTGAGGGGCAGCATTATTAGACTGTGGGGGTGCACGGTTCATGTCAGAATGTAACTGGGTGTGACATGAATGCTGTAGTCATCTTCAGCATACAGATTACATGACGCCTTCTCCACCTAGCGGGCGGCAATGGTCAGTACTACTCGCCCGCTGTGCTGCTTCTGTATGTTCTGCCCGAGTCAGTGCAAATACATAACAATTATCACATGCTATAATACATAAAAGTAACACACTACCACTGCTTGTAGTTTACCGAGTGCCACAGTAAGAACAACACATAATAAAGACGACTCATCAGATAAATACATTCAGGAGGATGTAGGGGCCTGATCCAGAGCTACGCTGGGCCGCTGTCCGTAAGTACGGCCAGCGTAGCTCTGCTGCACTCCCCCCGACACTCCCCCTGTGGCCGGTGTAATTACACACGGTTACGCCGTCTGAAGGCTACCCTAACTTTAGCCAGCGTAACAGTGCGTAATTACGCCGGCCACATGCTCGTAAGCCCCTAACCCAGCCCTCTCTTCCTAATTTCCCTCCCTCCCCTTGCCTACCTTCCGTAACTACAGCTAACCGCCCCTTCCTCCATAACTATGCTGTTGTTACAGCGCCAGATCCAGGGCACATGGATTCATGGATTACGCCGGGCAACATCTGCTGGCGCATGCGCAGATCGGCAGAAATTAGGATCAGGCCCTAGGTCACTACCTATGAAAAGACGACAGAGAGAGGACCCAAGGGCAAAAGATACTAACGCTGAGAGCTTACACTCTGCAGGGCTGAAGGCACAGAGACCTGTGGCAATATCTGGTATTCACCTGTATATGAACATGCCTCAGTATATGTCCCAATACGTCCCTTTTTATCGTCCCCAATAGCGCTGCTCCACCCCTCCTCTCCTGCCTCTTCTCTTGTGAAACCAGTAAATAGTAATATTCTGTCTCCCTGAAGCATCAGGATAAGTAATCATTACACTAAAAAGCAGCCAGCAGTAATTATTGTGTTCAATGGCAATAATTACAATTAGGTTTGAAGAAATAATGTAATTACAGTTTTCAAAATGCACATTGTCAGCTAATAGAAGAAGGTAATGTAGTCATTTTTCTCAAGGCAAAAATGTCACTTTTGCAGCTGCATGGAGAGAGCCCTCCATCACCTGCCAGTTGTGTACAGCAATGGCCTGGCATGTGTTAACAAACACTGAGGAATAAACATATAGCTTAATAGAGCGTGAGGTTCATTAAGCTCAGACACAAGAAACAAGACATGAATCTAGGAGCCTGGTAGCAGGCGGCTTTATCATAGGTATGTAAATGAGATCCTGGCATGGTGTATATACGTAGCGGAGGGCTTGCTGGTCACAGAGAGGACGCCTCTATACTTTATTCACTGTATTAGTTTGTTGGTTTTCTTTTGTTTTAATATTTTGCTGTTTTGTTTTGTTTTTTAAATTCATTAGAAATTTTTAAAGTACAGTCCAGTCCACCAAGGAACAGCCTTGTGAGCTTCTATGAAGTATATACTTCATCAAGGATTCACGTTAGTTGTGCATGTAACGCTTCGTGATAAAGACAATTACAGGGGCGGTCATCTGTCATTCGGTCTGTATGAGTTTGTCTTGTATTTATATATAAAGCCAGAGAAGGGAGAATTTTCTGTGCGTTGACAGTGACAGCTGTAGGAATATAACAGTAACACAGCTCAGAGGTGCAGGATTTCTTAGAGGTATTTGTCTTTATACAAAAGATGCTCTTATTTGCCTGTACTGCCATCTGCTGGTGATGCTAAAAATTGCAGGTAATGTGGGAATTTCTGGAAGTAGTGTAAAAATAACCATTAAGTGCCATGTATAACCTGGCACGGCTCCCTCCTCTGTAAGGTACATTAGTGACTCACCTCTGCACTGAAGATATGATACTCATCGGGTAAGATCCAGGACTGGGGGTAGAAGTTGTACTCCTCTGGAAACAACTCCTGCATGGTTCTTACTGCCCGGCTCAGGTTGATTTTCCGCACCATTTCCATCATACCTAAGAGACAACAGTACAAATTCCTTGTCATATCATGCAGTCTCCTGTGACGTTCCTGTATGTCAGGCTGACAGAGAGTTGAATGCACACAGCTCTATAATGTAGAATGTACCTGGGAACTTGTTGACTTGTCCCGAGCAGATGTTCTCGCTCTCGTGGAAGGACACGCCATGCCAGTAAATGTCACAAGGTAAACGGCGGCCATGCGGGTACTGGGAAGGAAACAGTATCGCCTTAATCCAGACATTCTATTTATCAACGGTCCCTTATTCAGTATAAGCAATTGGCTGAAGGCTGTGTCTATAGGTTCCCGGATTCAGGATCCTTATGTGACAGATGCCATAAAATCCCTCCTACATCTATCTATGTGCCCCAGTCCCCCTCTCCCAACAAGGAATGCACTTGTGAACTTGTGATTGTGCAGTATAGTTGCAGGATCGATGCGCCGTATAACGTTTTCTCATCACTGAAGGCTGTAATGGGCTCAGCACTGACATACTTCATCAGGTTTTTTTTCAGCGATGAGGGCTGTAAGTCCACAAGACCTTTAAATGACCTCATTTATTGGGGAACTCCATAATCACTTGTCACTACTGAATTCTAGACATAGTTCATGTCCAAACCAATGAGCTGCAGGGGCATCGGTCAGTGGGATGAATGTTATTAAGATGAAGAGGAGACTACAGCTGTGAACTACCGGCTGATCATGAATCCTGTACATGCCACACAGCAAGATCAGGGCAAAGTGAGAACATTTGCACATTACATGATCAAGTTTAGGGGTTATTTAAAATGTGGCAACATGTGTAGAGTTGTGAGGGGGCAGTGTCTAACCCTAAAACCAGGTACACACTGTGAGCTGCCATTGTGACTACTCATGATTATGCACCTGATCTTTGTACTGCCCACGTTGAAAAAACAGTATACACTAAAGAAAGAAGCTGACTTTACACACTCATAAGATTTGCACGTTATTCTTCAGATAACCCCCCAGTATGAGACAGATAAAGCATCCCAGTATGTGTACAACACACAGCATGCAAAAAAAAACAATTTACCCCCTTTGTACCATAGACTATATTCACCAGCAGCACATTCTGCGCTTTCTGAAGCCTTGTGTGTTCAGGAAGACAACAGAGAATCCCATATATTAGACGCTGGGAAGAATCTGCTACTATCTCTATATCAGGCTCTAGCAATCTATGGAACTCCAGGGGCTAGTTTTACTAAACTGCGGAAAATGAAAAGTACAGCTGTTGCCCATAGCAACCAATCAGATTCTAGCTGACACGCTCTAGCATGTAATAGGAAAGTGAGAGCTAGAATCTGATCAGTTGCTATAGGCAACATATCCACCTTTCCTTTTCTGCAGTTTAGTAAATCTGGCCCCAGGTGCTGTGGAACTACAAGTCCCATCATTCTTTTTTTGGGCTGCAATCAACTTTGTCTATGCTGTTGGAGCATGATGGGACTTGTAGTTTCACTACACCCCGAGTTCTGCCTATGCCTGCTCCATACTAATGCTACATAGTGATGCGTCTGTTCATTATTATGGCATCTCTGATAGCATCACCTCTACATCACTATCTGATGGTGGCTATACAGTAAGCAGCACTATTCATCAATGATATCCCTAGACCTGAATCTGAGCTTCCTCAGCACAGTATTCAGCACCAGAAACTTTGCACCAACTCGGTTTAATTTTCTGCCTTTAAAAAGCCATCAGGCAGTGAAATAGATGCAGAAATGCAGCCACTCATGAGATCCATCTTCTTGTTACAGTACAGGAGCATTAGTTTACTGCTCTGAACAATTAGCTATTAGTAAGCAATTACAGCACTAAAAGGTCCTTCTTAAAGGAAATGGTAACCATGGTAACTATTTCCCGTATAATGATTCGCTAGCATGCTGCAATGTCCTACAAGGCATCAAACTCATTTGCATAAAACTAAGAGCATTATATTTTATTGCGCAGTTATCAGCCCGAGATTTGTAGAGATTACCGGAGCAATATACACAAAAAGGTCAATTATCCCACCATAGGGAGACAGACTGATTCCTACTCACAACCTACTGTGTACATAGCAGTGCTCATACCATCTCAGGTCACAGAGGGGCTGCATGTCTGCCATTGGCATTCAATTATTAGGTTCAAACACAGATAAATATGGCATATTTCTGGCATTCCCCTGTGCATGATCATCTTCCGTATGGCTAATTTAGGTAAAGGTTGGGAGAAGGGGGCCAACATCTGAGATAACATATGAGAGGTGTGTTGGAGGCTCTACTGCTTATGGCAAAGTCATGTGACCTAGGGACATTACTGTGTGGCATAACCATGCGACCTGGCGTCATTGTGTGGCATAGTCATGTGACTATGGGGTATTACTGTGTGACATAAATGTGTGCCCTGATGACATTACAGTGTAACATAATCCTGTAACCTGCGTACATTACTGTGTGACATTCATGACACCTGGAGACATTACTGTGTGACAATCAAGTGACTTGAAGACATCACTGTGTGATATAATCATGTTACCTGGGGAAATTACAGTGTGGTTTAATCATGTGACTTGGGAACAAAAACGTGACATAATCATGGGACATTAATAAGTGGAGTCATAACGTGAACTGTGGGCACTATGGTGTAAGAAAGTCATGTGACCTGAAAATATATCTGTGTGACATAATTATGTGACCTGGGGACATTTCTTTGAAAAAAATATCAAGTAACCTGGGGACATTACAGTGTGGAGTCAAAATGTGACCCAGGGACATTACTGCATGGTGTCATTATGTAACCTAGGGACATAACTATGTGACATAATCATGTGACATTACTGTGTGGCACAATCATCAGGCCTGGAGATATTGCTGTGGAATAATCATGTGACCTACGGACATTACTGTGTGACAATCATGTGACTTGGGACATTACTGTGTGGCATAATCATGGCACTTGGGACATTACTGTGTGGCATAATCATTGGACTTGGGACATTACTGTGTGGCATAATCATATAACCTGCATATTCATGTGAACTGGAGCCATCTTTGTGGCATCATGTGACCTGGGGACAATATTGCGTGGTATAATCATGTGACTGATGTTGATTATTTATGGAAGATACACAGGTGGAGAAGGCAGTTGGAGTATTGAGGGATAAATGAGGAAAAAACATGCTAAAATGATGATGTTACATGATCTGTTCAATCTGTCAGTCCCATACAAGGGAAATAAAGCATCTGTGAGTCTGCTACGCTTGCGATGGTATGCAAGCATTAATGTCATTGATGGGTAGCGCACTGCGCTGTCATCCATAATAATAGTGCAAGCACTGGATAGACCAGGAGCCCCATCACTCACTTCCTTCCACCTCAGCTGCTTGATGCTGATCTTCAGCGCCTCCAAAGACGTCTTGGCCTTGGAGCTGTCAACGGTGACGGGTCTCCTCTGTCCCCTGCTCTCCACCACTTTCTGGATTGGCTTTTTTTCCTGCAACTGACCTCCTTTACCTGGAGATCTTATTCTCCTGCTAGCAGTCATCCTCCTCTCAGGCTTTCTGATGGTGGCAAGAGGGCACGTAATGGGAGACTGCCCACCCCTGGCACATGCTACTTGCTCCTCACTATCTGCAGAGGTCTCTCTCCACATACTGCTGATTGTTGGGGAACCATGCTGCCTAGCTCCCTGTGTAATGCCATTCTCTGTCTCCTGCACCAGTAGCATTTCATTAGCAGTCGGCAATACCAACACCTGTGTTACCTCATTATTTGTCCCCAATCCGGACCCCTGGGTCACCCCATTATCAGATGCCAGATCTGACCGCTCAGTTGTCCCATTAACTATCTCCAGTTCTGGCCCATATCTCATCCCATTATTTGCCCTCAGCTTCACCCCATTATAAGGCCACATACATTCCCCCTGTGTTACCCTATTTTCTGCCCCCATTTCTGGAATTTGTGTCACTATACTATTTTTACACTGACCTGGTGCCTGTGTCACATCATTATCTGTCCCCACTAATAATCTCTGCATCACCTCATAATCTGTTCCCAGTGCTGGTCCGTGTGTAACCTCAATATCTGTCCCCAATCCTGGACCCTGTTTCACCCCGTAATATTGAGCTTGTGTCACCCTGTTATTTGATGTCAGTGCTGGTCCTTGTGTAACTCCGTTATTTGTTCCCAGAGCTGGCCCCTGTGTCACCCCATTATCTGTCCCCGGTGCCGGCCGGGCTGAACCCGCCAGAGATGCTCTGTCACTCAGCGCTGGAACCCCCGCTCTCCTCCCTCGTATCTCCACTGGCCCTGCCCTGTGAGTCCCATCTGCCCCCGGGGCCTCCCTTGCACCCCAGCTCTCTGGCAGACTCATGGCCGAGCTGTCACTCACCGGAGGCTCCGCCCATCACCCGGATTGTTTGGGTCTGGTTGACAGCGCAACCGTACGGGAGCCGAGGAAGGTCAAATGTTTCCAGCGCGAAGCAGATCTCCCCTCCACACTACTGCATAAAACATATATACAGTATATATCTCCTGTACACATTGTATTCATCATATACCTGCACTATATACATCCCCTGTACAAAGAATATACATCATACACCAAAGGTATGTATATACATCTCCTGTACATAGAATATACACCAGCACTATATACATCTCCTGTACATAGAATATACTCCAGCACTATATACATCTCCTGTACATAGAATATACACCAGCACTATATACATCCCCTGTACATAGAATATACTCCAGCACTATATACATCCCCTGTACATAGAATATACACCAGCACTATATACCTCCCCTGTTCATAGAATATACACCAGCACTATATACATCCCCTGTACATAGAATATACACCAGCACTATATACATCCCCTGTACATAGAATATACACCAGCACTATATACATCCCCTGTACATAGAATATACACCAGCACTATATACATCTCCTGTACATAGAATATACATCATACTCCAGCACTATATACATCCCCTGTACATAGAATATACATCATACTCCAACACTATATACATCTCCTGTACATAGAATATACATCATACTCCAGCACTATAACATCTCCTGTACATAGAATATACACCAGCACTATAACATCTCCTGTACATAGAATATACACCAGCACTATAACATCTCCTGTACATAGAATATACACCAGCACTATAACATCTCCTGTACATAGAATATACACCAGCACTATAACATCTCCTGTACATAGAATATACACCAGCACTATAACATCTCCTGTACATAGAATATACACCAGCACTATAACATCTCCTGTACATAGAATATACATCATACTCCAGCACTATAACATCTCCTGTACATAGAATATACACCAGCACTATAACATCTCCTGTACATAGAATATACACCAGCACTATAACATCTCCTGTACATAGAATATACACCAGCACTATAACATCTCCTGTACATAGAATATACACCAGCACTAATACATCTCCTGTACATAGAATATACATCATACTCCAGCACTATAACATCTCCTGTACATAGAATATACATCATACTCCAACACTATATACATCTCCTGTACATAGAATATACATCATACTCCAGCACTATAACATCTCCTGTACATAGAATATACACCAGCACTATAACATCTCCTGTACATAGAATATACATCATACTCCAACACTATATACATCTCCTGTACATAGAATATACATCATACACCAACACTATATACATCCCCTGTACATAGAATATACATCATACTCCAGCACTATAACATCTCCTGTACATAGAATATACATCATACTCCATCCAGCACTATATAAGCACTGGTGATGTGAATGACTGAATAGAGCACCTGCTGCAATGTAAGATGCTTTAGGTAAGTTTGTTTGGATTAAGTATGAAGTATTCTGAATACTCTATTTGCTTATAGAAGTGTAATACAATCTTCTAGCACAGCACCACATGGTAATAGTTTTAATGGAGACAACTTGTCTTTTCAAGTTATGCCACAGTTACAATTACCTAAAGCGACAGTAAATTATCCATCTCAGAGGACAGAAAGATCTAGTGACACACTCCCATGGCTGATATAACGCTCTTTACATCTTGCAACTCAGCAGTTATGTATTTAAGATAAATGATCATTTTATAAAGTTCAGTTGTAAATGGATGGTGGCAAAGAGGGCTGAGCTTATTCTATTGCATTCCGCTGAGGACAGCTGTAATAACTCACATTGCTGGAAAGGTTATCACGGAACCAGTGCCTGATATAACAATTAATCACATTTCCAGTTCTTTTTGGTATAAAACTTCGAAACGCACTTAGTGTTTCCACATTCTGTCACTAGAGGGAGACATTGACACAGTGTCATTCCTAAATAAACGCACACTAATATGTATTAAGTTGTAAAATAACAAAACTATTGGGTTTTTTTCTGCAGTATTCAAAAAAAGACATTTTATAAACCAGTGATTTCTCCATCCTCCATATTATTAAATATGACCATATATGTGTGACCATTTGGCCAATGTATGAAAATTTAAAATGATAGGTAAATGCTAGAAAATGGAATGTAAAAGTATATAAAGAAAAAGCGCTGTGTGTAATGTATATTTATAATGACTTAATCACCACAATAATGATAATAAATATTATAAAATGATACAAATGATACAGGTCAATGAGACATAGCACACAGTTCTAATGTCCAGAGATATTGTATCCAAAAATTCCACCAATAGTTGTATATTTATATAATCCTCATAAACATCCAGACCATAAAAAAGAAAGAGAAAAGAAATTATTAAGAAAATGTATTTACAACTTCAAAAAACCTTCTTGGATTCATATAAATGGGCTCTGAATGAAATAAACAGTGATAGGCAAATCAAATTTAAATCAATTTTACTAGGCATATATAGCAAACGAATTTCACATGGTAAAAAACAATAGAAAAGAACACCATAAAAGAATAAATAGAATAAAATGTGAGAAGACCACCAAGTAAAAACGTCCGAACCCCAGTGCGACAAAGAGAGTGTGAGGTCCGTGGAGAGCCCCACCGGGACGTCCAATGCGGCGGGCAGACACTCATATATCTATATGTACCATGTTATAATATCTATTATCATTATTGTGGTGATTAAGTCATTATAAATATACATTACACACAGCGCTTTTTCTTTATATACTGTTACTTTCCATGATTTTGTGTGACTTTTAGCGCTTTTAGTGGTATTTCCCCTTTTTAAATGCTAGAAATGGTCAGATCATCCATTCTCTGAGCAGGATGGGAGGAAAAACTGGACATTGCGGCCTGTATTCACACTTAATAGTGAGATAGGCGCTAACAGAACTCTTAAGAGTGCCATAGGGCTTCCTTAAGTAACCGTGCGTATTTTCCTTCCTAAGAAAGAAAATAGGCATGGAGAAACCCTCCCCCGCTGATCTAAATCCCTCCCCCCTCCTACTTCTAACTAAAACCTCTCCGAGGCGGCATAAGCACGACTCCTTCTGACTAAACTACTCCGTGAGGCCTTTAAAGACCTAACTGGTACGTACATTGTGTAAATGACCTACTACGTATGCGCAATAGAGTCACTACATTCTCACACACTATGGTGCCTGAGACATTGTCACAGTGTATAATCACTTGCTGGACCTCAGGCAGAGTTGGAAGCAAAGCATGAAGAAGGGGTAAATGTTCACCTAGGAAAAACCAGCAAGTAGGCAAATAAAGATTAAGCATAGCGAGAAGTGTGTAACAAGCAGACCCATGACTCCAAGCACTGCAAGCCATGGAAATCTTCTGCACCCCTGGCACTGTCACAAGGTCTGCCCAAGAGTTCCCCTGTCCAGAACTAGGCTTTTATTGCATTAATAGTCATAGCAATATACTGGTGGCATTATTGTACAATCAGGTGCATAAATATTGGGACATCGACACAATTCTCATATTTTGGGCTATATACAGCACCACAATGGATTTGAAATAAAACAAACAAGATGTGCTTTAACTGCAGACTTTTATATTTAATTTGAGGGTATTTACATTCCAATCAGGTGAACGGTGTAGGAATTACAATGGTTTCTATATGTGCCTCCCACTTTTTAAGGGACCAAAAGTATTGGGACAACTAAACAATCCTAAATCACACTTTCACTTTTTAATGCTTTGTTGCAAATCCTTTGCAGTCAGTTACAGCCTGAATTCTGGAACGTATAGACATCACCAGACGCTGGGTTTCATCCCTGGTGATGCTCTGCCAGGACTCTACTGCAAATGTCTTCAGTTCCTGCTTGTTCTTGGGGCATTTTCCCTTCAGCAAATGAAATGCTGCTCAATCGGATTCAGGTCAGGGGATTGAATTGCATAACATTCCACTTTTTATCCTTAAAAAACTCTTTGGTTGCTTTTGCAGTATGCTTCGGGTCATTGTCCATCTGCACTGTGAAGCGCCGTCCAATGAGTTCAGAAGCATTTGACTGAATATGAGCAGATAATATGGCCCGAAACACTTCAGAATTCATCCTGCTGCTTTTGTCAGCAGTCACATCATCAATAAATACAAGGGAACCAGTTCCATTGGCAGCCATACATGCCCACGCCATGACACTACCGCCACCATGCTTCACTGATGAGGTGGTATGTTTTGGATCATGGGAAGTTCCTTTCCTTCTCCAGACGCTTCTCTTCCCATCACTCTGGTACAAGTTGATCTTTGTCTCATCTGTCCATAGGATGTTGTTCCAGAACTGTAATGGCTTTTTTAGATGTTGTTTGGCAAACTCTAATCTGGTCTTCCTGTTTTTGTCGATCGCCAATGGTTTACATCTTGTGGTGAACCCTCTATATTCACTCTTGTGAAGTCTTCTCTTGATTGGTGACTTTGACACATATACACCTACCTCCTGGAGAGTGTTCTTGATTTGGCCAACTGTTGTGAAGGGGTTTTTCTTCACCAGGGAAAAAATTCTTCTGTCATCCACCACAGTTGTTTTCCATGGTTTTCCGGGTCTTTTGGTGTTGCTGAGCTCTCCGGTGCGTTCTTTCTTTTTAAGAATGTTCCAAACAGTT
>WWET01000458.1:115668-132317 GCA_011038615.1 Limnodynastes dumerilii | reverse complement strand
GGGGACTAGGTCTGCGGCCGTACTAGTCGTAAAAGTTAAGGTGGGAATCTGGACATGTACGTGTCCAGATTTCCTGCAGAGTGGGGAGTGCAGGGGGCGTTCACTCCCCGCTACGGCAGCGTAACTACGGACCCCCCGCACACACGTAAAGCGTACATGGGTCTGGATCTACCCCCTTATCTCTTCAGCAGCTGGTATTGGAGGTATCTTACCATGGACACTTACTGCTGGAGAGCTGTAGCAGGCAGCAGAGCATTGTGCACAGATGTGTAGGGAGGAGTGTCCTGTGCATCCACCCACCGTGACTCAACTGCAAGGGTGAGGCATCACAGCCCGTGTCCTGGGCCCCAGAATAATTGGTTGTGGCCCTGCAAACTATTAAACTCCTTACACTGCACATGTACATATATGTGGTTCCATTACACACGTACATATATCTAGTTACAATGAATACACCGCTTACACTACATATATACATAGATCAAGTCACAGGTCAGCATATAACACACATTAATATATCAGCTCCTTACGCTACACGTTACAGGTCAGTCACTGCTTGATAATCCAGCCGATCATTTGACAAATGGCTGATTATCATGCACAGGAATAACGGATGGCACCATAGCGTGAGGCAATCAGGTGACTCGATAAGGAACGTATGATTTATTTACCGGATCAGAGAGTCATTTATAAGGGAAACATACAAGTTGTGTCCAATTTTCAGGACCATTTGTCAGATCACCCACGAATAAATCAAGTGTATGGATTACCATCTGCCCCCACTGTAATATTATCAATAAACAATGACAGATGACAATAAAAATTATAACAGATCACAGAGTAACCACACACACAGAAAGGGCAGAATATTGCCCCTATTGGAGGAAGGAGGTGAATAAGTGATTTCATTACGAGGCGTAAACATAAAAGCATCCCCACAACATGACAGAACCAAAAACTGGCCGGCGGCCCTACACCAGGAGAAAACACCACGGGATCAGAGAGAGATTTTAGCACTTAAGCAATTGAGACCATGAAGCCCCTCCTGACAGGACTGGTCTCTGTGTCCCCGGGACAGGTAAGTGACAGATTGAGAATAACAGTCACTGTGATATCCTGATGGATGGAAGTGCTTGTGAGGCGACGTGAGCTGCATCTCACATTCTGTCTCCTGGTGAATATTCCAGATGTCCAATCTCCATAATGGCAATTCTGTCTTTGGATTCATGAAATGTAAGTAATTGATTTAGCAGAATAATCCCTATCTTTTCCCACAGTGCTCTGCTCCGAGATCAAACAAATCAAAATCCTGTCTGAGAATTCAGATTAGAAGCAATAATTGGACGATCTGTGGAATTAGATAAAAGGAAACAGAGGATGGGCCTGATAAACCCAGGGCCCCTGAAGGGAAAGAAGCAGAACTGGAAAGACTAAACGAAAGATCAGATCACGGTAAGTGAAGATAAGTTATCAATTAACTCTGTAAGAGCTGGAGATGCTGAGCCGCTTACTTAGAGATTAAAGTTTCCAGCTATTGTGTATTACATTATGCAACCATTGCTGCCCTCCAGTGTACACAGAGACTTCGATTTACACCCCATAATGGGCTGTACTCGCATCCAGGTGAGTGTGTGGTACTGGTGAGAGTCAGGTTCAGGTAAGAGACGGGTTCTAGTAGCCAGGAGAGTCAGGTTCAGGTAAGAGACGGGTTCTAATGGCCGGGAGAGTCAGGTTCAGTTATGCAGAAGAGAGTCAGGTCCTACTGGCCAGAAAAGACAAGTTCAGTTACCCAGGTTCTAGTATACAGAAGAGTCTGGTTCAGGTACCCAGGTTAGAATCAGGTCCTGTAAGCTAGTAGCCTGGTCCAGATACCCAGATGAGAATCATGTCCTAGTGCCCAGAAGAGTCAGGTGCTCATGTTGAAATGTCCAGGTGAGAGTTAGGCCTTGTATTCAGGCTGGTTCAAGTACCCAGGTGAGTCAGAGGTCAGGGCGGAAAGTAATGCCCGGCTGCCATTTTATTGTGCATGAGGTTTTAAGGGCTGCTTCTCATTCATTGACATGACTGAGAGACAACATGGGCGACTTCCAGTATGTCTTCATTACAAGCGGGAGCCAAATCTTAGTTTTGTGACTAAATGACTGTAGTCTGTAAGGCAATGATATGTTTATTGCACTCCAATATTTTATCCGTAGGTCTCACCTGGTTCTGTATGATAGAAGCTGGAGACGCTTTTATTGTGTCTTGGCTGAACACGCGTCACACAAGCAAAACAAGCCTTCAGGACAGTTCCAGAGAGATCGTTGGATTCCTGGCGGCTGCGTGTGATCAGTGTTCTTATCTGTCATCTCATAGTCTTCATGCTTGGAATGTAATCGCATCAGCCATGTGTATTCTAATTTAAAACCACAATGATATAGAGCCGATTGCAATGTCTTCAAACTACCGTGGTCTTATCAGTTATATAAATAGACACATGGACCCAAACTGTGTATAATGTATGCTGGAGAGTAGCAGTAGGGATCCCTAGCATTATGTACATAGACCTCAGACAGCCTGCAGCAGACTCTCTGACTGAATAGAACAAATATATCAGTGGGTGAGACACGACGGAGAATTCCAATCACTGTATAAGTGCTTAGAACTTCTTCCTGCTCCATTGTATCAAACCTTCCCGTCCTATAGAGTGTAAGTTTGCGAGTCAAGGCCTCTTACCTCCAGTCTCATTGTAATTACCCAGCCTTTTCTGATGAATGGGAAAGTGCTACAAAATATGCTGGAGTTATGGTAATAATTATCATCACTCTGCATCACGGAGTGGTCATGTCTGGGGTCAGCAGCTGATAAATTACCTCTCAACGGCCCTGATTCACACTTAAGAATGTACCTAAATATATGCAGGCCTTTGCTTATCTTGCAGTTTGTATGGAAATTGCGCAATCCAGATGTCGCATGGAAACACATTAGGCACTAAAAAGATTGTGCCAGTACTCTGTAAGTAGGAAGTTAAGAAAAGTGTGTGTGTGTGTGTGTGTGGAGGCGTGTGGGGGGGGGGGGGGGGGGGGCATTTAAATAGGGCAGAATCAGCAGGGTTTGCAAACGACGCAAGTACTTTAGCAAAATAAGCACAAACACGCACAGAGAGTGAAGGCAGCCCTGCGGACGCAGAAGTCAGCTAACATCCATAAGAACGTGTACTCGTGAATCCGTACTTATTTCCTTCTTATCTGTGAATCAGGTTCAATGTTACAAAGTAGAAAGGTTTCCTATATATTAATTGCAGACCCCAATAAATGAAATATATGCAAAAAATATTAATAAAAAAATCTCCAACATGTTTGATTTCATCTGTGTGATTTCTAGTTAGAAATGATCTCTGAAATGCATCATCTGTAACTGAGCACCTTCACCTTCACACCAAATACAGGAATGGACGATTATCTTCAGACCAATATAACAACTCATTCAGCCAACAAGAGGCAGAGCCAGAAGCGTGTCACAGGAATGCTGCTTTCTCAAACACACAGAAGTAACTTCGGGCGTTTTCTGTAGGACCAGAGTCTCGTGATGTGAAAGAAGATGTGGACAGTGTGGAAGGGGATGGGGATGATGATAGGGTCAGCAGGGCCTCTAGTGGTCAGAGGACAATGTAAAAGGGATCGGCCATATACATAACCTTATCCAGCAAACAATGACGGACAGGACCCAGAAAATTGATGGAAAATGATTTTGACTAAAAAAATAAAATGTGTTTTTCTTTTATAATCAGATATTGCACATGGAAATCAGATGCTTTGTTTTAACATCTTATTAGGATTTTTCAAAAGGCATAAAGGTGAGATACAGCACTTTCATAGGTACAGACATAGCTTACTGAGGCAGTTACATATAAATGTATTCAGGATGATATCAGCTTTACAGCAATTCACATGAGGAGCATGGAATATACAAGGTTAGTACCCTACAGAGCATTACATTCACAAAGTGTTATAATAGAAAACATATGTAAAGACAAAACAAGTATAAACCAAGTAAACAAGGAATGGCGTGACCCTTATTTTTTATTTATATCAAGTAGCTGATGACACCAGCATATGAAGGTATTACCGATGGCATCCTCAGGAAATATTTAGGAGTTTTGGGGAATTTTGGGAAGGGGAGAGAGGATTGCAAGGTTCCTGGACTGGCTGGAAGTGAGCAGAGAGGTCTCATGACAGGGGAACTAGAAAGGTCTATTCACTGACACCAGAATATCATGCTGAAGAAGAGGACCAATGACAGAGCAGGCACCGCCTGGGAAAATCTAATTCTTCAAATATTCCGTCTTGTACTGATTGGCATAAACTGTCAATGTATTTATCCCATTTATTTACAGAGCGTTGGACTCCCTTTTCAGCGTCAGGGATTGCTGCACGCCTATCATGGTACATAACCCCATTAAGTGCGGCTTGGAATTCAGAGAAAGTGGGGGCAAGAGGAGAGATCCATTTCCTTAAAATAATTCTATCAGCAACAATCAGAGTGACGGCTAGCCAAGGTTTGGTAGTTTTTACCAGCATGGTGTCAAGGGTTTGTTTCCTGGACATAGAATTACAAAGGAGGGCAGGTTTGGGAGATTTGGTAGACTAGTCTGGAGCACCCTATTAAGGAATGTGAAAACTTTATCCCAGTAACGCACTACCTTGCGACTAGTGCAGAAATGATGGAACAGCTTGGCCAGCTCAATACATTTAAAAGACCATTTTCACCTTGTAAATATCTTTTTCATTTTGTAAGTATTGTTTTCTTTACATTTGTAAAACATTCCCAATTCAGCAAATATATGTAAATATCTTACAGTTGCAGCTGAATTAAGCCATCTAAGAATGACCGAGTGACTGTTGAGTAAGGATAGTGGGCCGTATGCAATGCATACGCCACAGTATGTCTGGAATGTCTTTGTGCCAGCTACTTTGTACTCCACACCAGAGAGATGAAGCATCATCTTGTATGAGATTATTGTGGAGGTAACGATTATGATATTGATTAGTCTCAAATAATGTATGGAGGGGGTCCAGCGGCTGGGAGTGCAGCCAGGTCGTCTTATTCCAGGTTATAATGAGAGCTTGTACACACACACATAGAAGGGATGGTGGGTAACATTGTACTTGTCCCTAGGTTGGGTAAAGGAGTAAAGGGAGCCACCTAGATGAAATATGTCTGATGGCAGAAATACCGCTTTCCTTCCAACAGCTGAAGTGTTTGTTGTTAAGATCCAATGAGGGATTTACCTTATAAAGTGGCATGTTTAGATAATTATGGCTTAGAGCCTAGTTATTTCTAATATAGAAATCCAGGCCAGAGAGGAATCTGTAAATAGTGGGTTAATGAGAACATGTTTCTGTATTTTGCCTTTGGGAGGTGGAGAATGAGCCGAACGAGTAAGGAAAAAAGAGTTAATTTTCAATGTGTCCGTTAATGAAGGCGTCCTGTGCTAGCAGCCAACCCGCAGCGTATCTGAACGGGGCAGACAGACTAAAAGCTGAGACTTTGGGTAATCGTATACCTCCCTGGTCCCTAGTGGCTTGTAGTTTTTTGATTGCAAATCTGGGTCTGTGACCTCGCTATAGAAATGTAGAAAATAATGTGTTTGATGTCAGTTGTGGTAAGCTTAAGCGGTAACTTCAATAGAAGGTAAGAGAGCTTATGGAAGATTACAGATTTAGGCAAGATGTTTCTGCCCAGCAGGGAGAGGTTGAAGGATCGCCGGTGTGGGAGCGTATTAGGGATTTTGTTGAGAATCAGTGTATAGGACGTCAGATGCTTTGATTTAAGTTTGTTCTCCAGGACCAGAACTTGTCTAGTTCACCAGGTACTGGAGATTCCCTCCTGGTACTTTACGGTTTAATCTTTGGGAAACACTGGTTACAAAGGCCTTTCAGAGTAAGATTTGCAGTGGACAAAGTGTCACTAGGTTAGGAGAGAAACTTGCAAGATATTAAAGACAGCACTTGGAGAAAAGGAGAAGATTATGCATTATGCTGGGATTTCAGGGACGATGACTATAAGAAAGCGGTATATTTTAGTTGGAAAGCGGAAGAATTTAAGAAACCAGTAGACAGCAATGGTTTGTTCCCCCCTTCTTCTGTGAAGGACAGGGAGAGGAACCTCAGGCGATGAAATGGCAGAAGCTATGCAAGGCTCTGAGACCACTGCTTGTTGTCCATTATCCTTCCACCCTATTGTTTGTTTGGCATTGTATATCCAAGTCGGTCCTTACCTGGCAGGTGATCGGAAGCGGTGCAGTCCCTCTATATTATGTTTAATGCGTTCATCTATTAGAAACTAAGGACCATATTATAGCAGATATTTCTGGAAAGAGCTTCATTAAACCTTGAGAATAAGAGATGATCTGCACGTCTTCATCCTCCAGGCAGCGTGTAATTCTCATTAAATCTAATACATATCTATGAACCTTATACTGTCACTAATGTGGTTGTAATATATATACTCTTCTTCCACATCCCTACATAACAAACACATTCCACATACAGCAGGGAATAAGCATAATATCAGAGGAAGCAATAAGTGAGCCCCCCGCACTAATAAGATAGACAGAGGAAGCAAGAAGAGAACTCTCCCTTACTAATGAGACTCTCTCTCTTCACACCGAACACACTTATAACAGTACAATTCTATGGAGCTGTCACAATACACAACGCAGAGGCCCCCACATAATATCCAGCACATACCGCAGTACCCCCCACACATAATACCCAGAATACACAGCATTGTCTACCCCATTAAACACTGCAGTAACCCTCTTATAATACCCAGTACACACTGCACAACACCCCACACATATTACCTAGTAAACACCACAGTGCCCCCCTACATAATACCCAGTACACTGCAGTGCCCTCCACATAATGCCAAGCACACACCACAGAGTTCACCCATATAATGCCCAGTATACTTGGCAATTCCCCCTCTGGGTGTGGTTCGCAGCTAAGAACGGCCCTTTTTTTTTAAAAAAGGGCTCTTTTCAGGACGGAGGACGGAGCTGAAATTAAACTTCCTTCCCTAAGTCTCCCCTTATGCCATCCATCCCCTCCCCGTAGCCTAACCCTAAGCCTCTCCGTCTCCCATCATTCCCCTCCCCGCAGCCTAACCCTAAGACTATCCTGCTACACAGAATCCCCTCCCCTGCCCTAACCTGTAGAGGCATTGGAAACCATCAGATACTGTGGCATAAATGTCTAGTTGCTGACATTCTCTAATATGCCACCCCCTTACTCTGATGCACCAGAAACAATAATCAAGAAAAGGGAGAGGCCAGAATACCGGTGCACTCTCACTATAGTAGAGACAATGTTTATGACCTCGATATATATATCAGATTTACAGATCGTTTCATTGCAATAGATCATCTATGAAACCAGCTTTTGTACTGAATGAAATGTGAGCTCTAATGAAATTCTGGGCTCTGTGCCGCACCCAGGTAATACCATACTATCAGGAAGAGTCTGCCCATGTCAACTACTATACCCACAATTCTTCAGTATGTAGCCAATTACCACAGCCAGAGGCCACAACCCTTCTTACCAGGATAGAATATGTAGCTACTGATATTGATGAAATTGGGCCTGATCCAGACCTATGCTACCCGGTAGTAATATGCCGGGCGTAAGATCAGCTGAAATGCATGTTGGCCGGCGTAACTGCGGTCTGTAGTGTCACCGTAGTAACGTCTGAGGGGGCGTCCCGTTACTACGCAAATGTTAGTATAGGTAGGCGGAGGGGGTAGTTTAATGAGGGAGGGGTTTTCATTAATACGCTGAAGTTAGGGTAGTCTTCAGCCGGCGTAAGCGAGGGAAAATACGCTGCGACAGTGGGAGTGTCGGGGGAAGTACATGCCGATACGCTGTGCTTTACTAAGCACAGTGCATCGCCGTAGGTCTGGATCAGGCCCATTGTACCGATTTTGATGTGCTCTGTAATGATATTGATGGCTCTGTATTGATATTAATTGCTCTGTACTGATATTGGTGGTGCTTTACTGATAGTGATGTGCTCTGTAATGATAGTAATTGCTCTATATTGATATTGGTGGTGCTTTACTGATAGTGATGGTGCTGGACTGATAATGTTGGCATTGTATTGATAGTAATAGCTCTGTACTGTTAATGATGGTGCTGTACTGATATTGATGGCTCTGTAATAATGTTGATGGCTCTGTACTGATATTATTGATATTAAGCATGCAACATGAACTGCATTTCTCATCTATCTCAAAGAACATGATTTTTTTCAAGTTCTGTAAATTAATTCAATGTTGTTGATATGAAACATACCTGTAGTAATACCCATATACACATTATCTTAGTTAGCGTTATATCCACCATGACAGGAATGCTTTCTGAGCCTATCGCCTGATCTATAACAAATCATTATAGTGAAGCCCTCAGACCAAATAAAATAGCTTAAATAATTGGATAGCAATAAGATGTTGTTTTGGATACACAACCAATAAGGATGTAAATTTACCTTTATAAACCAAGCTTGATGTTCAAGTTAATTCATCCAAAACTAATATCCCAATCTAATGATTTACAATGAATAAACAAACATTTAGCCATATGATCAGAAGTAGCATAACCCAATATTTTTTATGATATATCAAGACTCAGACATGCAGGGCATAAATGCATATTAAATCTTTCATAGTATATTCATTTATCAAACTTACCTTGTAATCAGCTTCATGGTGAAATCATGCAGAGTTCTTACTCTGAAAAATGAGGCACGAAACCCTTATTATTTATAAATCATCCAAGAAAATAAACTCTTCACTTACAGCTACAAGTTCCCTTCCTTCCGTCATGCAGACATAGATCCACTACCTATGTTTATTTATGCATGTATTTGTTCGTACTTATTGTTTGCAATTACCCTGCTATGGACATGTAGTATCTTGGCCTGCCCCTAGGGACAATCTTGGACATCTGTGTGCCGCCAGTTTGTGGATATTAGCCTGATCTGCCCCTAGGGACTGCTGTTGGACTTTTTCTTTAATTATCAGCACCTGATCAGCCTGCTTATATAGGACTAACCCTCTATGCTCAGGCTGCTGGTCATTGAATTGTTATCCTATTTTCCTGTCACTTGTGTTCTAATGTTCTAAGTAACCTTGTCCAGAGTATTGGCGTTCTTCCTGTCTTTTTGTATCTCTATACCCTGGCCTTACTTGCATTTAGGTTTACCCCTCTTTCATGCTCAATGTTTTTCATTACTTCTGCTTTGTACCATTGCATTTAGTTATTCTGTTGCCTCTGTCTATGTACTGTTATCCTGATCCCTGGTGCCTTTTATATTATTTGTATAATGACTTCTGTTATTTTTGTTGTGTATCTATGCATTTAGTTTTATTCCCTGTTTATCATTGCTGTTAGCTTGCCAGTTGTACCATTTCACTATCTCCTTCTACCTGTGTCATGATTGCATGTTCTATAATAAACATTCTTGCCAGTTACGCCGTGCATCATTGTTTGTGTATAACTTCTGCTTCATTATTACACTTGGAGGTGCTTGTGGCATGGGCCTATCCCCACCATCAATGGCTCTAATGAAGACCAGGACCCAGTTACACTCCATGCCCTGAGCAGCCTTGTAATATTTGCAATGATTTTTAAATACATTTTCTAAATGTTCCATTTAGTCTCCAAGATATTTAATTAAATATGCTCTCTACCTCCTGGTATCGCCCCTGGTTTAAATAAAAGTACAGTTGTTACCTACTTAAAACTCAGTCACCCCTAGAACCACTATTAGTACCACTAGTGTTAAACCCCTGATATAGAATATGTATTATTCCCCTCATCCTGTCACATATATAGCAGATCTATTATTCCCCTCATTCCTGTCACATATTATACTTATATAGGCTATGAATTATTTGCCACATTAATTTCACATTATATAGACTATACATAATTAGCCTCATTCTTGCCATATTATTTATAACAGATTACCATATTTCCTATCACCATTTATAGAATATGGATTATTCCATTTACTCCTGTAATTTACTATATAGAATATGGATACTTACCTTCATTCCTGTCAAACATATAGAAAATTTGTAATTTATTAAAAGGTTGGCACCATCACATTAAGTAGCGATTTACAAATGTTTTAAGCACAGACAGACTAGGGTTAATTTTATTCAGTAGACAATTAACCAACCGGTTTGTTTTTAGAGTGTGATAACACAGATAAGGCCTTGTCCAAGAAAGAACTCATGACCTCAGCACTGTGAGGTAGAAGTGATACCATATGGGTTATTCCCCTCATTCATGTCACATATTATAAAGAATATGGTTAATTCTCTCATTTTAGTCACATATAAAATATGGATTTTTCCATCATTCCTGTCACATATATAGAACATGGATTAGGACAAATTTCTGTCATATTATTTGGAATATGGATTATTGACTTAATTCCTGTCATATATTATAAAAAAAACTGATTATTCCCCTCATTCCTGTCACAAATTGTAAAGGAAATTCTTTTCCATCACATATTATACAAAATATTGATTATTCCCTCATTCTTGTCATATATGGAACATGAATTATTCCCGTCGTTTCTGTTATATATTATATAGAATATTGATTATTCCCCTCATCCGTTACATATTATATAGCAATGGTCCGCAACCGGTGCCACGAGAAGTTTGTAAGTGTGCCGCGGGGAGTGGCAGATCCAGGGGGGCCCATCGGGGAGCTGGGGAAATCCCCGGTGGGCCCTGGTGCCTGCAGGCTCCACCCCTTATCGCAAATGGGTTCTATACATAGAACCCCTGCAAAGAGCTGGCTGTGGAGCCGCGGTTCTACCAAATGACCTAAGGTCACATCAGCGTCATAATTCTGCAGAGAGCGCGCTGCTGGGGAGAGAGCCGGAGGAAGGAGAGCAAAGGTAAGTGTACTAACTACTTAAAGATATTAGTTGGGGAATGGGGATTTGCTGGAGTGGGAACAAAGACTGGGTGGACACACATAAAGAGGGGGCAATATGGCTGAATGGACACACAGAAAAAGGAAGTAAGAAGGCTGTTTGGACACACAGGAGGGGGCAATAAAGTTGGGTGGACACAAAAAGAGGGGGAAAAAAGTCTGAATGGCTGACAGAAGAAGGAGCAATAAGGCTGATTGGACACACAAAAGGAGGGGGACAATAAGGCTAACTGGACACAAATTAACAGTGGGGCAATGAAGCTGGACAGACACAGAAGGAGTGGGCAATAAGGCTGAATGGACACAGGAGGGAGAAATAAGTTAAAAGTTAATATTAGTTATAGCCTAACATAGTTAATATTAGTTATAAGAAAAAAAAGTATTAGCTGCAATGTTAAATTTATCAAATAAAAAATAACAATTAAATGTAATTTCTGTTTATGCACTTTTTAATTCCTGCTTTTTTGTGTGTATATTTTTGCCTTTGGTGTGCCGCAGAATTCTGGCAGGGCTTAGGTGTGCCGAGGGTGAGAAAAGGTTGAGGAGCACTGTCATATAGGATATGGTACGTTTCCTCATTCTTGTCATATATTATATAGGATATGGTTTATTCCCTCATTCTTGTCATATATAGAATATGGATTATTCCCCTCATTCATGTAACATATTATATAGAATATGGATTACTGATCTCTTTTCTGCCACATATTATATAAAACATGGATTATACCCCTTATTCCTGTCACATATTATATAAAACATGGATTATTCCCTTATTCCTGTCACATATTCTATAAAACATGGATTATCCCCTCATTCCTGTCACATATTATATAAAACATGGATTATTCCCTCATTCCGGTCACATATTATATAAAACATGGATTATTCCCTCATTCCTGTCACATACTATATAAAACATGGATTATTCCCCTTATTCCTGTCACATATTCTATAAAACATGGATTATTCCCCTTATTCCTCTCACATATTATATAAAACATGGATTATTCCCCTCATTCCTGTCACATATTATATAAAACATGGATTATTCCCCCATTCCTGTTCACATATTATATAAAACATGGATTATTCCCCTTATTCCTGTCACATATTATATAAAACATGGATTATTCCCCTTATTCCTGTCACATATTATATAAAACATGGATTATTCCCCTTATTCCTGTCACATATTATATAAAACATGGATTATTCCCCTTATTCCTGTCACATATTATATAAAACATGGATTATTCCCCTTATTCCTGTCACATATTATATAAAACATGGATTATTCCCCTTATTCCTGTCACATATTATATAAAACATGGATTATTCCCCTTATTCCTGTCACATATTATATAAAACATGGATTATTCCCCTTATTCCTGTCACATATTATATAAAACATGGATTATTCCCCTTATTCCTGTCACATATTATATAAAACATGGATTATTCCCCTTATTCCTGTCACATATTATATAAAACATGGATTATTCCCCTTATTCCTGTCACATATTATATAAAACATGGATTATTCCCCTTATTCCTGTCACATATTATATAAAACATGGATTATTCCCCTTATTCCTGTCACATATTATATAAAACATGGATTATTCCCCTTATTCCTGTCACATATTATATAAAACATGGATTATTCCCCTTATTCCTGTCACATATTATATAAAACATGGATTATTCCCCTTATTCCTGTCACATATTATATAAAACATGGATTATTCCCCTTATTCCTGTCACATATTATATAAAACATGGATTATTCCCCTTATTCCTGTCACATATTATATAAAACATGGATTATTCCCCTTATTCCTGTCACATATTATATAAAACATGGATTATTCCCCTTATTCCTGTCACATATTATATAAAACATGGATTATTCCCCTTATTCCTGTCACATATTATATAAAACATGGATTATTCCCCTTATTCCTGTCACATATTATATAAAACATGGATTATTCCCCTTATTCCTGTCACATATTATATAAAACATGGATTATTCCCCTTATTCCTGTCACATATTATATAAAACATGGATTATTCCCCTTATTCCTGTCACATATTATATAAAACATGGATTATTCCCCTTATTCCTGTCACATATTATATAAAACATGGATTATTCCCCTTATTCCTGTCACATATTATATAAAACATGGATTATTCCCCTTATTCCTGTCACATATTATATAAAACATGGATTATTCCCCTTATTCCTGTCACATATTATATAAAACATGGATTATTCCCCTTATTCCTGTCACATATTATATAAAACATGGATTATTCCCCTTATTCCTGTCACATATTATATAAAACATGGATTATTCCCTCATTCCTGTCACATATTATATAAAACATGGATTATTCCCTCATTCCTGTCACATATTATATAAAACATGGATTATTCCCTCATTCCTGTCACATATTATATAAAACATGGATTATTCCCTCATTCCTGTCACATATTATATAAAACATGGATTATTCCCTCATTCCTGTCACATATTATATAAAACATGGATTATTCCCTCATTCCTGTCACATATTATATAAAACATGGATTATTCCCCTCATTCCTGTCACATATTATATAAAACATGGATTATTCCCCTCATTCCTGTCACATATTATATAAAACATTGGATTATCCCCTCATTCCTGTCACATATTATATAAAACATGGATTATCCCCTCATTCCTGTCACATATTATATAAAACATGGATTATTCCCCTCATTCCTGTCACATATTATATAAAACATGAATTATTCTCCTCATTCCTGTCACATATTATATAAAACATGAATTAGTGACATATTATATACTCATTCCTGTCACATATTATATAAAACATGAATTAGTGACATATTATATAGGATATGGATAATTCCCTCACTCCTGTCATATAGTATATAGAATATGGATAATTACCATCATTTCTCTCAGTGTATATAGAATATGGGAAATTCCCTTTCCTGTAGTAAATTATATAGACCATGTAATATTCCGCCGACTCCTGGTTTATATCATATAAAATATGGATAATTATAAAGTTAGTTGTGGGGCTGTAAGTACTTTGGGGTCAGAGTCAGTATTACGGTCGGTACATTGGGGGTTGGGGTATGTTGTTCAGTCGGTATAGTGTCGGTCAGTACATTGCGGGGAAGGGTCCGGGTCGGTGATTCGGTTTGACTAGTGTCGTATGGTACATTGTGGTCTAGGTCGATAAAGTTTAGGCTGGTTGGAACACTGTGGTCCTGGTCGGAACAGAGTCGGGCGGTTCATTGTGGTCTGGGTCGGCTTAGTGTCGGTCAGCGCCACACTGGGACTCCGGCTCCTGTTGGATCCATCACACTAGTAACACGGGGATAAGCGTTTCCTGCTCACGCCTTTGATTGGTCGGCTATGGCATGTGACACAACTTTCAGCCAATGGGTGGCGGCGGTGTGCCCGGAGCTGGCGGCGGTGGGGCCGGAGATTCTCATTCAAATCACTGTTGCTGCAGCCGGAGAGCGGCTGGAACGGGCGGGACTCCCGGTGTCACCGCCGCCACACCCCGCCACCTGCCGACATGTCCCGGACACCCCTACAGGAGACACACACAGGGAACCCCGGATCTCACCGGTCCTGTACGGAGGCGGTGTCCAGGAGAGGGATCGAGGAGCAGTGACACCCCCAGAGGAGAGGGTGTGGGGAGCAGTGACACCCCCAGAGGAGAGGGTGTGAGAAGCAGTGACACCCCCAGAGGAGAGGGATCGGGGAGCAGTGACACCCCCAGAGGAAGGGATCGGGGAGCAGTAACACCCCTAGAGGAAGGGATCGGGGAGCAACGACACCCCCAAAAGATCAGGATTGGGGATCAGTGACCCTGGACGCCAAGAGAAGAGAAGGATTGGGGAGCACAGACCCGGGACACCCCCAGAGGAGAGGGATTAGTGAGCAGTGACACCTCCAGAGCAGCAGGATTGGAAAGCAGTGACCCGGGATACCCCCAGAGAAGGATTGGGGAGCACAGACTCGGGACACCCCCTGTGGAGAAGGATCGGGGAGCAGGTGACACTCCCAAAAGAGTAGGATTTGGGAGCAGGGGTACCCCCAGGAGAAGAATCGGCAGCAACTGACACCCCTAAATGAGAAGGATTTGGGAGCAGGGATACACCCCAGAGGAGAAGGTTTTGGGAGCAGGGATACCCCAGAGGAGAAAGATTTGGGAGTAGGGATACCCTCGGGAGAAGGATTTGGGAACAGGGACACCACCAGGTGAGAAGAATCAAAGAGCTGTGACACTCCCATAGGAGGAAAAATTGGGGCACAGTGACACCATTCTCTCCATCCCCCAGAATATAAGGTTTGGGACCCAGTGACCAGGGACACCCCCTCTTTTGGGGAGGAGTAGGTTTAGGGAGCAGTTACTCAGGTTGTGTTGGACGATGCCAGTTAGGAACAGGTACAACCTAGTGGATGATGGATGTGATTCCAGGGTCCCCCTGCACAATGAGGAAGCCTTCCAGCATGGGATCCACTTCCAGGCAAAGGTGAGTCTGTAACCTCCTCTACATACCCCAGACCAGTTAGGTGTCTTTAATGTTCTCTCTCTAACCGCTTTTTAGCTTGCGATCTTTCTCTGCCCACTCTCTTTTTGCCAGCTCTCTAGCTAGCGCTCTATCTCTCTCTCTCTCTCTCTCTCCCCCTGCTCTGTGAGTGGCTTGTGTTTTCTCTCTATTGATCAGATTCTCTCTCGGCCTGTTCCCTCCATTGCTCTAGTGCTCTCTATTGCCAGTGCTCTCTATTGTCAGTGCTCTCATCCACTCTTTCTCTATATGCTGCTCCCTCGCTTTCTCTCTGCCTGCTCCATCACTCTCATTTGTGGTCTCTTTCTTCCGCCCGCTCTCTCTTTTTCTCTCTCACTTGCTGTCTTTCTTTCTCACTTGATCTCTCTCTCTCTCCCCCTCTGTTGTTATTAGTTCATCGAATGTAGATTGTATTTTTCTCCACTGCATTATGTACACCTGTTGCGCTATATATATATATATATATATATGAGAGAGAGAGAGATAGATATAAAATATGCCGCTATGGCTTCCCCTGACATTGAAAGATTCATGTAATATTAAACATTGGCCATAGTTCTGCCAAGTAGCTGCATTTAATCTACATGAGCCAAGCATTACTCTTCATGTAGAGAGACCTGTAATACACAGTCATCCTATACCAATGTTAAGTTGACAAGTTATAAAAAACAAATGTGACAGTCGGAGGGCCCTTGTACATTAGATCAGTCTGGCAATATATTGTGTTGAGACACTTTAGGGATGTGGTATTAGCAGGGTGACTGGAGGAAGAGCTGTCACCAGGTAATATGGATCCTTAGGAGAGTTTGACACTGTAGGGGACTTCCCTCTTCCACACTCATATGAGCAGTGCGGGCCCCCTTACACCCCTGATGGGTTACATATACTTTATTCTCATGCAGTACTGTTGCTGTCTGTATTGTGTGCAGCATTTCTGTGAGTATGTAAGTAGGGTGTGTGTGTACGTAGGCTGTGTGTGTATATGGCTGTGTGTGTGTGTGTGTGTATATTATATGTGTGTGTATATGTATATATATATATA
>WWET01000458.1:63074-80011 GCA_011038615.1 Limnodynastes dumerilii | reverse complement strand
GTGGAGGGGTCAGAGGCCACCGAGGACGTGACCGAGCAAGCTGAAGAGGAGATGCTGAGAGAAAGGTGAGAGACGCCATACCTGCACCTCCCGCCACTAGGGGTCACTACTCTTATTAAACTTGCCCTCATTCAAGATGGCAGCAAAGTACTCCAGCAAGATTTTCACTGGGAATAGCCCACAGCACTAGCCATCTTGGCTAAGGGCAGAGTAATAGTGGCCACAGCTGGGTCGGAGTTATCTTGCAGACGCTGCATGGCACCTTCCAGAGGTCATTGGTGATTAGCAGTGGCTCTTTACAGTAGGACAACAGACAGTCGCCATAATGATCAAACCATGTGACCTGATAATCGCTGCTGTGTGTGGAACCTGTCCTCACATAACCCACAGCTGCCGGTCACAAGTAAATCCATCTCCATATTATAGAGCGGACATTTCATGGTATGTATAGGGGGGTCATGTGACTGTACCGGCTCTATAATCCTGTGCCCATTATATTGCAGCAGATTGCCCTCTATAGGAGACACTGCGGTATATTGCCCTCTATAGGAGACACTGCGGTATATTGCCCTCTGTAGGGGCTCAGCAGAATATTTCCCTCTATGAAAGACACTGCGGTATATTGCCCTCTATAGGAAACACTGCGGTATATTGCCCTCTATAGGAGACACTGCAGTATATTGCCCTCTATAGGAAACACTGCGGTATATTGCCCTCTACAGGAGACACTGCGGTATATTGCCCTCTATAGGGGACACTGCTGAATACTGCACTCTATAGGACATGCAGCGCAACTTAGCCCTCTATAGGGGGCGCTGCCATTCACATTCAGCCATAGACGTTCATACGACACTAGATTAGAAGCGGTATATTGCCCTCTGTAGGAGACACAGCGGTATATTGCCCTCTGTAGGAGACACAGCGGTATATTGCCCTCTGTAGGAGACACAGCGGTATATTGCCCTCTATAGGAGACACTGATGTATATTGCCCTCTATAGGAGACACTGCAGTATATTGCCCTCTGTAGGGGCTTAGCAGAATATTGCCCTCTATAGGAGACACTGCGGTATATTGCCCTCTATAGGAGACACTGCGGTATATTGCCCTCTATAGGAGACTCTGCGGTATATTGCCCTCTAAAGGAGACTGCGGTATATTGCCCTCTATAGGAGACTCTGCGGTATATTGCCCTCTATAGGAGACTCTGTGGTATATTGCCCTCTGTAGGGGCTCAGCAGAATATTGCCCTCTATACGGGACACTGCTGAATACTGCCCTCTATAGGACATGCAGCGCAACTTAGCCCTCTATAGGGGGCGCTGCCATTATTCACATTCAGCCATAGACGTTCATACGACACTAGATTAGAATTCTACAACCTTTCTTCAGTGTAATAATTCTCCATCACAGTCTCACCGGTTACCGGCTTTCTCCGTAGTTGCCGGATGTATCTATTGGTCTCTGCCGGGATCTTCATAGACGTCTATTTCTCTTTACTTCCAGGCTTTTACAATCCATTCCAAAGCTGGTCCCACCTCCCCCCATCCTCCGAAAGAGGTCATCCAAGATCCTTCCGGGGCAAATATCCGAGTCCCGATCCACCGAGAGCATGACCCACACAGCTCCCGCCAGCGTCAACCTGACCAGCTTCACCACCATCACTTCGTGTTCCATAACGCCGGCCGACTTCGCCTCCGAGGACGCCAGTCCGTCCTTCAAGAACTCTTACTTCCCGGGCTTTGGGAATGGAGAGCTCTCCCCCATCAAGGAGAGGTCTCAGACGTGTTTCCATCACGAGTCCATAGAAGAGAGCGGAACTTTCCACTCTATCACCAGCAGTTACGACAACTTGGAAGACACGCCAACCGTCGTGTCGGAAATGGCGCTGTGCAACGGATTGGTGAAGTCGCGGAGCGCAGACAACACGCTGCCGTTTTCCTCTGCAAATGACACCTGCTTACACATCAGCTTCTCCGAGGACGATTTTCCGGACATGGACTCCGACGATCATGTGACCAGTTATAAGCAATGGCGGCTAATTAAAAACGGCAACTGACCGAACGGGTGGATACCGCGTTTTACAGGAACCAGCGAAGAGACCGACCCTCCCTCAGAACAATCGTCCATCCCTATACCCAGAATGCACTGCAGACGCCGATAACCCGTCCTGTATTGGAGGAAAGGAAATGTACGGAGAGGTGAAAGGTCGTTATTCTAATGGAAATTGCTAAATTCTATGGCACGTCGTGTCCAAAAATAATAATTTACCGGATAATTCTGTTTTATTCCGCGATCTGTTTAGTCGGAGAATATTTATTTTTCTTCGCAAATCTGGAAATTGTTTTGATGGATTATTTTTGGAGCGTTTGGGGAAATTACTGGAAGGAATTATGTAACGATTTCTCCGGATCTGTAAGACGCCTCGCCCCTGGCTACTGAAGGGAAGAGAGGACGTACTGGAGACCAGGGAAGGGCAGATACATATTACATATATCCAGACGCTCAGTCTCAGCCTTACCAGACGGAGCGCACAGACGTGTGACAAGGCAGCCCCCCACCCCACCCCGTAAGACGCAGACAGTACAATATACTTGTATAATGCAACACAGACACAGTGTCTACACAGGTGTCCTAATGATCCGTGTCCAGGTCACAGTGTTATTCCCTTATAACCCCTGCGTTATATGAGGAAGACAAAAGTCTGAGCTTACAGCTGCCACAGTCTCCCTCCAGTGATATCACCCGCCGGGGGCCTCTGCCTCACACCCGCCGGGGGCCTCTGCCTCACACCCGCCGGGGGCCTCTGCCCCACACCCGCCGGGGGCCTCTGCCCCAAACCTGCCGGCGCCTCTGCCCCACTGCTTCCGGCTGTGTTATATTTATAACACTCTGTGTAATGTGCTCTTATAATATCTCTATTGTGTGTGTATGTAACAATCTACATTTAGTCATGTAAAGAAAGTCTAGATTCTCTTCATACACTGGCAGAACCATTGGCCCCGATCTCTTATGTCCAGCAATGAGCACTTTCTTGTCCGTGTAACCTAAGCCTGTAGCTTATTATTATTTTATAATTCGATGCGTCCGTCTGGCTGACTATCTTATCGGGGGCTTATATTGCGAGAATTCAGAAAAATCACGCTAGGGCAAATATACACATAATGCACACACTGGGTAGAAGGGAACGCTGAGCTGGTTCTTGTGCAATATACATAGAATATAGTTAATTCTATATATATATATATATGTCTTAGAATAATATGAGTATAATAATATGGTATGATATGAATACTGTTGTATTTTTATATAGAGTTTAAAATATAAAATACATTCATCCATCTCATTTTAGAGAATGTATTTTTATACAAAATTATTATCTGAAAATCAAGTCTTGTTATTGGTCCAAACATAATGTGAGGAAAATGTTGTGCACTGATACCCCGAGGAGTCCGTAATGTCTGCACCACCTTGTGGTTATAATGCTGTAATATGTCCGTAATAATAGTGCCACCTAGTGGTTACAATGTAATATTTCCATATCAGTAGTGCCACCTAGTGGTTATAATGCTGTAATATATCCATAATAGTGGTCCCACCTAGTGGTTATAATGCTGTAATACATCCATAATAGCGGTGCCACCTAGTGGTTATAATGCTGTAATATATCCATAATAGTGGTCTCACCTAGTGGTTATAATGCTGTAATATATCCATAACAGTGGTCCCACCTAGTGGTTATAATGCTGTAATATATTCATAATAGCGGTGCCGCCTATTGGTTATAATGCTGTAATATATCCATAATAGTGGTCCCACCTAGTGGTTATAATGTTGTAATATATCCATAATAGTGGTGCCACCTAGTGGTTCTGTGGTGCCACCTATTGGTTATAATGCTGTAATATATCCATACTAGTGGTGCCACCTAGTGGTTCTAATGCTGTAATATATCCATAATAGCAGTGTCACCTAGTGGTTCTAATGCTGTAATATATCCAAACTAGTGGTGCCACCTAGTGGTTATAATGCTGTGATATATCCATAATAGCGGTGCCACCTAGTGGTTAAAATATACACTAACCATGTCATCAGTGGTATGGTGCATTGAGAGCTTTTCATAGCACTACAGTTAAAGGATTTATTTTTGGTGATAGACGAGAAGATTATTCTCTATCTTTATACAGAGCCTATTCCTTAATATGACATGAAATAGGACGCCCGGCATCTATTTTGTTATTCTAAAGGAATGTATAATGTTGTGATATATGGAACCCAGAAATTATTCTATTACTCATTTACACATCTCAGGGGATGGCACACAACGTGTTCAACTATAGGAGGAAAGACCACCTCTGTATTAGAGAGGTTAGAGTGAGGGTAAGGGCACTAGCATGGGGACCTCTGTATTAGAGGTTAGAGTGGGTTCAGGAGGAGAGGAAATCTCTGTATTAGAGAGGTTATAGTGGGGTCATGAGGAGGGGAAACCTTTGTATTACAGAGGTTATAGTGGGGTCAAGAAGAAGGGAAACCTATGTATTAGAGAGGTTATAGTGGGGTTCAGAGAAGGGTAGACCTTTATATTAGAGATATTTAAATAGGGTAGAGAGGAGACCTCTGTATTAGAGGTATTATAGTGGGGTTAAGATGATGGAAGATCTCTGTATTAGAGTTATTATAGTAATTGGAGACCTCTGTATTAGAGGTATTATAGTGGGGTGTGGAAGAGAGGAGGCCTGTGTATTAGAGATGGTGTAGCAGGAAAAGACCTCTGTATTAGAGGCGTTATAAAGGGGTCAGGATGATGGAAGATCTCTATTAGAGGTATTATAGTGGGGTGTGTAAGAGAGGATGCCTCTGTATTAGAGATGGTGTAGCAGGATCAGGAGGAGGAAAAGACCTCTGTATTAGAGGCGTTATAATGGGGTCAGGATGATGGAAGATCTCTATTAGAGGTATTGTAGTGGGGTGTGGAAGAGAGGAGGCCTGTGTATTAGAGATGGTATAGCGGGATCAGGAGGAGGAAAGACCTCTGTATTGGGAGTTCTGTCTGTTATACGCAGAGAGAGCTCGGTTGGGATAGACAGCAGAGGATGATAGAGGGATCTGCAGGTGAATGGTGGATGAGGAAAGTGAATGAGAGAAAATGTGATGGGAACAGACCACAAAACTGTAATACAACACGTGTCCGAGGAATCATCTGCTGTACAGGCCCCAATGAGTGACCGCGTGTACGCAGGAGGCGGAGTCTATGCTCCCACATCCTAAGAGCATTGCCACTACTGTCATAGCCTCTGTTACACGCTTTTGGTGAAGGAAGAGATGACATCATGTCCTGCGTTCCTCTATTGTAGAGGAAGACGTGACTCCTCTCACTGCGTGACATCTGTACAGACGCTCAGGACCTTCCCTGCTGTATTGTGAATTATTTGGTGTTAATGTCTGATAGTTGTGTGTCGTCTGATTCCACTGGTTAATAATGAATATTTCGGACATTGATTTTTCTTTTTTAGTAAATAAAAGTGTTCTAAATTCTTCTTCCTGTGTCCGGTCTTCATATTCCTTCTGCTGATGATTATAACTTTCTGTCCAGTATAGGCAACCTCCGGGTCTTGTGAAACTACAGCTCCCAGCATGCTCCTGTGCTAGGTTTTTCCAGTGTCCGACCCCGGTAAGGGTGGTGTGGAGGTGCCAACCTGGGTTTTTCAACCCAGGTCTCACTTAACACACATGATTGGAGGCGCGGGAAGCCCTTCACACTGTCAGGGCAGAACCTGGACCAGGAATTTCCAGAGTCTACCCTTTAAGGGTTTTTAAGCATTATAATTATATTTTTTTACTGCTAATCACCCTGCATTAACCCGGGTGAAAATCCTGGGATATTGCATGGTTGTGATGTGACAGCGGTATTAGTATTAGGCTGCGGGAAGGGGATGGTTAGTGAATGGAGAATACGCTGCGAGAAGGGGATGGTTAGGATTAGAGGTGGGTTAAGGATAGGCTGCGGGAAAGGGATGGTTAGAGGATGGTTAAGGATAGGCTGTGGGAAGGGGATATTTAGGATTAGAGGATGGAGAATAGGCTGCGTGATGGTTAGAGTTAGAGGATTGTTAAGGATAGGCTGTGGAAAGGGGATGGTTAGGATTAGAGGTGGGTTAAGGATAGGCTGCGGGAAGGGGATGGTTAGGATTAGAGGAGGATTAAGGATAGGCTGCGGGAAGGTGATGGTTAGGGTTAGAGGATGGTTAAGGATAGGCTACAGGAAGGGGATGGTTAAGGATAGGCTGCGGGAAGGGAATGGTTAAGGTTAGGCTGATGATAATAGTACCTGCCACCACAAAAACTTATTAAGTTGTTTGCCAAAGTAATACACATAAAATGTATATTTTTATATAATCACAGGTATAAGAGCTGGGTCACTCTCCCCCTGAACTGACCACTTGTGTTTAGGGGGAGGGAAGATCAGCAGTTGTGAGAGGTGCAAGAGAGGAACACACAACCAGGCATGTAACACAAGCAACACATATTGCTTTATATACTGGGGACCGCTGCTTGCGGCTTTGTATCCATACTATATACAATACGTAACACACATTGAGTTGTTTGCACACGATACAGAATCTCTCATCTTCCTCTTATTTGTGACCCATCATTTCAGATCATGTTTTAGGAGTCCTTGGGATATGTGCTTATTGTAATGCCACTTCTAGCCACCAGGTAGCGGTATACTCCCACTAAACAAATACTAGTGTACTTTAAGCCTCTGTTCTATATACAGTCTTTATTTCAGGGAGCTGATCTATGATCCATGTGCCTGCTGCTCCTCTGTATAGTATAAACACTGAGTGCAGTGGATAATTACAGAGATACTCAACCATAAACCCCCTTCCCGAGCTGAGACCACTTCACCACACAGCCAGGCCTCCTGGGCCACAGATTTCCAAACAAAGCTCTAGACCAGGGACAGCAACCCGCGGCTCTCCTGGTGTTGGAAAACTACGACTCTCAGTATGCTCTAACTCATGGCTGCCAAAAACCTGGCTCATACACTGTGACTGAACCACTGCGTTATTATCAGTCATGGTCCACTGTGTCACTATGGCCACAGTAGCAACTATGCTATAAACTGCATAGGGATAGCTGTTATATGCTGCATGCTTTAGACCCATAGGCGTAACTATAGGGGTTGCAATGGGTGCGATTGCTATTGGCCCAGCAGCTTAGGGGGCCTCCTGGCCCAGCAAACAACTCATCTGTTTGGTTAGCAGCGTTGTGGAGTCTGTCTCTGTCCATCCATCGTGACCCTCTATATCAGTGCTGTGGACACTGCTGCTTCGGAAGCCTCCCTTTGTATAATACTCAGTCACTAGAGAGATGAGTGAATGACGCTCTTGTGACAATTTTTTTATTAAAAAAATACGATAAAACAGGAAGAATAGAAAACCCAGAAAGGAGCTGCAGGGAAGAGGGCTTCAAATTCTAGTTGCACTCCTGTCTAGACCTATCACACAAATGACAGCCCCAGTAACCCCCCTCTCCCCGGCCACACAGGGTAACAATCCTTTACATAAACAGTTTACAAGCTATGTCAAGATCCCATTAAAATCAACCCCAGAAATCCCTACTTCATATCACAAACATTACAAAGCTCAGGGGAAAACATTGGCCAGGGAGGGGAGTACGGACATGTATTACACATGGAATCCACTGGATGATCAGTCAGTCTCCTCACGTTATCATCAGATTATAAAAAATCTATTCTATTGTACAGGACGGAGAAACTGTTTCACATCAATGTGTCCATCCCAGCACCTGCCGCCACCGGATCTTACTGATCACCCAGATGGGGGTAGATATAAAGTGCCGAGGATAATATTTATAACTCATTTACTGTCTCTGCCCCCCTGGCTGGTGGATTAATGTATCGGTAATGTAATCTGGGTATAGGAGGTGATAGGTCAAGTGTCGTGATCTAGCGGATTTATTTGTTGTGTAATCTAGGTACAGGAGGTGGCAGATCAGGTGTAGGAGATCTGGTGGAATGGTTTATTAGTTATGAAATCTAGGTATAAGGGATCAGTTGTTCTGCATTTTTTTTATTGGTTACATAATTTGGTTATCAGTTATGTAATCCAGGTGTTGGAGGGGATAGATCAGGTGTTGGAGGGGATAGATCAGGTGTTGGAGGGGATAGATCAGGTGGAGTGATCTGGTGGAATATGTTATCAGTTATGTAATCCAGGTGTAGGAGGTGATAAATCAGGTGTTGGGGATCTGGTGGAATATGTTATCAGTTATGTAATCCAGGTGTTGGAGGGGATAGATCAGGTGTTGGGGATCTGGTGGAATATGTTATCAGTTATGTAATCCAGGTGTTGGAGGGGGAATATGTTATCAGTTATGTAATCCAGGTGTTGGAGGGGATAGATCAGGTGTTGGGGATCTGGTGGAATATGTTATCAGTTATGTAATCCAGGTGTTGGAGGGGATAGATCAGGTGTTGGGGATCTGGTGGAATATGTTATCAGTTATGTAATCCAGGTGTTGGAGGGGATAGATCAGGTGTTGGGGATCTGGTGGAATATGTTATCAGTTATGTAATCCAGGTGTTGGAGGGGATAGATCAGGTGTTGGGGATCTGGTGGAATATGTTATCAGTTATATAATCCAGGTGTTGGACGGGATAGATCAGGTGTTGGGGATCTGGTGGAATGCTTTATCAGTTATGTAATGTGGGTGTTGGAGATGGTCATGTAGATCATATTTTGTGATCTAGTGGATTAGTTTATGTATTAGTATTGGATCGGTTATGTAAGCTAAGTATAAGGGATCACTTTCTGGGGATCTGCCTGTGTTACCAGCTCGGCCAGGTCACATCCTACTAATCTCCCGTAATTATCTAGGTTTATTCTCTATAATATTCTGAGATTAGTCTCCAGTCCCTGAAAATGTCACCGTTCAATTCTTTCCATTATCTGGATTTACAAACCTCGGAACGCTCTGTTCCCATGTAAAGATCACATAAATATTTACAATGTTTTTCAGCCTCCTCCCGACAGAACGGCCAAAGATTTCCTAACCGTTCAGTCAGAAATCACAATAAATTGTGCTGCTAATAAAAACTCAACAACAGATGGAGTGCGGGGACTGGATAAGACCCTGGGAGCTTACATTCTAGAGGGAGGGGTGAAGACAGGTAGTAGGAGCAGGTGGGGTAAGAGGGTCAATGGTGACTGGAGGAGGCAGAGAAAGATGGACATGACACATAAGGAGTAGAGGACACTGAGCGAAGGGGTAACAAGAGACCATAGGGGTAGATGAGGGGATTGGGGAGAGCCTGATATTGGAAAGGGAGAGAAAGGTATAGCAGCACAGGAGAAGTATGGTACATAGAGGGTGACTCTCGGCATCGCCAGCCATGACGGGGAGCGGTATTAATGACACAAGATGGAGGTGCCGCGCGGACTATTAGCTGTGTTTATCTGAGAAGAAAAGCAATTTCCCGGCCTGCGCTCTCTCTACGTGACTGTCCCAGTAATCAGGAAAACTGCCACAGAGACTCATTTCACACTTTATTAATAGAAAACGGGGTACAGCCGCGCCGGGAAAACCTTTGTCTTACGGATTAACCATCTGACGCCTGGAGAAGGACCGGATTCACCGCGTTTCGGTAAGTTACGTGCCGATTTCTAAGTGCTATGGAAATGTTTTACGCTATCTACGTAGCGTTTCGTGCTTTTGAGATCGCAATGTACGCAATCTATGTAACAAAATGCTACGTAGATAGCGTAAAATACTTGCGTGTACGCATCAGCGCAGCACTTAGAAATCGGCACGTAACTTTCCAAAACACGTACTTGTGAATCCAGTCCGTAGACACACAATATATGTTTTTATTAAGAATAATTATAAAAATGGCCGATTCCAGAAATCCGGAGTTCCCGATTTACAAAAAACAGCCAACTTATGCGTTCAGTCTTGCGCATGCGTGCACATACTGGTTTCGTAGCGAAACACCCACGGAGCGGTTGTGGATTGCATGCCGAAAGCCTTTCCGATGGCGAGTGGGATGACGCACCTTCCATACAGTCTGCATGGTTGGCGGAGGGGGGGTTTCAAATCGTACAGTAAGAGCTTGGTGAAACACTTTTGTATTCCTTAATTTTCCATGGGGCGGGTGCGCAAAAGTTAAGGTAGATTCCAGGGTACGTGCAAGGGGAACTTAATTACGGAATTTAGAATCACTCTGTCGCTTCTGCTACGGAGGAGTTACATTTGCAGAAGCAACAGATTTCTGAATGCGGTTTCAGCAGCAGAGGACGGATACCGCATCGTCACGCAATTCCACATCCCGTGCGTGTGAGGGCAGACCACTCCCCTTGCACGCGCTGAACATCCGACAGCAGGACTTTAATCACCAGACCCACGGAAAACCAAGCCCCTATGTACGTCCGCTTCCCCAGAGAAATGGCATCCAGCACAGGAGCGTGGAAGCCTCACAAAGAAAAATGCGCACTCGCCATTTCTGGTTGTTGTCCAATATTATCAGCCAATATATCATACAAATAAACGTTAGGCGATGGACAGCCATGTATTGTGATTGTGTCACACTATAACACTATAGAGATCGCCCACCCAAAGAAACAATGATATTACAGGGGCAGATAATGGGGAGGGATCATACAGGGGCAGATAATGGGGTGATTTCATGAAGGGGCAATAATGATATTCGACACAATGGGCCGGATCCAGAACTACGTCCGTCTTCCATAGACAGACGTAATTCAATGAACAATGAATCCGGACAATGTGTCCCTTACATAGCAGACCAGCTGTGTACAGGAGCACATACATGACACACACATGCCGAATACATGTTCACTAGCAGTAGCACATGACATCGTGCATCGCAGCACCTCAGTTTACAGCTGTATGGTAAAGCGTAATGTATATTGTGGGAGGGGCATCACCAAGCAGCAGAGATGGGGAACAGTGACAGACGAGGCTGCAAAACAAATCTATGACAGCTGGTGAGCGGCGGAGCAGAGACGCGGATAATATCATTAGAAAGCGCAAATAATGGGGAATTAACACACAGAGGCGCAAAGGAACATGGCGGCCCAGATAATCTTATTACAGCGTGAAATCTCAGCCTGAAGACACTGGAGGGAGAAGAGAGAGGAAGATATTGTTATCACAGGGCTCATGCAGGAGAGGCAACTGGAGGTATAGTGACAGGGGCAGAGTTGAGAGGGGGCGTGGCTAATCTCAACTCTAAATGACAGTGTGAGAATAGCACTGTAGGAATAGCTGCTCTGCTGAGAGGAGGGGGTGGGATCATACAGGGGCAGATAATGGGGAGGGATCATACAGGGGCAGATAATGGGGTGATTTTATGAAGGGGCAAGTGATGGAAGGGAATAATCCAGGGGCAGATAATGAAATGGCATCATATGGGGTAGATAATAAAGTGTGATCATACAGGGGCAGATAATGAAATGGCATCATACGGGGTAGATAATAAAGTGGGATCATACAGGGGCAGATAATGAAATGGCATCATACGGGGTAGATGATGAAGTGGGTTCATACATGGGCAATAATGGGGTGGAACCATTTAGGGGTAGATAATGGGGAGGGATCATACAGGGGCAGAAACATGTGTAGTAAAAGTTACAAGGGGGTGTACCAGGCGGCGAGGTAAAGTTGTGTGAAGGTTGAGCGTTTACCGTTAGGGCACAAATTAAACTTGGTCCATTCTAATTTGTAGATTTTGTGCTAAAAAGAGGTTTTATTTAGTTACATTCTCGAGGATAAAGCCACATACAGCCCAGTGGTCACAGGTCGTCCAAGGCATAAGGGACCCTCCCCAAGGGAAACAATACTGGGGAGGGGGAAGAAACAATGGTCAAATGAACAGGGGGAGGTATCAAGATGATGCCATTGCGAAGGGGACATTTGTTCTACACATAATAACATTTATAGTTATACATAGCTTATAAAGCTATATATATATTTATATTATTAATATAACATTGACAGTGCCAGTACACTGTATACCATGTCAGCTGCATACAATATGTCTGTTTTGCAAGTCTGGAAATGCCGGTGAGTGGATGGCTGGGTTGGCAGCCACTCTTACACAGGGCAGCGTGTGCTATACAGTGTACCCCATACCAGGCAGCTCACACAGCAACCCACCTGTCCATGTCCATCCTTCTGTCCTTATACGGTAACAGACCCTTCAACATGACCCATTCCTCCAGGTGCACAATACTCCGCTCCGGAGCTTCCAACTGTCACTCACTTGGATTTGATGAATGAACTGATGTTTGAAAAACATTCTTCTCTCCAACACAGGTGGTTTCCATAGTAACTGGTTTTTGGATGCTCGGTATTTCCTACCTGGTGGAATGGGTCACGTTGGAGGGTCTGTGATGACCTGCTTCATTGCCACGCCCCCCGCGCAGTCATCTCTTCATGGTTTCGAGTAATGCCGCTGGGAAATGCTATAATGACCACTAACCATTATGTGTCATTGCGTTCTTTGTCGTGTCCCCTGCTCCGGGTCTAATAAAATGACAACAAATAAATAAAATGTCTTTCTTGTTTCTGTGCCCCGTGGCCTCGGTTTGGCAGCGGTTATGGACATGTTGGGCGCCTGCTGTCAGCGCATATGTCTCTGTGACATGACAGGGACCAGCAGGGTCACATCTCCAGTGACAGAGGAGGTACATGGTCTCTCACGGAGGAGGGGGCGCTGTTCCTGTCGGACACATTATATCAGGAGAAAGCATTCGCTCCCGGAGCCAGCGCTGGAGGGTAGGAAGATTATTCCGCCGTCCCCGCAGCTGGCGTCCGCCTCTCGCAAAGTAATGCTCCAATTATTTACTCACTGAAGGCAATCAGACACTTTGAACTGTGTAAAATGCGGCACCTGCTCCCCGGCACCGTATAACTCTCATCCACGCGGAGATTTGGCGTTGTTACCGCGGCGATAGAACAATTACAGAGAATAACAGGTGTATTTCTCTTACACTATCAGAGGACCATCAGTCTCCCAGAACGAAGAGGCTCCGCAGCAGCTGTCGTTACTGCCAATATCTGCTAACGAAAATAGGGATAGAGTTATCCCAACCTTTACATGAGATGATTACAGAGGGGACAGTGTTATCCAGAAAGGAAAGGGTTAACAGATACCAGAAGCAGATTGGCCATAGGACTGACAGCGAAGTTTCCCGATAGGCCTTTGGAGGCCAATCAGCAGCTTCTATTTTATTTCAAGAAGATTAGGATACTGTCTATCACTGGTGAATTAAAATCTATAAAGAATGAAGATCATTAGGATGATGTATGTATTGGGTGGTGGTAACTAGGATGCTGTGTGTTTTGTAAGTTACTATATGAATTGGAATTTTTCCAGGGCTACTTTAAGTTCCCAATCCGCACCTGACAGATACCATCACATGACCTTGCCCCCTGCACATAACACCCAGTTCTCAATTGCACCCCGTATGAGTAGGGTTTATTGGCAGTAGCTGCCCTGAAATCAGAGCAGGACACACACAAAACCACAGACCATAGACCAGGACACAGACCATAGACCAGACCAGAAAGCAGACCGGGGTCTGGATTTACTAAGCTGTGGGTTTTGAAACAGTGGAGAGTTTGCCCATAGCAACCAATCAGATTCTAGCTGACATGCTCTAGAATGCAATAGTTAAATAAGATCTAGAATCTGATTGGTTGCTATGGGATAACTCTCCACTGTTTCAAAACCCACAGCTTAGTAAATCTGGATTCAGGACACAGACCATAGACCAGGATACAGACCATAGACCAGACCAGAAAACAAACCAGGACACAGACCAAGACACAGACCAGGACACAGATCATAGACCATAAACCAGATCAGCCGGGGACACAGACCATAGAACAGACCAGAAAGCAGACCATAGATCAGGACATAGACCATAGACCAGGACACAGACCATAGACCAGGACATAGACCACAGACCATAGACCAGGACACAGACCATAGACCAGGACACAGACCATAGACCAGGACACAGATTATAGAGCATAAACCAGACCAGAAAGCAGACCAGGACACAGACCAGAACAGAGACCAGGCTGCACAGACCATAGACCAAACCAGAGACCAGGCCAGGCAGAGGATGTAATCTCCGTAAGGAAAATGCTATTTCCGAAATACAGGCAGCTTAGAGCTCGTTTTCAGCTGTCTTTCTTTCCAGAATAGCACTAATTATAAGATTCTGCTAATGAATGGGTAATTTTTTTTTGTCATACTTACCTATTCATTAATTCAGAAACCTCCGCCACAGACCCACCACACTGGACTGGACAGGTGAGTATTACAGGGGAGTCTTAGGGTCAGGCTGCAGGAAGAGGAGTGTTAGGGTTAGGCTGCGGGGAAGGGAGTCCTAGGGTCAGGCTGCGGGGAGGGGAGTGTTAGGGTTAGGCTGCAGGGAAGGGAGTCCTAGGGTCAGGCTGCAGGGAGGGAAGTGTTGGGGTTAGGGTAATGGAAAGGCAGGGTTAGGGTCAGAGTGCAGAGAAGGGAGTCTAAGGGTCAGGCTGCAGGGAAGAGCGNGGGCACATCCAATGTAACGTCCTTAACTACTTACAGTGTAACGCACATTGTTCAGGCTGCGGGGATGGGAGACTTAGGGTCAGGCTGTGGGGGGGTGTTAGGGTCAGGCTGTGGGGAGGGGAGTCTTATGGTCAGACTGCAGGGAGGAGAGTGTTAGGGTTAGGCTGCAGTAAAAGGGAGTCCTAGGGTCAGGCTGCAGGGAGGAGAGTGTTAGGGTCAGGGTAATAGAAAGGGAGGATTAGGGTGAGAATTAGGATAAAGGTTGGGGTAGGATAAATACTCACCACTCGCTGCTGCAGATTTATCTCCGGGATCTTTGATTGCTTGTCCTTGGCAGGACGAGCCAATTTGAAATTGGCTGGTACAAAATGGACCTTTTTCTCGTAGCTGACCCGCACCTGCCAGGCAAACGAGGACACACAAACAAGGCACCAGACCAGAGACAAGGACACACAAACAAGGCACCAGACCAGAGACCAGGACACACAAACAAGGCACCAGACCAAACACCAGGACACACAAACAAGGCACCAGACCAGACACCAGAACACACAAACAAGGCACCAGACCAGACACCAGGACACAGTCCAGGATTGGGAGAAGGCATCTAGTTCTCTATACAATCTCCACGATAGAAACACATAGAGGGTAAACACGGCTATTTTATCAACAGAAAACAAAATTGATCACTCTCCTCATCCCTTGGCGCCGGGGTTTGGACAGCGGCCATTATGCTCTATGCTTCGCGCCAGATAAACGGAATTCAGAGAGTGCCATGCTGTTAACCCTTAGAGTCCCAAAGTGTTGTCATTGGAGAGAAGGCGCCTATTAACCTGAAAGGGTTACGTGTAGTTGGCAATGGCGATGAGCCCATGAGACCCTCTTATATGGACTGCAAGCAGCAATGTATATTTCACGGGACAAGCGGTGTCTGAGCCATGGAGGTATCAATGTACTGAGGGGACTGATAGGTCCTTATCAGTAACATACGTCTATCTGCCAGTATAGTCTGTTACTGGTGTATGGCAGTGTTGCTGGGGCTATTTTTTCCTGTGTTTCTGGGGCTAGCAGATTACCCCCCGGCAGGGCCAGATTAACAAAGGGGCTAATGGGACATCTGAAAATAGGCCCCCACACACTACAGTGCAAAAGGATGAATGTCAGGAAATGACATTCTCCTCCAAAGCTTACTATAAAGTGAGTCCTTGCCAATTTTCAGCCCCAGGGCCACATGGCCCTCACTCCGGCCCTGCCCCCCGGCCTTTCATGCACCTGTTCACATTTACCTATAAGTTGATTGAGCAATTTCCATTCTGTGTTTGTACTGTTTGGGCCTGATCCAGAGCTATGATGTTAAACTGAGCGGTCTAACCGGTGCATGCACAGATTGGCTTTTTAGCAGGCGTAGGTCTGGATCAGGCCCTTTGTGAGCTTGTTTGGTAGCAGCAACTGAGAGGGGGTGTTGTTCCACAGCAGCCATTTTGGAAGCTTTAAGGGGTGTCTCCTGAGGTAAGTTTGGCTCTATAAAAACATATATATATATGACCCAACATTGGGACTCTCATTGTTAGAGTTAAGACCACCATACACAGAAAGGCAGTTAAGACCGCCATATACAGAAAGGCCTTGACGGTGGCTGGTGGCTTATCATATATTTGTGGAAATATGTGTAACGGACATTTCCGCATTTTATTTTACAGATAGAACGGTATAGTCTGTTACTGGTTTATGGCAGTGTTGCTGGGGCAATTTCTTTCCTTTGTTTCTGTGGCTAGCAGATTACCCCCTGCCTTTCATGAACCTGTTTACATTTACCTATAAATTGATTGAGCAACTTCCATTCTGTGTCAGGTCATTATCAGTGACAGCTCCTCAAGTGGGAGAAAGGAACTGGCCACCATTTTGATGGATATGTTATACATCACGGTCCCTAAGTGTCTATTATCTGGGTCTAGTACCCCATCTCTCCTCCTTGGCCCTCCAACATGACCCATTCCATTAGGTACAAAATACTTTGCTCCTGAGCTTCCAGCAATCAGTTACTATGGTAACCATCTGTGTTGAAGAGAAAGATGTTTTTCAAACATCATTTATTTAATTAAATCCAGGTGAGTGACCGCTGGACGCTCCGGAGCAGAGTATTGTGTACCTGGTGGAATGGGTCTGCCCTTCATGCCTCTGCAACCAATTAGTGGCAGCAGGGCCGCCATCAGGGGAGGGACAGCCGGTCCTAGTGTCCCGGGCCCGGACAGAGAGGGGGCCCAGGATAGCCCCAGACCTCCTCTCTGTCCTGCCCAGGACACTAGGAGAAAAATGGCCACATATAC
>WWET01000458.1:21588-39212 GCA_011038615.1 Limnodynastes dumerilii | reverse complement strand
ATATATATATACCGGGGAGAGATTGTGGGTCTGAGAATGTGTGAGGAATATATATATACCGGGGAGAGATTGTGAGTCTGAGAATATGTGTGAGGAATATATATATATACCGGGGAGAGATTGTGGGTCTGAGAATGTGTGAGGAATATATATATACCGGGGAGAGATTGTGGGTCTGAGAATATGTGTGAGGAGCTAATGTGATTATTGCAGGAGCATAGCACGGGTGCAGCGGATGACGGGGCTGATCAGGATACAATGTGATTGGTCTGTGGTAACCGGACCCGATTCCGTAACGGTTATTTGATATACAACAAAAACAGGTTAAGGACCACCGCACTAACACACACACGTACACACATACATAAACACATACATACACATATATATACATACACACACACATATACCTACACATAAATACACACACACATGCATACATACATACATACACACACACGTACACACAACAGTAAAAAAAAAAATATTCTTGACATGTTTTTTTATGTGATGACAGAGGAGGGAGGAGTCACAGTTTTGGCAGAGCTCAGAGGGTCGTTACAAATCCTCTCTGACCACTGTATCATGGGTCCTGTGACTGTGGTTGCCTGGTAACCCAGATCCTAGAGAAGCAGCTTGAAGAAACTAACCAGATGAAAATAACAAATGCCCAGTGTTGCCGACTATCCGAGTCCCAGAATGTCCGGGAGACTCATGAAATTCGGGCATAGCTCAAGGTTTCCCGGGACAGCCGGCAAATCTCCCGCAATGGGATGGATGAATCATGACCTGAGATCCCACACCCTGCTTTCCAATATTGTGAGCCCAGGCAGTAACGCATGACAGTATGAATTGTGCTATTGATAGGCAGGGGCAGGGGTTTTATGGCATGATTTGCATAAAATTTGCATCATCCAGCTCCGCCCCCATATTGCCATCCCTTTTTTCCCTCTGAGATCTCCTGAAAGGAAGAAAAGAGAGGTCAACAACGATGCAAATGTCCTAATCGCTACCACATACAAGTGATATGAATAATGTAAATACAGGGGCCGCCATGTTGGATGACAAAGTCATGTGGTGCATATTATATGCAATATATTGTGCTTTAGCCAGTTTCCCTATATAACCAGTTTTTATATACATAAAGCTTTGCTTGGCAAACACTGATCATGTGATCTATGAGCAAGGCATTCTGGCTGGTTGTTGTAGTTCTTCAGGTAGAGAGAGGGACGGGCAGTGAACTACATATCCCAGAACCCACTGGGAGATCCCATTTCATCTTTCACCTGTCTGTGACAGATGCACACGGGACCGGATCCCCAGTAAATAACGACAGACGACTTACATACGCTACGTAGGTAGCCAATCAGTTTGTGTTGCACATACCAGGAACTCAGTCTCCGCATGAGAGACCCAGGTATGGTAATCATATGGAATGAGCTCTTAGTTCACGATCCGATGCACGGTGCGCAGTTCCAGTGTCTCGCAGGTGCAGGGTTGGTCTTGCATGCGCTTTTCTTTGTTCGTAGGAACAGGTTATTCATTTTCAGATCTGTTAATGGCTTCTTTAAGCAAATCTCCACCTGGTAATCTTCTGTACATTTAATATTATTATTATTATATTATTATTATAATTATTATAGTAGAGGCCTCAGGCTGTTATGAATATCCAATGGCTGTTTTAAAGATCACTATATATAATATATATATCGTAATGTGGATATCAATACAAGAACATTGAAATATTGTAGAAAAATAAGGACTTCATAAAACTTTATTTAAACATATAATGCATTTACGCAGAAACAAATGAGCACAGTCTCCTTCTGTTGACCATATCCTGTAGACTGAGCATCCCACATGCATTACTGTTGTTGTCGTTGTTGTTATTATTATTTATTATTATATTATTATTATTATTATTATTATATTATTATTTTATAAGTGGCCATTAGTCACGAGTCTCCACTCAGGGTGATTGATCATCCTTCTCGATCGTCCTGTTCCTGTTCGATTCCGCCCATTGACGGCGATCCCCATCGACCAGGCCCGTGACTCGTTGTCTCTGAGCTTTAACCTATTGGAGAAAGTGTCATTAGCGCATCTCGCGGGTGTCCCTGCCCCCGGCCCGGGGAGAGCAAGCCACGATCATAGCAATCCATACGCTATGGATCAGGTCTGGGGACGATTGATCGGTAGTTCAGCTCTGCAGAAACACATTTACATATTGACCGTTTCCACTAATTAGCCTGAGATTTCTTCCAGTGTTTATATGGAAAGGTGACACCAGCGTCACCTCTGTGCAGCTTCCCTCCGAGTTGCAGATGGTCAGTTATTATATATTCCATTTATCACAGCTATATGCCGGCCAAATCTGTCCCTTGTGCCTAGAGCGCCGCCCTAGGGAAACATCTTGTACCCTGTAGGAGGCGTGGCCATATAGCTATGCCCTGTTGGATTGCTGTGCCACTATCCACTATCTAAGAGACATTGGGGTAGATCCTGACCTAAGTAGTTTTGACGCTGGTTGGCGTAGCGTATTTACGCATATCCGCAGTACATACAAACTGACGATTTTACGTCATCGGCTTGCGTAAATATGATGATTTACATGACGTAGGATTTCACGCCATCCGTTATAGATTCTCCGAGGTGAATTCAGTGCGCCCTTTCCAAAGGGAGCCTACGCCAACTGACGTTTCTCTGTGTGATTTCCTACTTCAGACCTGAAGAGCGCGCACGGCCCTTTCTAAGCGAAACGCGACTGGAGCTGCGCCAGCTAGTGCTCTAAGGGGTGTAGTCAGTGTACGGTAAGGGGTGAGCCCGAGCAATGACATGTAATGTGTATGTGTCGGAATGCGCCGGTGACAGATCCTCGGCCTCACGCGTGTCTTGAGCGCGGGCTCGGCTTTACCTGTGATACTGTTACAATCGATGCAGCTTACCGTGTAATGGAAGCTCTCGGCCAGCGTCTCGAAGCTGCATTAACGCTGGTGCGCTGCCAGCAGACGCCAAGGGATTTCCCAGAAGAGGACGCGATGAATGGTGCTTCTGGCCTGTAAAACCCATGTTACAGTCTCAGGAGATGGATATTTCTCCTGATTGCAGGTTCCTGGGTCTCCCGTCTACGCTGGCCTCCTGTACTGGCTGCCGGTATACTGTGGCTCCGTTGCGAAGTTGAGAAAGCCGAATGTTGCTTTTTTTTTTAACGAATGGGTGAGTATGCGAGTACTCAGGATTTAGAGTTAAATAATTCAAGCTCCAGATCCTCACTCAGTGTATGGCCAGTATGTCAGCTACAGAAAAAATGGCAAATTACGCAAGGAAGAGGGAAGTGCACGCCCGTCACTCCCATCTTTCGGTAGTAGTTGTGGACACTGGGATGTCCAGAACATTGCGAGTCCCCACTGCTTTTCGGCTGTCCCTATTTCGAATGAGATACACCGCAGAATTTTTTCTTTATGAACGGGTGATTGTGGTGTGATTTGCTCTCTCACCCATTTATTTCGGAAAAGCCTCCAGCGCCACCACTGGACCAGACCACCGGAGAGGTGAGTAACCCTGTCCGCGGACTTAGGGTTAGGCTGGGGGGACGACTTAGGGTTAGGCTGAGAGGGGGTGGAGACTTAGGGTTAGGTTGCGGGGGGTGACTTAGGGTTAGGCTGAGAGGGGGGGGGAGACTTGGGGTTAGGTTGCGGGGGGGGGGAATCTTAGGGTTAGGCTGCATGGGGAGACTTAGGGTTAGGTTGCATGGGTGCGGCTATTGAGGGTTAGGCTGCAGGGGGGAAATCTTAGGGTTAGGCTGCAGGGGGGAAATTTTAGGGTTAGGCTGCAGGGGGGAGACTTAGGGTTAGGCTGCAGGGGGGGAATCTTAGGGTTAGGCTGCAGGGGGGGGGGACTTAGGATTAGACTCCCCCCTTGCTCTGCCTGTGTTTGGTTCTGGGTGCGTTCTTACTGTACATTGATAACGTCGCGACGCTATCTTCAGAGCGCAAACCGCAACAGCTGAAGTTTCGCTCTGAATTGGATGGTAATACAAGCTCTTCGCTTCTGAGCGTGCGAAAATATAAAATCACGCAGATAAGCGTCACGTCAGCTGGCGTGCGCCCCCACCTCTAGATCGGGCGCTGTGTGCGTTTGTACGACGTATGTCCGTCTTATCTGCGACACTGAGGAATGGCGTCCGGAGGTCTGTGGGACGTCTCCGTCTCATCCAGCAAATAGCAGAACTTTCTGTACACCTGACGCGTGGGTTCAGCTCAGCCAGGAATAGTCTGGGACTGAGGGGGAAAATGTCATGTGTGCTTTCCAGCCTTACACAAGGAGACGATAAGAAGACTTCAAACACCGCTCCGTCCTGATATGTGACTAATGCTCCTTCCTAATCTCTCTCTCTCTGGAATTGTACCGTAGCGTGAAAGGTAAATAAGAGGCGGCTTCTCGGACGAGGCGTGAATGACCTTGAGGCGTCCTGCGCCAAGCACCCGAAACAGGCTTTGTCAACAACCAGGCTGGCTCGTGAAACAATGGCGCCCTCTCACAGCGCGCTCTCCCGCCCTGGCGTCTTGTTGTGTCACTAATATGGCAAAATAATCACTGATGTCATCTGTCCTCGTACGTCGTCCTCGGTTATATTCTCAGTAGACACTTGGACACGATTTGGAAACTGTCAGGAGGGATTTACCAGCATCTTAGGTCTAGACGCGTCTGTACGATCATCGCCAGTAGTGTCCTGAACGATGCTACGGATGTCACCTGCAGGAATTGTGGCACTGATGACGGGAGAGCACGAGGACACGGAACAGCGCTGGTATTAAATGGAAACATCCTCCGGATACCACAATGATGGCTGCCATAATGATCACCAATAAAGAGAAAGGGGGGGGGGGTGGTTATTTGTTGGAGGTCATGGAATGCAGACCGGAGACTTCAGTGAGTCTCTGGTGTCCTTGTCACTCAGCAGATCCAGCTCTTCAGACATTGACTAACTACTGCATACCCTCCAACATGACCCATTCCATTAGGTACAACAACTCTACTCCTCAGTTTTCAACTGTCAGTTATTATGGTAACCAGCTTTGTTGAGGAGACAAATAGTTTTTTGAATATCAGTTAATCCATTTAAACCAGGTGAGTGACAGTTGGAAGCTCAGGAGCGGATTCAGTTGTACCTAATGGAATGGGTCATGTTGGAGGGTCTGCTACTTCATAGCTTCCCACCAGGGGCAGAAGATGACAGACTCAGGATCCATAGCAAGGAGGCAGGGCCCGTGTCTGGATGGGCGGGGCTAGGAAGAGGTGGGCGGGACTGCTGCCTGATGGAAGCTGTAAGAGGCTGACAGCTTAAAACAGCGCTCGATGCTCCATGTATAAGTGTATAAGACATCACGCCACTAATCCTCACCGTGCCTGTCAGTCAGTCCTCCCCCTCCTGCCACTGGAGCCCCCTGCAGGCATAATGACAGAGTGCAGGGACGCTGTAGAGTGATGTCACTCAGTGGCCGCTGGTTTCATTTGCTAGATGTCATGGCAGCTGCTGTGTGGCGGTTTTTCTGTTCTGTGCGCTGATTATAATATTCTGTCGGAGCAGATGTTGCTCTGAGGTCGCGCTGACCCCTCTCCCAGGCGCTCATTAACTTCTGGATTCACTGCTAAAGGTTAAAAGTTTTATTTTCCAACATCTGCATCTGTACTAACCCGAAATATCCCCCCATAGACTCACAGTCACTCTAAAGAGACCCCTCATAGACTCACAGTCACTCTATACAGACCCCTCATAGACTCACAGTCACTCTATACAGACCCTTCATAGACTCACTGTCACTCTATACAGACCCCTTATAGACTCACAGTCACTCTATACAGACCCCTCATAGACTCATAGTCACTCTAAAGAGACCCCCCCATAGACTCACAGTAACTCTATACAGACCCCCTCATTGACTCACAGTCACTCTATACAGACCCCTCATAGACTCACAGTCACTCTATACATACCCCTCATAGACTCACAGTCACTCTATACAGACCCCTCATAGACTCACACTCACTCTATACAGACCTCTCATAGACTCACAGTCACTCTATACAGACCCCTCATAGATTTACATTCACTCTATACAGACCCCTCATAGATTTACATTCACTCTATACAGACCCCTCATAGATTTACATTCACTCTATACAGACCCCTCATAGATTTACATTCACTCTATACAGACCCCTCATAGATTTACATTCACTCTATACAGACCCCTCATAGATTTACATTCACTCTATACAGACCCCTCATAGATTTACATTCACTCTATACAGACCCCTCATAGACTCACACTCACTCTATACAGACCTCTCATAGACTCACAGTCACTCTATACAGACCCCTCATAGATTTACATTCACTCTATACAGACCCCTCATAGATTTACATTCACTCTATACAGACCCCTCATAGATTTACATTCACTCTATACAGACCCCTCATAGATTTACATTCACTCTATACAGACCCCTCATAGATTTACATTCACTCTATACAGACCCCTCATAGATTTACATTCACTCTATACAGACCCCTCATAGATTTACATTCACTCTATACAGACCCCTCATAGACTCACACTCACTCTATACAGACCTCTCATAGACTCACAGTCACTCTATACAGACCCCTCATAGATTTACATTCACTCTATACAGACCCCTCATAGATTTACATTCACTCTATACAGACCCCTCATAGATTTACATTCACTCTATACAGACCCCTCATAGATTTACATTCACTCTATACAGACCCCTCATAGATTTACATTCACTCTATACAGACCCCTCATAGATTTACATTCACTCTATACAGACCCCTCATAGATTTACATTCACTCTATACAGACCCCTCATAGACTCACACTCACTCTATACAGACCTCTCATAGACTCACAGTCACTCTATACAGACCCCTCATAGATTTACATTCACTCTATACAGACCCCTCATAGATTTACATTCACTCTATACAGACCCCTCATAGATTTACATTCACTCTATACAGACCCCTCATAGATTTACATTCACTCTATACAGACCCCTCATAGATTTACATTCACTCTATACAGACCCCTCATAGATTTACATTCACTCTATACAGACCCCTCATAGATTTACATTCACTCTATACAGACCCCTCATAGACTCACACTCACTCTATACCCCCCCCCCATAGACTCACAGTCACTCTATACAGACCCCTCATAGACCCCCCCATAGACTCACAGTCACTCTATACAGACCCCTCATAGACTCACGGTCATGGGAATGCACTCCCTGTCACATGTTTCAGGAACTTGTCAGAATAAAATAAATACCTATCATATTGCTGCTGTGCTGTGGCTGGGGGGTATGTGATTTTGCTGTTTAATGTCTCTGGTTATGAACATTTTCCTTTACTTTGTATCTTCAGACTGCAATTAATGCTGCGTGGGGTCATGTGACTACCATGGAAACCACTGGCATATGATTGATTGGTCCCTTTGAGCTTTGTCTGTATCTCGCCATCACATGACTCTCTGAGACCCATGTGTTATAGCCGTGGTCCGGCGCTCATACAGGTCTCTATACATTCATGTGTTCCGTGAGTTCCCATTAAACCTTCTGCCGCTGAGGTTTCACTAATTGCCGTCCAATCCTGTCTGAGGGAAATGTCTCGTAGAATCTGCTGCTTTCCTGCCACTAATGACCTGACCTTTATCTGGTTCATTAATTGCCGGTGCTGGAAATGTCAAATTAAAAGCTGTATTTGGAGCTTTATCATACACCGGAGAGGACGATTCACGTGTCAGCCATTTTGTGGTCTCATGACGATGCTCAGGTAATTATCTGGCCAGGTACAGCTAGTGTCATGGCGGCGCTGCTGTCTTGTGGGGACAAGGCCCCCTTTTATTCACCCTCCATGCCTCAGTCACTCCAGCTTCTAACCTTCCCTGCCCCCAAGCTCTCTGTAACGCCATCCTGCTCTCACCCCCGGGCCTGGCACCGATGCCCACCTGCCATTTCCCTCTATAACAGCCAGATAATTGGACTTTTGCAGTAGGAAATACTTATGTGAGGACACGTGACTTTACGGAAAGAGTAGTGGATCGGTGGCAGAGCCACCCCTCAGAGGCGATAGAGAATAACACTGCAGCACTATTCAGACATGCTTCAGATAAACACACAGGGCCCGATCCAGGGGTGCGCATGCACCAGCTGACATGCATGATTCTCTACTGCACATGCTCAGACCTGCAGTCACGCCCCATTCAGATCATTCAGCAACTCGAGCGGTGGCGGCTTGCGTTCTGAGGGGCGTGGTGAGAGAGGGAGGGAGGGCGGAGGGACGTAGTCAATGTACAATAAGGGGCGTGTCCAAGCAAGTGCCCTCTCCATCCAGAGCCGATCACAGACGTAACAAAGGGCTGTTTACATTAATGTTTAAAAAACAGTTTTTACAATAATTTTCTAATAGTTTTATGGCTTTTGTATTACAACTAAAGCTTTCGCATTATCCGTAACATTTCTTCCACTTTACAGTACAGTTAACGCTCCTCTTGCGCACGTCAAAATGGCCATCATGCAGGACCTAGGGCCGTTTGGGATGAACTGTACGGGCCGAGCGGCTCTGTCTGCCGTCACCTTCTGTGTTTATATTTGATATTTTTAGGGCCCGATTTCCTGAGCTGTGGGTTTGGAAAAGTGGAGATGTTGCCCATAGCAACCAATCAGATTCTAGCTGACATTCTCTAGCATGTAACAAGAAAGTGAGAGCTAGAATCTGATTGGTCGCTATGGGCAACATCTCCACTTTTCCAAACCCACAGCTTAGTAAATCTGGCCCTCAGCCTTATTTTCACATTCTGCTTTATGAATACGACCAAGCGCCTCATCTAATTGGCTGCGATCCCACATCAGCGCCTGTTTCTCGTCCGATGGGCAGCGATGAGCAGATACGTGTGTAAATATTTATATCCGTGGAGATAATTTGTGTCCCGTTTCCTGGTAAAAGCCTGTTGGATAATGACGTCCCTGGAGCGCAGATGGTACCTCGTGTTATAACGGCTTCCACCTGTAACTTATAACCCCCTGAGCTAAATATAGGTCAGTGATGAGCTCTACGTGGCTCTATAACGTGCGCTCTGTGGCATGTCCATAAATGCTCGGACGCTGCACAGATGCTGAGTGACGCCACACGGCGCGGAGCGGCTCCAGACACGGCCATGGCTTCTCCCAGAGTCCTTAGCGTTGACACATCAGACCTTTAAACGTGTTTCTGTGACATCTCAGCACAGTGACAGCTCCGGGACCTCTGCCATTATCTGCAAATATCACAACGCCGGCCGGCGCGTTTACTGTCAGAGAGTCGCTGATCTACACAAATACCAGCAGCTTCAGAGATCCGTCGTGTCAGCTCTTGTGCCACCAGCGCCAATCACTGGGACCAGGAAGGACCTAGTGATAGTAACATCAACACATTCTTTATTGTATTGTACACACCCTCATTAGCAGAGCTCCTCACAGTGACTGTAGGGAGATCATTGATGGTGTCTGTGTGTGACATTCCTTCCTCATTACCTGGTGTAGCCGAGCTCCTCACAGTGACCGTAGGGAGATCAGTGATGGTGTCTGTGTGTGACATCCCCTCCTCATTACCTGGTGTAGCAGAGCTCCTCACAGTGACCGTAGGGAGATCAGTGATGGTGTATGTGTGTGACATTCCTTCCTCATTACCTGGTGTAGCAGAGCTCCTCACAGTGACTGTAGGAGATCAGTGATGGTGTCTGTGTGTGTGACATTCCCTCCTCATTACCTGGTGTAGCAGAGCTCCTCACAGTGACTGTAGGAGGATCAGTGATGGGGTGTGTGTGTGTGTGTGTGTGTGACATTCCCTCCTCATTACCTGGTGTAGCAGAGCTCCTCACAGTGACTGTAGGGAGATCAGTGATGGAGTCTGTGTGTGTCATTCCCTCCTCATTACCTGGTGTAGCAGAGCTCCTCACAGTGACTGTAGGAGATCAGTGATGGTGTCTGTGTATGTGTGTGTGTGACACTCCCTCCTCATTACCTGGTGTAGCAGAGCTCCTCACAGTGACTGTCAGGGGGGGGGGTAAATATGAGATTCCACTGAGCTCTAGAGATGAATTGGATGTGAGGTGAATGGATCCCCTCTTGCGGGTTGGGGGCTGTGTTTAGACCCTGCTCTCGGGGGGATATTTCAGACACGCTGTTTTCATCTGGAGAGAAGAGTTTCCAGTCAGCGGGAGCCAAGTTCCTCGGTCACAGCGGGACGTCTGTAAGGTTTTGGAAACGTTCTCTCCAGATGATTTATTTATCCACGATCTGCGCTTCCACGTGACTCGCCCACGTCAGTGTGAATAAGCCCTTCTGACGGCGGCAGCATAACAAATCTGTGTTACTGTTTATAGGGAAGGAATCTGCTGGATCCAGGGCCATTTATGGGAATCCTTGTCTTGTGCGGAGGTTTTACACTGTGGGATAGTGCAACATGTATGTACAGGGCAGGACATGTAATCCCAGATCTGTCAGGGGGGAGATGGGACAGAGCAATGATCTGCAGATCTCTAGAGGAATCAGAGATGCAATAATCTGCAGGATATGTCACTATGTATCTATCAGGGGGGTGATGGGACAGAGTAATGTTCTGCAGATCTGTAGAGAGGTCAGAGATGTAATAATCTGCAGGATATATCACTATGTATCTTTTAGGGGGGAGATGGGACAGAGCAATGTTCTGCAGATCTGTAGAGAGGTCAGAGATGTAATAATCTGCAGAGTATATCACTATGTATTTGTCAAGGGGGAAGATGGGACAGAGCGATGTTCTGCAGATCTGTAGAGAGCACAGAGATGTAATAATCTGCAGGATATATCACTATGTATCTGTCAGGGGGTAGATGGGACAGAGCAATGATCTGAAGATCTCTATAGAGGTCAGAGGTGCAATAATCTGCAGGACATGTCACTATGTATCTATCAGGGGGGTGATGGGACAGAGCAATGTTCTGCAGATCTCTAGAGGAGTCAGTGATGTAATAATCTGCAGAGTATATCACTATGTATCTGTCAGGGGGTAGATGGGACAGAGCGATGTTCTGCAGATCTCTAGAGAAGTTAGTGATGTAATAATCTGCAGGATATATTAATATCTATCTGTCAGGGGGTAGATGGGACAGAGTGATGTTCTGCAGATCTCTAGAGAGGTCAGTGATGTAATAATCTGCAGATTATGGACCAGATTCACAGTTTAAACGCTGCTGCTTCTTAGGTGTGTATATTTAAGAATTAGGACCTGGAATCAGGAGCAACAATGAAAGAAAAAAATCTGCCCCTGGAGAGAGTGTGGTGTAATATGAGGGGGCAATTCACAAAAAAATAGGAGAATGATTGGTGAAATCAGTGGCAAACGCCGGATTTTGAAAGGGGGGTTTCCAATACGTGTAATACATGTGGGGTATATTAGCATATCTCCCAACATTTTGGAGACTGAAAACGTGACAAATAAGCTCCGCCCCATTCAAGCTCTGCTCCCGCCCATAATGTGAGCGTGTGTGTTAGGGAATTAGACTGTAATGCGGCAGAGGTTAAAATACTGTTTCAAATTGTAAAGAGCTAATTAATATGATATTAAAAAACATATGTAAAATGATAACACTGATAATATGGTCGTACTATCTGACTGCCAAAATATCTAAGACGTCCATTAACTTTCAGCAGAAAGTTTATCATATAGATTTCAAAATAATAAAAATACAATAAATCTACATTAAGGAATTGCGTTGTTATTGTCTGTAACAAGTCCTGTTTTTGATATTTTTAAGTAATTTATAATTTACTTCTTTGACACATTAAAATAGTAATTTTATATTGCAGGAACAGACCTAATAGCAATAGCAAAATACAATGCATTAGTAAAGACAATGGACCAGAGCTTATGTCAGTGTATAAGCACTGTTGAATATGTTGTGACACATTTACCTTACTCACCTGCTTTCCTATTGTAGCACAGGCCAGGACCATCATCCTTCATGACAGTCTACCCCACATGTCCGCGAGGCCACGCCCCTTTCGCAGCACCCGCGAAGCCACGCCCCCTTTTCAAAATGTACCTTTTTTTGCACATTTTAACATCTTTTTTTAAATTTTCAATCTGGGGGGTTTCTGGACAACCAGAACCCCCCCACCTGGGTGCGCCACTGGGTGAAATGTAGTCATGTGATATCTGGAGGGGTCTGTGTATTGCATCATGTCAGCAGTAAAGTGTGATGGCTGGGGGCCACATCTGTGTCAAACCCCCCATTAGCATGCAGCCTGCCGCATGCAGAGGGCACTGTGGTGGGCATAATGGGGGCACTGATCAGCTGACAGGGTAGTGTCAGATTGTCCCTACATACATTGCAAAAATAACTTCCCACCTCTGATTTACCCCTATCAGCCCACCTCCCTCTGTAATATAATGTATCATAGACACTGGCCAGTCATATCATATACCTGCTATATCGACATTCATCCATTGCTCCCTTAGAAGTCATTCTCCAGCTAGCATTCTCCTGTGTGAGCAGCAGATGGCGCCGTAAGACCGTCACATACATACATAATGTTACCAGTATCAGGCCTGGTCCCTCTGCTTTTGTGCGAGTGCTTGTGAAACCACTCCCATCTCTTGCGCGGACGGCTGACAGCTCACACCCACCTTCATATTAAGGTACTGTAATGGCGATGCACCTGAAGTCCCCTCCTCTACTGTAACCTGTAATGCTAAACTCCTATCACTTGCCAGGTAGTAATACAGCGCCTCCAGTATTGAGGGAGGATGCTGCATTATTAGTGCAGGATATTATATTAATAATAATGCTGATAAATTACAGGGACTAGAATGGTGCATAGTACATAACTATATCCAGTGTCATTCACACAAATAAATGCAACATGATCCATTCCACCAGGAACATAATACTCTGCACCTGATTTTACAGCAACCAGTTACTATGGTAACCACCTATGTTGCAGAGAAAAATGTTTATCAAGCATCAGTTGTTTCATTAAATCCAGGTGAGTGACAGTTGGAAGATCAGGAGCGGAGTATTGTGCACCTGGTGGAATGGGTCATGTTAGAGGGTCTGTAAATGCGTCAGCTGAGCTGGAATATTCCACCATCTTATCCCTTATCTTGTAGCAGGCCTGGCCGACCTGAGACCTAGCATGCTGTATGGGCATAGCGATTCCCTCACAAAGCATGCTGGGACTTGTAGTTTCACAATGTTTGGAGCCTCGGTTGGCCAGGCCTGTCGTATAGGGGCAGATTCAATTCAGCGCGATGACGGGATTAGGTGCAAAGTGCGACTATTCCCATCCATTATGGAAGCTGAACATCGCAGATTTTATCTTGCGCCTCCGTCCCGTAGAGTGTGGGTGTCGGGTCTTGCCCGCACTTCTCACGGTGGGGGTACAGTATACTGTATATAAGACGTGAGCTATATAATGAGTGCAGCTAATGAGTTACAAACAAGCCCAAACCAATCCTAAAAAGCCCCTAAAAACTAACGAAGCAGAGATATATATATATAAAGATCTTTATCTCTATCTCCCGACATAAACCAGCGACGAGGTTGTCATTGTGAGACATTTTTATGATGAAATCGCCATAACAGTCTAACCCTCCCCTGCTACCAGCCTAACCTTAACACTCCATGGGCCTGATCCAGACCCCCCATTGCCCGGTGGTAATACGCCTGGATCAGGCGTCTGTAGTTACAGCGTATTAATTCTGGAGGGGGCGCCCCCCAGCGGATTTATGGCAGGTGGGCGGGGCGGGGGGGAGGGTAATGAAGCTGAGAGGGCAGCGTTAACGTATCAACCGCTTAGCGTACCATCGTAGGTCTGGATACGGCCCCATGTCCCATAGCTTAACCCTAACTTTCTGCTTGTATAGTATCAGCCTAACCTTAAACCTCCCTGTCCCATATCCCAGCCTTTTCCTTATAACTGCCTATCCTTAACCCTTCCTGTCCTGCAGCCTAGCCCTAACCTTCTGATTTTATATGCCTAACCTTTCCCCTTCCTGTCCCACAGCCTAACCCTAACCCTCTGTGTCCCACAGCCTAACACTTACCTTCCGTGCTCTGCAGCCTAACCCTAACCCTCCATGCCCTTCAACTTAACCCTCTATGTCCTAGAGCCTAACCCTAATCCTCCATGTCCCGCAGCCTAACGCTATCTCTCCATGCCCTACAGCCTAACCTTAACCCTCCGTGCTCTGCAGCCTAAACCTATCCCTTTATGTCCTGCAGCCTAACCCTAACCTTCTCCTTATGGCAGGTTGGCGGGGCGGGGGGGAGGGTAATGAAGCTGAGAGGGCGGCGTTAACGTATCAACCGCTTAGCGTACCATCGTAGGTCTGGATACGGCCCCATGTCCCACAGCCTAACCCTAACCGTCCGCTTGTAGCCTAACTTTAACCCTCCTTGTTCCATAGCTTAACCCTAACTTTCTGCTTGTATAGTATCAGCCTAACCTTAACCCTCACTGTCCCATATCCCAGCCTTTCCCTTATAACTGCCTATCCTTAACCCTTCCTGTCCTGCAGCCTAGCTCTAACCTTCTGATTTTATATGCCTAATCTTTCCCCTTCCTGTCCCACAGCCTAACCCTAACCCTCTGTGTCCCACAGCCTAACACTTACCTTCCCCTTCTAATTGCCTAACCTTAACCCTGCCTGTCCCTGAGTTACCCACTATTAGGAATGGGTAATTTTCAAAATAGGGCGGTTCCCAATGGGGAATTTTCTGCACTATTATTTACTATTTACTATCACTGAAAGGGTGATAGATAAATGGAATATTCTCCCATCTGAGGTGGTTGAGGCCAATACAGTAGAACAATTTAAACATGCTTGGGATAAATATAAGGGTATCCTAAATTGAAACCCAAATTGAAGGTAAATAGGGTCTAGGAATTGAGGGTAAATAGGGTCTAGGGTCAGTATAGTTTTCAATAAACAAATGGGCAGACTAGATGGGCCATGTGGCTCTTATCTGCCATCACTTTCTATGTTTCTATGTTTCTATGTTACTAATACTATTTCAGCCGCGACACATACAGCTGTCTGAAACCAGCCGCACTAACTGGCCAATGCTTCATGAGATAGATATATAGAGAGATCTAAGCCCCATCTTCACCTCATGCTCACTCTGATATAACAATTCTCCCCCCATTAGTATTATATTAACCCTCCCTTCCCTGTACAAGGTGCCCCAATGCATACCCACTGAACACACACCTCAGTCATACTATAACAAGCCCTCAGCTCACACACCAATCACACTCTCGTCACTGTACCTGCGCTGCATCTATTTTCCAGTTGACCAGCGATGACTCCTCCCCCTCCCACGCTGCTCCTTCCTGCAAGCGAGCAAAAAAAAGCAAAAAGCTCAGATGGCTCAGGAAAAACGCTGTGACTGTGAATAAAATAAGCCCAGTTCCACTTGTAATAAGCAGAATGGGCAACTAATCTATACTCCACATAGACTGCACTCTCAGTGATGTCACTGGCTCCTCGTGACTGGATAGGCTAGTCTCAGTGATGTCACTGGATCCTGGTGACTGGATAGACTGCATTCTTAGTGAAGTCACTAGCTCCTTGTTACTGGATTGGCTACAGTGTCAGTAATGTCACTGGCTCCTAGTGACTGGATAGGCTGCACTGTCAGTGATGTCACTAGCTCCTAGTGACTGGATAAGCTGCATTCTCAGTGATGTCACTCGCTCCTAGTGACTGGATAAGCTGCATTCTCAGTGATGTCACTAGCTCCTAGTGATTGGATTGGCTGCACTCTCAGTGATGTCACTCGCTCATAGTGACTGGATTGATTGAATGTTGGCCGCCTTTCTTCTTTATATAATATAGATATAATATTTCCTGCAGCTCCGTTAGAGGTGGTTGTAGAGAGGATGGGAGTTGTAGTGATATAAAATCTGGTGTTTTTCTTCCCGGTATCTGTTTTTCTCTTTATCTCGTTATCTGGCCTCATTTTCTTGGCAGGACCTGGAGCCATTTGTCTCCAGTGACAGCCGACTTTGTCTGGTGTTATTAAATAAATCTGCCTGATATCCGTGAGGGAATCCAGAACCCAGAGCCAGCAGTTTCACTTCTAGACATCTCCCGCCGGCGTTACTGTGTCATACGGATTGTGTCGCCTCCATCATATCTCTCTTACCCCCATATCTGTGCCGTGCGCAGAGGTGGCCGTAGGTTTTGCGGACCAGAGATGTAAAATGAGAAGGTGTCTCAGCCGCATCAAACATTTAATAAGTATGTTAAGAGCAAAATAATGACATGAAAGAAGATGTGCGGACACCGGACCTGTACTTTAACAAATATATGACATAAATAAGAGTTATTACCCCCGTTACTCACAAAGACAATGCCCCCTTACCCCAATTACACCGAGGCAATCCCTTCCAGCGCCCAAATTAATATTCATTCCCCCCGCTTCATAGAGGCAATAATCACCATATGGAAAATGGCTCAAGAAATGTATTTATTTATGTTGTTAAACGTTGAGGGGTTTTGTTTATTTTTTACGAATAGTAGAATTCCGCACGGACATAAACGGGAAAACATTTGTAAACTGGCAATGACATTAATGACGATGATGATGTATGTGAATGTCTTTAAGACCGCACATATCTACGTAACGAAAAGTTACGTAGATTACGTAAAAAATTTACTACGCATGCGCAGTAGCAAAAAACTGTAAACTACGGACGTATATGCTATACCTCCGTCGTGTGCATCCGGGCCCTTGTTGCTAAAGAGCAATTCAACATTGTACATGTTCCGGAATGGAGATTTTTCATTTTAAACAGCCCCTTCGTAACGGCAACTGCATCCCAGGGAAGGGGGGATAAGGAATCAGTGGGTCACACATGAGAACCTTAATTAGGATTCTTGAGCCCAGGAGTTAGCGCTGAACATGAATTCAGACCTTGTCTGTTACCAGAACGCAGGACGCACATGGAGTAAATAATGGCGGAGATGCGGGAAAGGGTCTCTGTATTCCTGCCAGCGAAACCAGTTCACAATGGGGGAGAAGGGGGCTGCAGAGGAGTAAGGGGCATCCAAGGTCTCCATATAACAAGTACATTCCCTCTGGCGATGAGTTTTGGGGGGTTGGGGGACATTCAGAGTGGAGTTTGACGGTTTTAGTGGCACTAAGAATATGCCCCAAAGCACTGATCTGGGTAAAGGGGCTGCAGGGGGAGGTATAATCCATACACTAGTTTAAGTGATTAAAGCATGTGGAAAATGTGAATCCCTGCATAGAGCATAGGGGTGTAGAGGACGGCAGATTGTTCTCACATCTAGGGGTCAGATTTATTAAGGTACGGGAAAGGAAAAGTGGAGATGTTGCCTATAGCAACCATTCAGATTCTAGCTCTCACTTTCCTATTACTTGCTAGAAAACGGTAGCTAGAATCTGATTGGTTGCTATGGGCAACATCTCCACTTTTCCAAACCCGCAGCTTAGTACATTTGGCCATAGGAGGCAGGCAAAATATTTCGGAGACAGGTT
>WWET01000457.1:665557-683166 GCA_011038615.1 Limnodynastes dumerilii | reverse complement strand
AATATAAACTAATCAAAGAGCCAGCAGGAGAATGACATTGACAACTGGTCTATGGCAGAGGAATTCGTGCTGGCAAGCTGTTGGTTAAAATAAAACAAAAAAATGTCATAATATCCAGTGGGTGCTTGCAATAGACAATTGCAATGACCAGTTAAAGAAGTGGCCTTTGTGTGTGGTTTTAACATGGGTTGCAAGCAGCTGCCCTCAAACCAGACAACACAGCTTTATGACTGAAGAGCTGGTGTTTGGCGTTCCAGTGTTAGGCATAGTATACTGTTGATGTGTTTTCACATCTTACATCTATTTCACTGGAGCAAAAAAAGGAATTGCGACTGCTTTAGGTGTATCACATTCATCTGTCTACCTTTGATAATACTAATAAGGGTAATGATGTGCCCAATGACAAAGGAGGCCTTTATAAACAAGCAATAAATCATCAATTCACTTGTAACAAATACAGCAAATGAGGCAATGAGAGCAAGTGTCTGATTGCCAATAGTAGTTCAGTGCAAACAAGCCCTACTGCAGTCATGAACATTCTTCTCTGTCACCAGTGTGCACAAGACTGTTATGAAGGAGTTGGTGCATTGTCACGATTCGGACTGACAAATCTGCCAGTATTTTCCCTCAAATTGTCTCCATCTACACCAGGCATAGGCAACTCTCGGCACTGCAGTTGTAGTGAATATCCAACAAAAGCATAGCGGATATCTGGAGAATCATGATGGGACTTGTGTTTTCACAACGCCTGGGGCCAGAATTACTATGCTGTGGGAAAGGAAAAGTGAAGATGCCCATAGCGACCAATCAGATTCTAGCTGACATTTCATTAGTATGTAACAGGAAAGCGACAGCTAGAATCTGATTGGTTGCTTTGGGCACCATCTCCACTTTTCTTTTCCCACAGTTTAATAAATCTGGCACCTGGAGTGCTGCAGCATGCCTATCCCTCACCTACACCATCATTATAGGGGTGTAAGAAACAAGGTATTTATATTATATGTTTGGTAACAAGCTCTCTATGTTGAGTATACACTCTGTACAGGAATTATCTGCCATGAATTGCCCAAAGTAAACGTCATGTGTTTAGTCAGTAAGTGTTTTACCATATAGAAAGGACTAATTACCTGTAAACCAAAATAACTAAATAAAATCTTGTGGTGTTTTTATATTAAATAATTTACCTTCTCTTTTTCAGGGTGGAATTTCAAAATAAATTTTACATTGGAACTGGGTTTAAATTTATGCCCTTTTCATTTGAGAGCATCCGAGAGGGCAAATTTGATGACTGAGTCCATCCTCTGTGTAATGTTTTCCTGTTTGTGTATTTAGTGTGAAACCTTCCTATCCATCATGTTTCACAGACCAGTAATACTCCTATGATCAGAATCATACAGGATGTCTACGGCTCACTATTCCATTATTAGTCAATAGTCTTGTACACTGTGTATAAATAAAATTGAACAAAACCAGAGTTTTAATATGCAGTACAACAGACCGTTTCACGCACACGTCCATATTCCTGCTACCTCGTTATTTAGTTCAGTAATTATACCCATTATTTCCTTAGGAATCTTTAGGGATTATGTCTAGTATTGCAGTAAATAACACTTCCTTAATGCTCTCTAAATACAGCAGCTTTGTTTTCGATCCACGCATCAGAAACAACCATGTGATCTTTGTTAATAAAGAAAAAAAGACATCTTTATGTTTTGGATCAATAAGTTCTAAATTTTATTTATTCAGATATATCTAGATTGTACATTTTACCTTATTTGATCATAGTAGCATCATCAAGCTATTGGAATAATATAGTAAACAAAAAAATGTGTTTACTCCTAGATATTTCTGTGGTAGTTACCCCAACTTTTCATCTGCTGGGGGCAAGATTAACTCATGTTAAAAATTATAACTTTTTTTTTAAGGAAAAACATGATATCTTATTTAAAAAAGTTTATTAAAAAGTTGTATTCATTTTAAATCAAATAGCAAATGAGTCACTGATTACCTTCACAAGTGTCTGATGTCATTGTGATAAAGTAAGATACAGAAATGGTTTAACATGTACACATAAACTTAATACATTGTGGGCTGTGTTGATGTTCAGCCTTCTCAATATGCTAGAAGATAGTTACCTCACTAAGGAAAATGTGCCCCAGTATTCTCTCCAGTTCATTGTGGATTATTAGTTACCATTGCCAGCATACTGTTGTGAAGCTTTACCATTCACATACAACATTGCCAATCTCTCTATACCCCCTCTATGTTTACATTAGTGCTCACTCATTACTGATGCCCATTCTGTGACTCTGTTGCTGCTGTAAATCGGTAAATGAAGTCTCCCTTGTGGTAATAAATCTTTAATTTATGACAACCAGAAAATGGTCTCTTTATGCTGTTTTTTTTTTTTCTTAAAAAAAATGATTGATGCAAAGCAATGGCTGTAAGTGTTGTATTACTTCCCGCTTCTCCCTGGTTCCACATACTTCAATCAAAACTATCACATGCATTCAGTTTTGTGTTCTGTGAATGTGTCTGTGCTACCTGATCATAACACAATCGGCTCTATCCAGACTTCCAAAACAACCCGTCACGTTAAACTCACACAAGTAACACAGCCTAATGTAGGTTATTGAAAGCGGGTGTGGGGCTCCGGTCCGAACGGCTCATTTTCAAAACAGCTGTTTTCTCCCAGCCAGTTGCGAACTGGCTGGGATTTCGATTGCATATGCCTCGATGAAGCATAGCAATCGATCCACGGAGCACCAAAAGCTCAGTGCTCTGAAATAGTAAAGAAAAATAGTCCCCACTCCTTGCTCTAATTCTAACCCTAACCCTCCCTACCCTGCACAGAGATAGTTTACTCAACTGGCGATATCAGCGGCGGAAGGATATCGCTGTTTCCGAAAGTGAATGGGTGAAGTATGACAAACGGCATACTCACCCATTCTAAAAAAATTCAAACTAGAAACTTTGCATGAATCGAAATAGGGACATCCGAAAAGGAACTTTCGGATGTCCCAATTTCGGTAAGCAGAGTTTCTTAGCGGGGATGGACAACGTTGAAAGCCTGCTGGTCAAGGCCAGTGATTATCAAAGGAGATCCACCCACACAGACATTGGAGTCTGGATTTGATCCCTAGATATAACACTAATTCTGTATATGAAACCAAACCAATAACAGCACACTCCATTACAGGTGACTGGATTTTCTATGTATAACATTACTTTTTTTTTTCCATGGTCATCTGAAGTTATGGATGTGGGAATGTGTCATGTTGTAAGGATCTGGCTGTTCCATTGTCATCCGTACAGTTAAGCTGGCCACACACTAGAGCGATTATCAGCCTGATCACCCAATTAGTGACCAAGATCAATTTTTCAGACTCCAAATGAAACGCACCAGAAATGTTCTGGTACGATTTGATATTTCAACATGTTTGATTTAAATCGGCAAGCTCCAAATATTTTAAGGGAGACAATCAGCAAGCTGAATGGCTCCCTATTCTTCAAAGCTGCTGCTGCATATCTATGTACTATACTGCTCTGACAGCTGTGAAGGTATACTTTAAAGCTGTCAGAGCAGCATCGCACATAGATATACAGCAGCACCAAGAGCCCCCTCTTCCGCTAGGATTATCAGTCCCAGCAGAGGAGGTGTGTGTGGTGCCGATAACAGGACATTTCCTTAGTGGGAAATCATCCTGTTTATTGGACCACCCCTTGCTGGTACCGATAATTGTCCTAGTGTATGCACAGCTTTATTGTAGAGGCTGGTTGTAGATATTTAGTTTTATTCTATCTTGAGTAACAGATGGATATCTTGGCACTTGAGATTCTCAGCAAACTCTGGCAGTAAATTTTTACAGAACACAAGCATTTGTAGTGTGCCAAGTAAAAAAAAAAAAAAAGTGTTACATTAGTTTTGTCTTTAATGGCATAATAAAACTAGGAATATTCATCTATCCAAGCTGGTGGGCAATGTATAATAATAGTGTTGATAAATGGGCACTTATAGTTAAATTTTAAGTGAAAAATCCTAGCTCCTCCCTGCTGATTATTGGGTTTTTATTTTTTAAGTGCCCTGGGTGTGAGGCCATGTTTTTATGGGCTCCTGTTAGCCCTTCACTTCTATTCTTTATTTAAATTTTTACATATCTTCTCAAGAGCAGCTATACTGTACACACTTTACGCTGCTCCACAGGCGATAACTCACTGCCAAAAATGTATTCTCTGTTACATCCAAGTGCCTAAGGTCATAGGAGAGTAGGTAGAGTGCCCCCATGCACTTCTCAAAATGCCCACAGATATTTGTAGGATGTCTCCACTATATTCTCCCAGCTGAGGAGAGGGCATATTAGGATTATGTCACTCTATTTGAAGAGGGAGTGAACTGAGCTACAGGCAGAGTGCAAATATCCTAAATATGCCAAAGTGTCTCCCTCTATGCAGGACCCACAAACCCTGCGTGGTCATTTACACAGCACCATTGTTAATTCCTGTAAGGAGCTGCATACACTCCATGCCAGTGTGTCCCAACCATGGTCTCCTTGCTGGAGCACAGGTGTGTTCATTACTGATGGACACATTTTAAAAGTTCCATAGGTGGTACTCATTATATCACTTGTTCTGTGTGGAGGCCTGGAAAACGGACTGTTAGTGGTCCCTGAGGACCAGGGTTGGGAAACACTGATCTAGATGAAAACAACCTGTATCTTGTCTTGTATGACATATCTGTTGTGCTCCTAAATTTATCTGGAACCTTATATACTCTTAGTGTAACACAGTCACATAACAATATTGTTTGGGGTCCCCTCTACTAAAGCAAGGGCCCCATTATGCTTTATCTTATTGAAATTGTACCCTGTCTACCTTTTTATATCAGGCTGTCTGCACTGTGACTGCCATTTTATATCTTAACCTGTGCAGCTATAACATTGTGTAAGAAAAATATTTATACCAATACAGTGTCTATCACTACACATTTTGAAAATATAGATGTATTGCTATAGCTGAATTTCCACACAGGTTTTATCATTACCTTTGGTGTATTAAAATACTCAGGGGAATTATTAGGAGCTCTCAACACATGGGTGTACCCCCCTTCGGCCATTTCACAGTCTGATCAGGATACTTAGAGGCCATTATTTATTGCCCTCTTCTATCTCTGCTCCTGCTTTTGGAGTATGGATAAGTCAGTGTTATATCCCAGCAGCTGGCTGCTTAGTTTCCCACCTCAGGATTCCTGAGGTAAAATCTGTGAGGAAAACACAGGCATGCAGGGATTATTTCTCTTTATGTGACAATGTTATGTAACTACAGCTGTCTCTTCTGTGGGACTGAACTGCATCTTATACAAAGGCTGATTGCCAATGTAACAAAATTACACAATTATAGCACTGTATCCGACTGTACTGGTTTTTCTATAAAGGTACACAGGTAGTGTACACTAAGACAGTCATTTCACATATAAACCAGTCACCACACACTCTTAGGGCCAGATTTACTAAACTGTGGGTTTGGGAAAGTGGAGATGTTGCCCATAGCAACCAAATTCTTTCCTATTACATACTGAATGTCAGCTCGGGTCTGCTTACTACGGGCAACGTCTCCACTTTTCAACCTTTTTACCTTGAAAAAGACGCCAGGTTGCATCAAAACGTGTTGGTTTTAACTCAAGATACATACTTTACTGGCTGCATAATATGGATATATGAAATATTTTTAGCCTTTGCCTATTTGGACATTCATTTGGACTTTGATCTGTACTGGGTGATATAAGGACTAACAGAAGCCTTTATCGACCCCCTATGCCTGTTTGACACTATCTTAGCTGATGTGTCCAGAGAATCCTGTGAGTATATCTATACTTTTTATCGTTCCCTGTAATAAAGTTTATTGCGCTATTTGGCGCTGTTTTTTGTTTTTCCGGCAACACGTGGAGTCTGCAGGATTCTCACTGACGACAGCAGAGGGCATCCCCTGCTTTGACATCTGGAAGTGAGGTGAGAAAGCCTGTGTGCTGTGATTATAACTGAGACAGAGTAAGTCCACGAGGACACTGCTTAGTAACGGGTAATAACTGTCAGTGGCACAGATACGGACATTTCCGTTTTGCCCCATCATTTCAGTTCTGCGAGCATCATCATGAGATCATCGGAACTGTGAGTTTGATATAAACATTGTGTCTTATGAACAGCTCCCGGTCACTTGCTTGGAAACAAGTCAATGATATTTATGGATCTATGTGGAAGCTTATGAATGATTCTGAGCTATATTAAACGGACTGTGCGACTTTTATATTATCTGACCGTTTACCTTCCAATCATATAAGATTGGGAGTGCATTAGAATATTATTGTGGTGAATATTGCTTCGTTGGATTGCGGTGAGACGGTCCCCTATGAATTATTGGAGATCTGTATATCCTTGATGAGTATTCTGAGGATTAGGATACTGCACTTAAAAAGAAAAGATCCATTCACTCTTGCAATTACCATTGTCCTTCCACCATCTGTGATATCACTCTGCCACTGCTCTCTGGACCAGGAACAGATGAGTAACCTATCTATTAGGGTCAGGCTGCAGGGGAGGGAGGGTTAGAATTAGGAAAGGGACTATTTTTACTTACAATTTAGCTGAACGGCATTTTCAGAGCTCTGCGGATCGATTGCTATGCCTCGAGGCATAGCAATCGAAATTCCAGCCAGTTCGCAACTGGCTGGGGAGGAATGGTCGATTCAAAAATCAGCCATTCGGACTGGAGCCCCACACCCCCTTTTTTGTGGGTGTCAGACAGCAGGTGCTACAAGAACTGGCATGTATACAATGGGCACTTAAGTACTTTTAAGAAACAATTTTCACATCCATGCCCTTTTCAATAATGTCACATTCTTTAGAAAAGTTGTGTGCTCTCAATCTAATCTGATACTGTGATACCCTTATGGTCATTTTTATGGACTGGGCAGATGTGCTGGATATAGACTAGAAGTCAAAGCAGATCAGGAAAAAGGATCAGAACACTCAAATACTGCAAAGTTCCTTCAGTTACCAGATAAGTAAAAGCTAGATATTTTCTCTATCCCCCTGCATCAGGCCTGCCCAACCGACAGCTCCCCAGCATGCTTTCTCTGCATAGGTATAGCTGACATCTGCCAGCATGCTGGGAGGTGTAGTTTTAAAATACCTGTAGTGCCACAGGTTGGCCAGACCCACCCTAAATGGAAGATTTAAATACCTGTTTGATCAAGGCCTTAAAGAGGAAAAAGTCCAAAAGATTAAACAAAGACAATTTTGTCTTGCACTGAAAAAGATTAACAGAAAATTGGTGGTTCCTAAGCCAGTCAGCATATAGGCTTTTGTCAGGCATGCATTTTTTTTTTTTATTTTTTTTTTACGTCAAAGTCCTTACATTTTTTTTTTACGTCAAAGGCCTTTCTTTTCGCTTTCAGATGGTTTAGTGTTTAAACAGCTCCCCCCCCCCCCTCTATCAGAGTAAGGCTTGTGCTGAGGAACGAAAGCTTTTATAGGACTTGAACAATGTCAATCACCTCAGAATGTTCCTGGGGTATTTCTGCAGCTTGGAAGCTCCAAAGCTAGAGAAAATATTGGCAAATTAGTTAATCCCCCATTGGCAGTTGGACATTCATAGGTCCCCAAATGTTCCCCTAGGAAACAACTGGTAAAGATTACCAATAATTTAGGCATGACAGCCTTAGTAACCACCAGGGCTTTTGCAGCATCCATTGTGCTTGAAGATTGCTCCAACCCCGCTTGAGGTGCAGACGCAAAATCCAAAAGATCAGAAGCATTTTCTTCCCTTAGTAGAATCGGCTTCAAGATCTACTGTAAGACAGAATTATCTGATCATAAACCCAACCTCCAGTTAGCATAGGTCCTGGTGAACACAAATCTAATGATAAGCACTACCCAGAGAGCCTGTCAGGGCCTGCCGACAGAGCAGTTATGTTGTGCAGCGGCTTGGTCCTCGGTCCAAACTTTTACCAGTTTTTACCATGTATTTGCTTCAGGGAATGCAGACTTTGGTAACGGATCTTCATCTGAATACTCCCACCTTTAGGTGCGGCATTAAGAAATACTTACTGTACAGTATCCCCTGAACTGTAAAATAGAGAAATGAGAGATTGTCACTTGATAATGTTTCCTCAACTACTCCATGACAGCAATAACGATGGGTATATCCCGTCTATCAGGACAGGAAATAAGATGACCCAGAGCCTGTACATAAGGACCACCCCTTCCTCCAGTCAGTGTCTTCTAACTTTAAAAAGCTATAACAAAACACTGTACTAATTAAAGAATAAATTCATAAATACAGGGTTGAGCAATATGTGCTGCCATGGACAAGTCAAGGAAACCACATCATCAGTTGATAATCTCTCATTTCCTCCTCCCTGGCAGCACTAACAATGTGTTATACCTAAGCTATCCATATCAGGGTGTGATGTGTTTAGAAGAGAGACAGCCACAGAATTTTGTTACCTTCTAAATAACCACAGACAACCCCTTTCTCCCGAATCTTGCAACACTTGAGGCATTCAGTCCGTAATGTTTACAGTTTTGCACAATTCTTCTAGTGAAGCTGCTTCCTTCTCCACCCAGGATGCTGCTACAGCCCTGGTTGAATGAGCCTTAATACCTGAGGCAACTTGTTGACCACTTGTAGGCTTCTGCAGTACAGGATTTAATTCATCTGGCCAACGGATGCTGATTATCCTTTTCTTACCTTCTGTTAAGACAATTGCTTACATATTCTAATCTTTTGTTTCTTGTCATTATAAATCTTTAGGGCACAAACTAATTTCAGAGAATGCAGACAAAGATATGGAAGGACTATATCCTGGTTAATGTCAAAACTAGATAGTAGTTCTTAGAATCTACCCCAATTTTCTACCTATGTCCTTTAAAAACCGATTGTATGGCCCTTTTGCAAAAAAACACCTGTAGCTCCAAGACTCTTCTTGATGGTGTTACAGCTACCAAAAAGGCTACCTTTCATGTGAGATCCTTAAGGCGTATTTCTTGAAGAGATGCAAATTGGGCATCTGTGTATTACTTGAAGGAATTCAAATGGGCTATTTGTAATTATATTAAGGACTAAATTCAAATACCACAGGGCAATCAGACATTTATTCTGATGGCTGCCTGAATAAAACGCTTGCTGTAACGATCCTTTTGCCAAGTCTCTGGTCCAGCATAGCACTAAGGGCTTAGATTTGTACCTTGAGAGAACCAATTTCCTTTCTAACCCTCTAATCTTTAACCTGACCTTTAGATGGACAAGAAAAAAGGCAGATGACAAAACACCAAGTTAAAAAAACACCCCTGACTATGATACACCTTCATAGTAGAAGGTTTATGAGACTCAAATAATGTGGAAATTACCTTGCTGGAGAAACTTTCTCTTCAGCCGTTTGCTAAGCTGTCAGCTTTAGGCTCTGTGGATATGGGTGCTTCATACTCCCTTATTTTAATACTCCTGGATGTATGGGCAGCATCCAAGGCCTAAGTGCTAGGGAAAACCAGGTCCTCCTGGGTTAGAAGTGCAGAATGGTGATGACTGTCCCCTTCTCCGTGGCTATTCTTTTCAGAAGTAAAGAAAATGGAGGGAATACATAAGGTAGACTGAAGTCTCGGGGGCTGTAAAGGCATCAGTCACTTAGGCATCCCTTTCCCTGTACCTTTTAAATTTAGCATTTTTTTTATTTTTTTTTTGCATGGCCATAAGGTCGGGCTGAGGCCTCACCCAACGATAATCTGAAGAAATAGTTTCTCGTCCAATTTCCATTCTCCTTGGTTTATCTTGCTCCTGCTGAGATAATCGGTTTGTTCCAGCCATGTATGCTGTGGAAACGCTAACCACTCGCTGTTCTTCCCAAGTTAGTTCTGCCTGGTCCATGAGGTTCCTGCTCTTTGTGCCTTGATGGTGGTTGTAAGACACTACTGATTTGTTGTCCGAGTGTACTACTAAATGGTGACCCTGAATACAACCTTGAAAATGATGACATGCTAGCAAGACTGCCTGCATTGCTAAAAGATTAGAATGAGCTCCTACCATGCGATGGTCCCAAACACCCTAAGCCCATTAATCCCCACACAAAGCTCCCCAGCCTGATCCGCTGGCGTTCATAGTCAGGCAAATTGGACTTGCCATTCGTAAGTGCTTTAGAGAGATAGGTTTGTGACTTCAGACCACTACAGATCTTTTCTGGCATACTATTGATGATCTGATATTGTTGATACGGATACTTTTTCCACTGATCTAGGAAGCAAATTTGCAAGGTCCTTGTCACAACCCTGACTTCAGCTGAGGCTTTCATTAATCTCAACAGCCACTTGGTCTGTTCTACAATGACTGTTATCTAAGTATCAGGACTTAAAGATACAGAGTAGCAGTGCCAACCCAAGGGATAATGTCTGACGATTTAGACTCCAGAAAGATAGCAGTGCCCTTGCGCTCCAATTGCCAAAATGTGACTTTAGCTGGATGCAGAAGTCTGAAGTTCCATCATGTGGAAGGACTCGCTGAACAGGTGCTCCAAATGTCCGCCCTAAAGGACAGATATACCACTGGAGAGCTTCTGGGATGCAGGCTCTGGGTCTTTTTCTTTTAGGTAATAGGTCAGGGGGGATAGATGGGATATATCCATTTTTAGTGCTTCCAGGGAAGAGAAAATTATGATTTTGATATTTGTCCCCATATGGACTCAGCGAAAGATATTTACCACTTTTCCTCACCCCAGATGACAGAGGCTGCAGGAAGAGTTCTAATGCAATTTGCAATAGGGCATAGTATAGGAAAAGTGCACACAAATTTATTAGGGCCTGAACAATATAAGGAATCCTAGTGCTAACTGGCCTAAATATTGGAATCATGTAGGTAGACTTCTCTATTGCACCTGTAGCGGTTTTCTAATTACTATAAACACAGGGGGGAAATAAATCTTGGTTCAAGATGGGTCAACTTGAAAGATCCTGAAGAATGATAAATAATTTATAAACTCTTATTACATGATTAAAATGCCTCCCTATACAAGAACCATTCCATACTCATAACAAATAAAACACCTACCGTTAAGCCAGTTCTGTGTTTTTACCAAGGAAAGTTGCATCAGCTGTTAGTCCTGACGTCTTACAAAAAAAAAAGGAAGGCATCTGAGGCCGCTGTTACGACCAAGTTACATATGAAATAAGACATTACGCTGTAAACGTAAGCACTTTATGGGTAACATTTTTTCCACCACTTACAATGAAAACAAAAAACCCTGCATATATTCTGCATTACAAGCTGCAGTGTCTTTTTTTCCTCTGCCTCTATTCTCCATCTTGGTGCATTGCAGCTGAAGCTCAAAGGAAATTGCTTGGAACAGAGTGGTACTATCTATGGTGAAGCTTTATTGGACACTAAGTCCATTGCAGTGGCACTTGCACAAGACCACAGCTGGGAAACAGACCGCTTGCAGATATAGCAGCCATGGTGTACATCTGACTACCACAATCATATTAGGAAACTTGGACTTTTCTCTAAACAAGGGGATATTTTGAAAGGAGCACACGAGCACCAATTTCTTACAGAATGCTTCTTTTAAAAGGACATTATTATGGTCATATGGACTGTATGGACTGGAGCCATAAAACAAACAAAATAAAAAAAACTAAACTTTGGTACAGCCTGCACTAAGATAATCGGCTGCTTCAATGTGTGATACAAAGGTTAGCTTTATCTGGTTAAAGAGCGACAGGTACCTGTCCTCTCCATTTCTATACAAACTTGTTTATCCAAGCAGCACACCACAGGTCTAGAGAACCACATTTTTTTAACGTAATTTAAAAGAATAATCAAGTTCTTACAAAGTCTATTTCCCAAATAATCACACTTCATAATGGTTTAAGCTGACCAGTGAGATGTCTCAGGGGCTACAGAGAACTCTCCTGTGTGTGATTTAATCTCCTGTTTCTTGAGATCTGGCACTAGTTTTCTTCAGTAATGTGACAAGTCACAAATCTTGGTAGGGACTTGGAAACAAGTCTTTTACAATCTTTCTGATGTTTTGTAGAGAATAAAGCTTGAGTTTCACCCTTCACTTTTGGGTTTCCTCAAAGGATCATTGTTGCTCAACTGCTTGTAACAGCAATTAGACCACTTATTCTTTCACAACCAGAGAAACCCCAGTGCATGCATATTAATTCATTAATGCCTATTAACTAGCACCCCATTGGTAGATAGAGCTGACTTTTAATGCAATAAATTGTTATTTTAGATCCACAATTTTCTGTATTTGTTGGCCACAATTCTTTTTTCCAGCTGATGTCAGCATTTTTTTCCCATTTGCACCTCATATATATTTTTGGGACTGTATATTAAATATCTTTAAATATACAAAACACCCAGTGCTGACAGATCATCCAGGAATACATTGCTGTTAAATGGTGGGTTTTTTTTGACAAATTTAAAATATGATAAATAGCACATAAATAAATGTAATCTTTGTGTATGTTCCCTTTTATTACACGGATTTAATTTGTGTAAAAAAAAGGAATCCTGTGTCTTTTTGGGAAAGTGTACATTAAAAATATGTTTAGTCTTTTTTTTCTTACTATATAGTCCCTTTCCATACATGATATATCTTTGTTTTGTTTTTTATCCAATAAATAAAATCTATAAAAGGATTTAAGTTTTGAGTGACAGTTTGGATCATTCTGGAACTCTAGGACTGAAAAAGGCTGTTCTAAGTAGATAGCAAGACAGAACTTTTGTAACTAGATTTCCAAGTGTCAATGTTTTCTTTAAAAAAAACCTGCTCGCTATGACCTCTAGTGGGCAATATTTAAATAACGCACAGGTGATGATTTGCCCTCTTTTTTAAGTTATGCTGCAGTCTCTTGTTTTAAGACATAACCTAGTTATAACTAACATAATATAGTAGCAGATAAACATTTAAATATACAGCTAGGCCTTTAGTAACAGATGAACATGTGACAGAGAAATACAGCTAGGACTATTGCAGAACAAGCCTTTTCCATTATAAAGAATACATCTAAATAAAGATTTCACTTTTAAAGTCTATGGCAAAATAACGTCTTATAACTGATACTTTCAACTTTTAGAATAAAACATTTGACTAATACACTAAATAATGCAGTATTTTGGGCATACCTTAACAATCACCCACTTATAAGATCCAAGCACTTGTTATACATAAATTTAGTACCATCAGTGTTTGCAGTCTTCAGTTTTAAAAGCCATCAGTTAGTAAAAATGTGAGGAAGCAGAGGGCATAGCAAGTGATTAGTTGTGAGCAGTCTGCAAACAAGCAGTGTTTTGGGAAAGAACAAAACTAAAAGCATACATCAAAAATCATCTCAAACTTCCAAATGTTTTTTATTATCTGTGGGTTTTTTGTTATTTCTTGGATGCTTCATCCTAGACGGTTATGAATTAATACACATTTTGTCCACATCAAGATGAATAAAACAATTTTATTATAATTATTCCTAGAGCAAAGTGAAACCCATATTAACAAAAACTATGTCAGGAGAAAAGGACTGAAGGGCAATGGGTAGACAGTTACTGTAGGTTTTGTTTGAATGAATATTGTGGTTATTTTGTGACATTGGTCTCACTGCTGTAAAGAGGGATTTTCTTTAAGAATAGGAGGGGGGGGGAGAAACATCTTTATAAGGTAAAATGGAAAACTACTAAGACCACGCTGGAGGTAGGGCACCAAAGAAATGGGCATTTCTACTATTCCAACGCATAAAATGATATATGTGCTTTGTATAAATCTGACTACATTAATTGCTTGATTTCTTATTTTTTGCTTTGTTGTGCTTTTCTCTAACTATTTTATATGTCTAGTCCAGCAGTATGAAAATTGTTAGCGCATGTGGGCAAAGGAATGCACATACAGCACTAGATCATAAAATAATGAATCCTGTCCACTCATGTACATGGCAGAGAAAACAAACACAATGATTGTTCTATTTTCTCTGCATTACATAGAAGAAAAGGCTGCTGCTGGATATGTATAACCCTGCTGAAAAGGGCTCTGCAGCACTTACCCAGAGTATCAGAACACTTTTACAAAAGAAAATAGACCGTTCTTTATTAAACAAGAGTCTCTGAGGGTCACACCAGTTTTTAAAATGTAAGTTAACCCAAATCAACAACATTTAAACACTAAATAAATGATGCACATTTTTTGTACAATGATAAATTGAATAAATGAATAACCATTTTGTTGACAACAGTTTGCAAGGATTGGAAAGGTGGAGAATTATTTAAAAAATATTTATACAGACAATCTGCTGTGCATGGCAACCTACCTCCTGCGTGGTCTGAAAGGCCCAAGCGACAGTAATGTTCACAACGGTCATTATTGCTTTGACGTCCAATATAGACAGCGGACATTTATATTAGTTGTTACCAAAAGCATCTATGTCTGTATTTTAGTGACTAAGTACTCATTCAAGATCAAAGCAAAATGAGACTGAATGCTTACAACATTACTGCAAAAGGCATTCTAAAAGACATATTACACAACAGCATTGAGTAAAAGCAATGTTTAAAACAGGTTTTCCACTTTGTGAAGTATCAGAATAACCGACATCTTATGTAAATTGTTAACAATGAAGTCCTCTTTATGTAAAGTATGGTATAAATCAGGGAGAAGCAACCCTACGTTTCAGTTGCAACAGAACTGAAACCATTGGCCAGCTGAAGGTCAGCACTATGTAAATTCCCAAGTATATTGCTGACCAACTGCTATTAGCAGGAATAATGAAACAAGCCAACATGACAGACTAAATGTTGACAGGTCATAAGGCCTTGAAAAGGCTCACAGTCACACGAAAAAAGTTTAGCATATAAAAAAGCCTCACTGAACCAACAAACCAACCTTCATTGAGTTTTAACAGAGGAATTCACTTTAACACTGCCTAAAAAAGTTGCAATCTGTACTTAACTTTTTTTATCCTTAATATGGATTTCACTTTAATAAGAACTATGATCTTCTCTGCCAGGTTAAGCCATTAAAGTAGGCCCCTCACCTTCAGATGGTAAAGGCATTCATTTTTTTATCTGGACCAATAGTCAAGTCCATAAATTCAGTAGCACTTTATGAGTGGGCCCACTTTTGCCTAGTGAATGAACAGGTAAAGTGCTAAACCCACAAAATGAATTTCTTCAGCATTTTTTAGCAAAGGGACAACTTTAAAATAAAGGCAACAAAATATTGAATCCTGGGATGAGCCTCTTCGGATCTTCTTTATTGGGATTGTAGGGGACAATTACCTGATATATTGTCAACTGTTCGGGCTAATTTTCTTGAGTGTAATAAAATGAATGAAGGGGGGAAAGAAAAAGAAAGGGTTTAAATATCAACAAGAGGGAAAGTCAAGGCTACCAAGTTCCTGCTCCTGAAAATTTGTGCAGCAAAAAGCCAATTCCATGTAACGGTTGTTAACTCTGTAAAGTATCTAGAAGTCTGTAGAGTGGGATGGAGGGGGCTTTATGTCCAAGTTATTGATCCAAGTCAACCGACCTGAAATTTTCTATAGGTCCTTCCCAAAAGAAACAAAAAAAAAAAATTTAAACTTTCACCCAGCAGGGGCGCAGATCCTTTGCAAGACTCCGTTTCCAACTCCGTTCTTTGTGGCTCTCACAAAACACAAATTGGAAAGTTCTATGGAGCTCTTGCTACTCTCCGACAAATGGAAGAGAAATATTCCAGGGGAGCCAAATAACTGCTCTGCTGGCATTACCACACTGTATAATGTGAGGGTATATAGTTTATGGTTTCATCCTTGCACTCTCAGTTTGACAAACTGTTGTTTGAGGAACCAGACGTTGATGCTATTGCAGCAGTGGCTGGGCTACTTGTGGACACTGACTTACGAATGTGAGGAAGTAGATAGGGGTCAGATGCCAGCTGATGGACATCTATCCTATCCTCCTTCCTATAAGCAAGGCAACGACGAATAAAAGCCTGTTAAAAAAAAATAAAAGTATTATAAGGACAGGTAATTAAGGTATTGTCATACACAGAAACACTAAAATATGTATACAGGTAAATTACCTTGGCTTCTGGGGTCACAACTGGCTTAGGAGGAAACTGTACTTCTGTAGCTTTAAGGATGGTGTTCTCTTGTAATATATCTTGCTGTGACTGGTTGTGACCAAATGGCTATAAAGCAAAAAAAGGGACAAACCGCTAATAGTGTAAAAATTAAGAAATTGATGCTTAACTATATTTAAATAGACATAAATTTGCTTTACACTCTAAAAGAAAAAAATTGAGGATAAATTAAACTTTGTTGGCAGTACCATTAGAACACAGTGACCACTAACTGAATGCATGAGAAGCCCAAAACTTCTCTGCTCCCGTAAGTTCTTATGTACAGCTATAACACAATAGGCCTGATGCTGAACACAGTACAATATAGTCACATTGCAGCTAAAAATACAGAGCCGCAAAACTTGAAACTAAGCATATTTACTGCCATACATTTTACAGTGCATCCAACTTCTAATGGGTGTGCAGGAGCATCAATAATTATTAGTAACACCAAGAGGTATAGCAGATGCAAATCAATTAGCACTTATATAAACATGCACACACTAATTAGCTTAACATCTGAACACCCCATCCGTTTAGATACAAGGCAACTGATGCCTTACTTGACATAAATCTGCATGCATCTCTTTTCTGGACATTGGAAAGAAAAACCAGATAACCTCACATCAAGTAGCTTACAATATAATCTAAATCAGTCGCATGTACTCTAGAATAAACATAACTTTAGAGGAGATTTAAACTATATTTTCCTAACTCCCTCCTCCCTCATTTATCCAAGTGTAATATTCATGAGAGGTTTAACATAATAAACTGTGCCCCTTATAGCATTGGCTAAAGAAATCCATAAATTATCACACACTGTCCATGAGGTGGTTTCACAAAAGGATTAGTGAAATATACATTGTAAAACATGGACACAAAGGTGCAAAGAATTCAATTTATAAAGGGAAGTTTTACTTTACCGAAACTAGAAGATTATACTTAAACTTTTTCTATTTCCTTAACTTTTCTAAATAATAGTTTAGGTGGTTTAAGCATTTGTTTAATACATGATTTTGTTAACTAATAAGGATCTGTATATTTTAGCTGCTTTTCTGCTGTTTTTTATTTTTAACTTTTAAACAGCAAACGTCGCGTTTCTTAATATTACCTTTCGGCCATACAGACACTGGTAGAATATTACGCCTACAGACCACACATCTACTTTGTTGGAGATTTTTGGAGGCTCTTTACCAACCACAAAACACTCAGGGGGTAGATACCTGTAGAAGAAGACGACAAGCTTGTGAAAACCAAATGTATTTCAGGCCTGAATATGACATATCTTGTATAAAGGCTTTAAAGTGTTTTATGCTGAGCAATATCAGTAACCAGTAATTATACTATTATGCTAAAATATTTCAAGAAATATTGTCCATTGTATGGGGTAACTTCAGTGTGTATTAAGTACATCCACCTACAGCCACTCATCTTTGCTATTCATTTGTGTTATTTGATGAATCTATCAAAGCTC
>WWET01000457.1:599051-639295 GCA_011038615.1 Limnodynastes dumerilii | reverse complement strand
ATATATATATACACACACACACATATATACACACACACACCCCCCACATATTATACCGTGCCATTCCTAAAACCCTAATATACCCCACATGTACTTTTTCAAGTGTGCTATCTCCAGCCCCCTAAAATATCCTACATGTATTAGATGTAAAAGAGGAGCATATAATTTGGTAAGTAAATAAAATGGTAACATGTTCTTTAATGCCATTTAGGCAGGGGAGCAACTAAACATAGTTATTACTTATAAATGGTGAGTTTGGAACAGCATGGACCACTATAATTTGATGTAATTACCAATAAGAATATACTCTGGCTAGAAATACTCCTTAAAAACATTGAGTATTTTTACTCTGGCAAATAAACATGTAGCGCGACCACTGGTCATGATGCTTCATTAGATTTTACATTTACACACAACACATGCACATGACGGTCCACATAAAACTGTTATACCAACTTCTCAGATTTGCTATGAGGCTCTAGAGAAATAACCACAGTGGTTTATCCACTGAGGTTGCATGTAGACTTGAGAAGGAAACCCTGTGGCCCTTTAACACCCACTCACTAAAACTGCTGGGAGAGAAGTGCAAAACACTATGATAATGAAATACAGACAACTGTTGGCATCACTCTGCTGGGAGCTTGTCTACTAGCAGTTACAACAGGCAGTGGATAAATCAGCAGGCAGGCACTGGCTAAATCTCTGTGGTTGTTACTCCAGCATAAATCCCAAACATCAGATCCAATGTCCTGGTATTGTCTATGGCAACCTGGTATTTGTCAAGCCCTGGGTTATAGGTAGTTCTTCAAACCTGGAGAATATTACTCTAGATGTAGCAAACTTATTACATATTAACCAATAATTCGTATATACAAAAATGGATAAAAGGTTCTGTGGAAGTAATAATTTGCTATTTCAAATGACTGACACACAAACCTACCTAGCAAGCTTACCATCACTGAAGCTCTTTATATGGTCTAGCAGTTCCCATGCTCATGTATATAAATTATGTTTGTAAACATCACAATTCTGTTGTAAGCACTAGTCCATATAAGAGGCTAAAGTGCTCAACGCCATTTAGCCGTGTGTGTAAAACACTCCAACAAAGGATTTTTTTCCCCCCTTTTCCTTGTGCATTAAAAGGTGCAAGACCCTTAGATGCTGGTATTCAATAACTAGGAAAAAGTGTAACAGGGATATTAGCCTAAGAATATCCATACAACAAAGCTTAACTCTATTCACACAAAGGGCCAGATTTACTAAGCTGCAAGTTTGGAAAAGTGGCGATGTTGCCCATAGCAACCAACCAGATTCTAGCTCTCACTTTCCTATCATATTAGAGAACGACAGCAAGAATCTGGTTGAACTCACAGATTAGTAAATCTGGCTCTAGGTCCAATTGTAACTTGGAGGAGTACACTGCAAGGAATTTTGCTTGGTCAAGCAGTCTTGGCTGATAAAACCACAAAGCCAAGTTCTGTTGGTGTGATTGTCCCCCTGATTTTTCTGCCACCAGACTAGGCTTGTCAGTCTTAGTTCTGAACATGAAATGCAGGGAGACCTCACAACAGATTACAGGTTTTTACTCATATTTCAGACTTGTGTGTAGGAGCTGCTAATGTCTACAGTACTCTAATTCTAAATGAAATGCAGTGCCACGGTTCTGTTTGCAAACATTAGTGGTTCCCAATGTTTCTGTCAGTCCAGGACACAGCATAGATAACTGTAAACATCAGTGTATATGAACAAAATTAAAGACTCTTGAAATGTCTTGCCTAGAAAATATTTATATAATTTAGATCACTTATTACCTTGGGAATGTATGTACACTACATATTGTCAGGAATGTCATCAGCTTAAGACACTATAGTTCTGTCACTCAAACTGCAACCAATGGAGAACACCATGCTCCCCATAGACATTTGCAGTATCTACAAGTCTATTCCACATAAGGAAGAATTAAGCTGAATTCTGGCATCTGTTTGCGAGAACACATATGGACAACCTCACACTGCTTTATGACCCTTCTTGAACTTATGTTGAAGCAAAATTTTTGAATGGGCCACACTTTTTACAGTTTACAGGGTGTTCTAAGGGGTCGAATGTGGCATGATCAATTGCTAATCTGTATATTAACAAATATTAAGAAAGGCGCATACATGGAGCCATAAGATTCCAAAGAAGCACTATACTCTATATGCACTACATAAATGCTGATTAACTGGACAGAGACTTGAAAAATTGACTAGATGCATTAAAAAGCTTAAAGAGGCTCCTAACAGGTGCACTTATGTACACAATGCTACTTAAATAAAATATATTAAAATCCTTATTACCATACAAAATTACAGCATGAACACCATCCTCGAAATACCAGAGATACATGTCCACCAGATTACACACCAGTATGGGAACACATGGAGAGCATGATTACTAAATTCAGCTATCATGAACAACTATTAAGAATCAAGGAAATGTTACATACCGGTCCCAAGGAAAATTATTAGACAACATGGTATCCACACTTAAAGTATCCTCCTGCAACTGCATTAGGATAATAGTCAAACAAAAATTCAGAATGACCTACATTGTACACTAGTAAAATCATGCAGAGTTACAATAGAGGCTGCACACAACATTCTGGTAAAAATAGATCTCTGCTTTAGATGTCCAAGCGGCATGACATGCAGTTATATGGATCCTTGTAAATTCTTTAACCATCCCAACAAAGGCAGAAGACCTAAGATCCAGCATTTTCTTATACGTACATCACATTATGTGACGATAAAATGGCCTTCTCTGTGTGCTATCTGGCTGATGGCATGGGGGAAGCAACCACCTGCAGATTCACCATAGTGAAGGTCCCCCCACTGTCACTACACCCTCGTTGACACTACAGGGAGAGCCTGCCTTGCGCTTCTGTCCCAGCTGTTTCAGCTTACGCACAGGGGATAAGGCGGCCGGCCGCAGGGTCACTACATGGAGGAACTAGCGGCTTTTCCTTCACAGCACTCTGGTCAACAGGACAATTTCTAGTAGCCATGGCAACCAGCATGCTTACAATCTAGGATAGATATTTTATTGAAGACTGTTAATTGCATGTAGAATAAAGATATTACAAAATAGCACTTAGTGAAACGTGTCAGTTTCTTAATGCAATAACAAGTGGCTCCCAATCTGCTCCTGAGCTGCTCCTGTGACCTCTGTACAAAGTATGGTACTGAACCATGTCTTTGTAGGGAGTATTTCTATAATTCCTAGAGTATGTGTGCACGTTTGTACATACATATATTTTTATTTATATATCTCATGTAACAGCAGTATAGGAACCTTTGTAACTCAGCTTTGCAAACTGTCATGTGGATCCTTTCTAAAGAGTAGAATATAATTTGGTAATTAAGTGGTAAAGACGTATATGATATTTAAATCTCAGGATTTATTCAGTGGAGCATTTATGCCTAGGATCAGATCATAAAATTAAATGTGGCGCTACTGAGGTTCAAATAGCAGATCCTTGCTGTATAAATGCAAACACATGGGAGAACAGTCCCATTGCTCAAACTAAGTTCCAAGAATTTCACCATACCTTAAAATTTGTGATCTGTCACCACTTAAAATAGCAAAGTTCCCAGTGAGACAGGATCTGTCTGCTGCCCAATTTCCTGTCCTTTACTAGAACTTTCAATAAACCACACCCACTCGCGACTGCAATCCGCCCCACAGTTGAAGCCATCTGAAGTTTTGCCAATCAGTTCTTTGGATTGATCGGCTTCACACTGTGTTCGGAGTTAGGCATATTGCTTAAGTTATGTTTTTTGACGAAACTGAACGGAAAAGTTCCACAATGTGGAAGATTGAATCTGCTCCATAGTTAATACTTATAGATGGAAATTTTTAAATATACCAGGATCAAATAAAATCTGTCCTCAGAGACATGTTTACCAGGTTTCCTCATAATCACTATTACTACAACTACCACCTGCGGACCTTTCCACAATACAAAAAAAAAAAAGCACACCTGTGCTCCAGCAAGGGGACCTGAAAACATGCACTGTTAGGGGTCCCTGAAAATCCTGATAGATATAGATCTATATCTATATCTATATAGTGCAGCTACTGAGAATCAAGTATTAGAGAACAGAATTTATGTTCATTTAGGTTGTATTAGGCATGCAAAATGAGCAATCTTCTACTGCAGGTACTGGGAAGATTGATACAGATGTCTTAAGGAAGCTGCATTTACCATGGAGGGGGGGCATCATAACCTATGAGTCAAGTCAAACACTGGAATGTCGTGATTCCATTTAACACCATATTCCTCCAACAAAAGGAGAACGCTATTGTCAGCAAAAGACCTGCAGGCAAAATGATCACAGTACCTACTGTACTTTCAGATGGAACATGACAAAATCAAACCACACAATTGCTGCTTGAGAAAATTGCAAAAGTTTGTGCACACTAAGTCACGTTGTTTACAATTTTGTTATATTGATGAGAAAGAACACCTAAATTAACATGTACAGTTTTTGTTATGGACTTTATTCAAATAAAAAAACAGAGACAGAACACTATGAGGACTAGACAAGGACTAAACATTTTAATAGTAAAAGACAGTAAACCAAATAAGTGATTCTAAGTCTCTTTATTTTACATATTTTGAGAATTTGAAATCACTTCGCCAGCAAAGTAGTCACAAACTGTTCACGTGATTGACATAGATCTATGGGCCTAGATCTATGCACAAATGTTTTAAGAGGATACTTTGTATTTATAAACAAGGACATCTCAAAAGTAGAAACAAATATGGAACATTTTAAATTGCTTAAATTTGTGATTGACTGTTCTAAAGCAGCAGTTCCAAAACTCCGCTTCACAGACCAATAGGTGCTCCGCAAAGAGATTATCATTCCGTTTGGTACCCGTGTAGGTGCTAGGTGCTTTGTTACTCAAAACATTAGGGAACCGCTGTTAATTTCTCAGGGACCCCAACAGTGCAAGTTTTTCAGGTCTCCTCATAATCAACAGTGATTTAATAAGTACCAACTGTGGATCTTTGCACAAAATGTCAGTCGGTAACAAACACTTATGCTCTTGCCAGACAAACATGCAGTGTTAGGTCCCTGAGGAATGGTTTGATAACCCCTGTTAAGAGGAAGCCCAGATTACTGCCACAGTACAACCATGGCCACACTTTGTGGGAGTAACTGACATGTTGCATATATGACCTCAATAATACCCCTTTCACACAGAGCTATGGCCCACGGTATAACTCTGGTCAAGTGTTGGTGTGAATGGGTCAACCCGGATCTGTGGCCCTGGGTCCACAATCCTGGTCAATACCAGGGTCATTCCTAGGATGCCCTAAGCTGTGCTGTGGCATGAAATGGGGAACCCGGGGGTTATTCAACACGGGTTCCATTAAAAGTACCAAAATTGGGAGATGGGAATCACTGCCTGCCGCTGCAGACATGGGTACAGTGTGAAAGGCTACAACCCAGGATTTACCTGGGTTGTAGCTGCGATGTAAACAGCTGCAACACGACTATAAGCTTTGTTCATTATCCCAGGTGTGACCCGGGTTTTTGGTGTGAAAGGAAAAACATTGTATTTTTCTTTTGTATGGAATTAAATAGTACTTCAAGCAAAAGTCCACATTTTCATAAAGTTACTCTAACTTAACATAGCTAATCCACTTAAAGCTTGTGGTTTAGGTGCAATGGACCAAGGACTGGATTCACAACACTTACCGTATTTTTCGCTCCGTAAGACGCACTTTCCCCCCCAAAAAAAGTGTGCGTCTTATGGAGCGAATACTGCAAAAAAAGAGTGCACGTTGGGGATCCGAGGCGGCATCCGAGCACCGCTCGTGCCTAGTTATCCGTTTATAGCTACTACACATGTGTAGTAACTATTTTAGGCTATCTACGTAGTGTTTCGTTACGTAGATTGCATACATGCAGTCTTTAAAGTCTTTTAAGGCATGGTAAAAAAAAAATACGATGTTGTGAATCTAGTCCCAAGTGACTAACCTTGTTGTAATCATGTTTATAGAGCGTGTTTCTGAATTTTGTGTTATTAAACATTCTTACGAATTACAACTACTTATCAGCCAGATTACTGAAGCTGAGTTGCAAAGACACTGGCAACCTGAACTTCTTCCATTTTTATCATATTCCCAATTTCATTATACACATAAATGGCTTATAACAGAATTTCTGCTTTCAAATTTATATGCATTAATTTCTAGAGGCATTGCAACTACTATAGAAACAGAGCTGTGTACAGTATAATACAGCAACCAGTCTATAAAGACTCCTGACAAGGCAGACCATAAACAGTTGACCTCTTCCTTGCCTTAGCAATAAATCAATGCAGACAAAAAGACTATTTTGGGCATATCAAGCCACATACAAACACACATATTTGATATGCATGCCCTCAGTATCAGCATTCCCTCTTCGGAAACGCATTCTAAAGGTTTACACTCTGACCTCCCTCCTCCAATTTAATAAATGGTGCCTTTCACAAGAAACAGACTCCATTTTATCTTATTTCTCACATCCCTCCCAAACCAGCTGCTGTAAATGACTGAAAGCAAATTTGGGTACAGATTCACCTATTCAACATAGGACTAGTATGCCTTCTATCTACAATGCTTAAGATAACAAAATGCAGTCTTAATGTTGAGCTTGAAATGTTTGAAGCCATCACAAACCATAAAAAGGTGGAGTAGGGAAATTACAGTCTTGCCATTGAAATAAGGAGACTGCAACAAACATCTAGAAGTATAGTTATTTATTACCAGATTTGGTATAAGGAAACAGTATAGGAACTGCAGAATAAATAATGAGACATAAATAGGAGTCTATTTCATGCCAGACTTTTATATATGGGGAATATAATTAACACAACAGAAACCTTGTTGCATTAAGTCCTATAGATCTCACCCCAAGGTCACAAAAATATATAACCATTATCACATTGAGCAATGAAACAGCCTCTAAGTTTATCCAGAAAAAGCATAGCTTAGTCCAGCGATTCTCAACCATTTCTTGGAAATCATGTCAAATACCAGTTTGCATATAATGTAGACACATACCCACGCAACCCATATATATTTTCAGGGCTTTTGCGGTTATTTACATATTTTTGCAGGGACTGTAAGGTGCATTTTATACATATGCCATTTATCACCAATATATTTTATTATAATGTCTCTACCATATGGTATCACACCTTACAACCTTGCCCAGTTGCTGAGTACCACCTGACAGTAGTCCAAGTGATTGATAACCCCTGACATAGTTCATTACTGATATCCAACAATTTCTCAGAATTGTCAAATCTTCAACATCTAAACAGGATTGATTTGTGATAAACTTTTAAGACTGAACACTAGAAAAATACGGGTTTGTTTTTACTATACAAAAAAATAAATAGCTTTTTTTTAGACATCATTCTTACCAAAATCAGTTGTGAATTAAACAAAGCAAAAAGTAATAAATGCAGCTAGTATAGAGTTACCACTGTGATTTTCCTACAGCTAGATTCTGTCCACCAAAACCAGAATTTGCTAAAAAGTTTTGCTCTTCAGGTGTTGTGGAACAAGCATGTAGTTTCCAAACTAAAACCATGAACTGACAAGACACCACAAAACAGTAGGGTAATGTTAAGAGGTACACAAATCAAAGTTAAGCCAGCAACACACTAGAGCAAATAGCAAATATTAGTTCAATTTTCCAATACTGAGGAGAATGGAACGATTATCACTGTAGAATTGAGGTTCGATGGACTTGCCAAGCATCTGTTTATTGGTCTAGAAATACTAGGATGCAAATATTTGATCATTCCGAAGTCCTGACTGACGTTCGAAAAGTAACACTATCGTGTAACATGTGGGCATCAGACTCCATTTCCTTCAATAACAAGAAAAACCTTACCACGATCTTGCAACTGCATGCAAGTCATTCCCCTAACAACGCAAGAAAATGGCTATGGCGTCAATGATTTACCCACTGCTGTTTGCCACAGAGTGCAGCCCTCCTCCATAGAGATGCCTTTTATTTAAAGTTTTATAAAATATCAGAGACAAGAGCCATAGTCGACTAGCATGGGTATACATGATTTTGCATGAAGGTAAGAAAATCGTGCACCAATATAGGGACCTTCCACTAACCGAAAAATTGTCCCGTTGATAGAATAATGCCTGCTGGAATAATGATCACACGTGTGTGGCAAACTATAGAGTGCCTTCAGCATGCTAATCAACATTAATATTGATATGCAGTGTTCTCACTAGGACTTTTAGTTGGGTACTCCACCTGGTCGCTTTAAGCTTACTATCCGGCCACTGGTAACAATTTGTATATAGCCAAGATACACAAACCTTACCCACTGTAAAATACACCCATCATTCACCTAACTTGCCTCCTTCCATCTCCCCACAGTGCACACTATCCGGCGCAAAATGATACTGTTGAAGGAGGAGTGACCACAACCAATGTCTGCTACATATCATTGGCAATGCACTGCTGGGAGCTTCTCTCGCAATAGTTCCAGCAGGCTTACAAGTCTGGGAAGCAGAAAAACCCACTATAGTTACTCTTCCGTGACAACATGGGCATCAGCTCCAAAACATTGGTTGCAACAGTGACCAGGATTTCTCAAGCCCTGGTGTATTATACTTGAGAGACATTCCCAACTACTTTATAGCCTAAGTATAGTAAAACTACATGTCCCATCATGCTTTCCTTGGTATCATAAAGAAATGCTGAATGATACTAGGGCTTGTAACTTCACAACACCTGGAGTGCCAAAGGTTGCCATAACTAGTTCCACTTGGAAGTACTTGCAGTAATATCAGGTTTTACCAGACTACCTACTCAATTCTTCTATTCTTCTATTAGTATTATTAATACAAGTGAATAAATGATTTTTGCTTTCCTATACACAGAAACAAAAGCCTATAGCCATATGTTCTTATATACATAAAAATAAAATAACATTCTAGTATCTCTAAAATATAAACTATTCAGAGATGTTTAGACCAAAATTTTAAGCAATCTCTTCCAGTTATGGCCTTTTACATATTGCATCCTAAATATGAAGCAAGTCATTTCACCATGCCAGTCAGTAAAATGGCATCACATTGCATAGTAACATGCATGTACCCAACTTTTTTTAAAAAATAGATTTACATGCCTTTTCATAAAAAAAAAAGTTGTCTGATTAATCAACTTGTAATATACTAAACTACAAAGGGACTCAGTCAGTACTAATAAAGTTAAGGCTAAACATTGTATACAATCACAACTGTTCAATCCACTGCAAAAGGGACAACTTCCACCCAATAAAACCACATTGTAATGTATATTAAAATTCAGCCATTGTTATCTACTTATCGGGAAATAAATACATTTAGAAAAAAAAAATCTTGCAGGCCAAATCCTGAGAAATACTTTGAACACGTTAAATATACAGCAGCAAGGCCAGAGCATTAAGGGCTTTCACAAACCTTTCCACTCAGGACTGATGATAAAATAATTATTGGAAAAATACTGTGACATGTAGTTAATAAAAGGCAGCTACCTGGACGATGTCCCTATGGATGTGGGGTGCTGGCTGTCGGGGGGGGGGGGGGGGGGGGGGGGGGGGGTGTCTGGCTAGGCCTGGATGTGTGTGAGTGAGGGGATCCCTGGGCACGGCCTTCCACCTCACCCCTGCTTCTTACCTACTGCCCTCGGTGTCTCGGCCCCCCGATCTCGGAGACTCTTCCACCTCCGTGCCCCCTGTGGGGGATGGGGATTTTCCTCTCCGCTGCACCTCCCTCCTCCTCGCCGTCGTGTTTACCCAGACACCAGTCACTAGGCCGCAAATCCCCGACCTTTCCTACGCGCGGAGCCCCGCGCCACACCTTGTTAGCGCGGGGGCCACGGCCATGGGGGGCGGGGGGAGGAAGAATCAATGCAGCCCCCCCACCCCAGGGCAGGGAATTTGTCCAACTCGAAACACCGATATTTTACGTCACAAAATACCGAAAAAAATATTTTTTACGTCAAATGAGGCGACTAATGGGGCAGATTTGGGGGTCGTGAGGTAATTTTCTGCAGAAAAAGACCAGTCCGCTCCGGAACCAACAGCCCGACTTAATCCGGATCGGCTCGGTTCGGATTATCGGGGTAATGGGTTTAATTAGTGTAAACACGATAGTGAAACCGCTGGATTTCTCGCGAGATCCAGAGCACAAGGCGCGTTCACGACAAATAAAACCGCGCCAAGATCGGATTTGCGGGTGCGCGCATCACAATGGGAGCGCGCTATGCTTTCCCGCCGTAATGGGGAGGAGACAGGGACTAGGCATTGGATGATTGCGAACATGTGGGTGAGGTTCATTAAGACACACCCCAGTAGAAAAAAACAGCAGGCGCTTTAACGATTGGACAAAAATTGCACGTGGGAGGTGCAAAACACACCCGTCACTTCATTCTAAGTGTGCAAGGAAGGCAGCTCGAGTTATGATTGGCTGCACAGAGACACGTGGAAGCTATTAGCCGCTCCTCCTGGAATGGGCGTGTACAAATGGCCAAAACAAAGTTATCATAGGCTAATGAAAGGAGCGTGAACACAACGCCCCGTTATAGTTTTGACCAATACATTGGAAGTGTAGAGAAATGCCTCCTGGGAAATTTTACTTACAGACACGTGTGGACTAAGTGACTGATTTCTAGATAGTCACATCCCATACAATGATGGGTTAATGGTTACCCAAAATGGTGTCTACATGCTTCCTCCAATTGTTTCACTTACACCAAAATGTGGCCATGTGGAATTATTTATTCAAGGACAAATTATTCACTTGTCACATGTAGCTGGTTGTTTACCATTTGTTAATAAAATGACCACTGCTTTGCTCTGGCTGGCATCTTATCCTGTTTTTAACTAACTTTATTTATTTAGAACTTTTTACCACAAAATGTTTGTAGTGTCAAAAATGTTTTAATAAATCACAAATGGAAAACGTTTCTTATACTTACACTGTTACTTTAATACTTTTCAATGGCAGTAGGTTGTCAATTTGGTTAAGTAACTAGCAGCTTTGTACATTTGAGTGCTGAAAATTGCACTCAAATTCATTTACACACTTAAGTCTTAATTTATAGTTTTATTTGCCTTTCAGCTATGTGGGGGAAAATGTTTAAACAAAATAAATGTGCAATTTTCAAAAATGATTACATATAATCGTGTCTGAGCTTTGAGTTAGATAATCCAGGTGTTTTTTTTAAAAATGTATTTAAAGTTGATTGCTCTTTTTTCTTTGAATCAGTGTGCTGTTGTTTTGCAGCAGACATTTTCTTATCTCAGGATAATTGGCAGTACCCCACCACTCTTACATTTCAAATGGGCCTTCCATGCGACAGTCCATATTTTACTTTTCTATCTCTAGGGTTTTACTGAGATATTCCAATGTTCAGCTACTTCTCAATCAGGACAAAGTGCCAGAATTAAGGCTAGATTCCATATGTTAAAAGTAGCGATCCTAAATTGTTTACATGCGAGGGGAGCACACAACCCTCGGAAGTACGGGCCTTCCTTATCGAGAACCCTACCTTGTTTCAATGTGGAAGGCACAAGAATAGAACGCAGGATCTTATGTAAGGAAAAAAACAGATCCCTTACTGTTCAATCTGGATTCTGTATCCCACTCACTATCTGTATTTTGTACGCCCTATATGCAAAAATAGATTTCCACAATTAACACAGCACTGGTTAGCTGCATTCCGATGCGGAAAGCCTTGTACTGTGCATATGCAGTAGAAACTGACAGGTGACTTACGCATGCACCATGTGTAAGTCGCCTGTCATTATTCATTTTGGATCAGTCCCAAGGACTGCAGTCTGTATGAAGGGACTCTCCAGAAATTATCCTGAACAGCCTCGTATCCTCATGGTAGATGCACATGACTCGAGGAGCTGGGAAAGACATACCCTCTGACTCGACAGTCTTCTAAACCTCAGGTATTAAAGTGTAAAGTTGGGCACACACCTTTGCAATCATACTTGAGGTGCAATGGTTCTTACAATTTAACTGGCAATTGCACGTCACATTGAAAATGGCAATACATGTGTACACTCTATATCAGTTTGCCAGCAGATCTGAGATCACCATTTATCCAAATCATCTACTGAAACAATTCATGACTCTGTACACATTGTACAGATGTCTATCTATGCTGCACAGAAGACTGCCAGAAAAGACAGATGATCGTATCAGCTTGCACACTACCCCCATTTGTCTGACATTATACCATCAACAGATGCAACCTTTTTAATTGTTATAAATCAAGATCAGCGTACACACTCTTAGGATATTGGCCCGTATTCAGAGTACCGGTGTTTAGCGATTTTAACTACTGCGCATGCATATTTTTTTTTACGTAATCTATGTATCTTTTTCTTACGTAGATTGCGTAAATGCGGTATTTAAGACTGCATTTATGCAATTTACACAAGAAAAATATACGTAGATTACATAAAAAAATAACTATGCATAAAATATATACGTCCGGTACTCTGAAAACGGGCCATTGTTCCAAATGATATTGTAGAAAGAGATACTGCTGAAAGAAATATATTGTTGAGTATTTAAACCCTAGTAACTTATAATATCCCAAGATGCATGCTGATTGTAGCAAGTAAGGCCCCCGACACTGTCTCACGCTGAATATATTGGATTGTTTAAAATACAATGCAAAGTGGTTGAGTAGCTAAGATGTTGACTGAAGGATAGACTACAGAAATTCATTCACAAGTGGGCAAGTATTGGTGACATCACTACAGAAATAGTTAAAGTACATTTTTGCAGTATATTCAGTGACAGGCTAGACCGATGTATCCATGGTTAATGGAAATTATTAATGGTCTTATTTGATGGGTGTAATCTTCAAGTATTTAAAGTTAAAGCATTTAGGTCTCATAATCAAAATGACAAATACTAATGAAAAAAGATATCCAGGTATTCTAAGAGATATACCATTAGAGAAAATACATAGCAAAGCAATAAGGAATGAAGGTTAAATCCTTGACTGCATAAAAATCAGAAAGAGAGAAAAGACAATGCCAGAATATAATGGTGAAATCACACCCAGAATGCAAGATTTATTTATAGGGGGCATATCTTCTCATAATAAGCCTGAATCAACCAGCAGATGCTTTCAGAGCTAAGACTTGAGCACAAAGTGGCCACTAGAGGGGGAAATGTAACATACAAGGGCTGCAGAAAAACTGAATAAAAAAAACAGACCAGAGGTGGAATAAGCTAATGTATACTATGATATTTTCATCAACATAATCTTGTCTTTGGACTGGATCCACAGTTAATAGCATATTCCGCATGGTAACCTCCGAAATAGACGCTAACGTATTGAATTTGCTATCCTAACTTCAGCATGTAGGATAACGGTGCACTCCTATGTGACCTTAAATATTCTGTGTGCAATGCTCTGCAAGCAGAATACTGGATCAAAGGTAAGGGCTTAGCTACTATATATATATATATATAGCTTAGCTATACAGTTACCATAGCTATCCCCTCCCACTATGTGTATCTCTCATGGTGAGTGGGCCCGCCCTGGGCGTGGAGACTGAATACCGTACAGAACAAAGCATCTGATAGATGACAAGTACATAGCATATATAAGTCGCCTATCTCTATTAGGTCTGAATCCGGTCCCTTATTAGGAAATTTAAAAATGTAAAAATAATTTGTGGTGTTTAGCAATAAAAGTTAAGTGGTTAGACTATACTTATACTCACCAGCAATGCAAATTACACTGGTTGACAATGTTTTGTCATAGGGCTCCTCATGTTTAATTACTTGTGCAGTTCTGCACTGACTTAAAAAATGGTCATACATTCTTCCTATCACCCACAGTTTTAAAGTCATGCCCTTTTTAAGGGCCAATATTATGCCATATACCCCATTTATACAGCATTTAGATGGTTTTATTGTCCGCTCACTGCGAGTTTGGTGGGCCTTTGCGGGTTGGTCCAGACTCCTGCGGTTCATTCCTAAATTGGAGGCCCAGCATCACCCATAGGAAGGGATTTATCCCCTACTCCTCATCAAAACATCGGATGCTACTCCGTCCTCCTCTTTACCAGGATTATATTTCATTCTATTGCTGACCATTACAGTCCTCTACAGTGTCACTGATTTTTCAATACCCTCTATTATTGAATATTGAGGAGTTCATGCCCAGCATTATAACAGCAACTCATTCCTATATATTGAAACATATATTTCCAGACTGTGCACAGCTGATATTGTTTTAAATTGTGATATGTGTTTATTTTAGTATGTCTTTATATTTACTTATTAAATAGTGCAATCTTTTATTTTTGCTCGGTCGCAGAGTGCTTTATTAAAAGACAAAAACCACAGCGCTAAAATTTTTAATTTGGTGATATTATTTTAGCGCTGTGGTTTTTGTCTTTTCTTTATATTGCATATTCTAGGTGAATAGGTGGGATTCACTTCACCAACAGCAGCTTGTTTTATTTTGCCATTATTCCTCATTACTCCTCAGTTCCTTGCGAACCATTTCTTGTTGGTCCAGACTCCTCCAGACTCCTCACGGGTTCTCGGAACATGAATTTCACTGTTTCATTGGGGGGGAACCGAAAGACCACAGTGCAGACTTGCTGAACATTTCAGGCATCAATTACAAGTCAAAGCACACTGTAACATGCAAAAATATACCGTCTGCTATGAGGCCTGTGCCAAAGCCTCCAAAAAACTTCTGAATTCAAAAACATGAATGAGAAATGGAGCCTGCAGAGCACTGTGAGTATCAGGCAAGTCTTGCATCTGCTAATCCACATTTCATTACTCGAGGGGATCTGAATGACCTAGCCCGAGATTTAAATCTATCTAAAAGGTGTCAGATGGCCGTGAGGGGAGAACTCAACATGCTTTTAACCCAGCGGGCTGAGAACTCTCTCAAATGGTTGCAACAAACTTATTACGAAAAAGGGGATAAGGCGGACAGGCTGCTGGCAGCCCGCCTGCGGACCAAACAAGCACGGAGTAATGTACTCTCCCTCAGGGCCCAGGGCCAACAGTGGCTCTGTAATTAGGAACCCCCGCTGTATCACTGCAGAATTCCTCACATATTACTCCAAGCTTTACAATAGATCCTGCCATGACCCCTCCCCCTAGCTCGGAAGCCATTAAAAATTTCTTAACAGCTTGCGATCTCCCAAAACTACGCCCCGTTGCCTCCTCCTCACTTAGCGCACCGTTTTCATTAGATGAGGTTTTGGGTGCTATCAAACAATTGAGATCATCCAAAGCCCCTGGTCCTGACGGCTTTACAGCCGCCTACTATAAAACCTTTGCCCCTATTTTAGCACCCAAGTTACTGTCTCTCTTCAACGAATGTTTAAAAGGTGGTGCTTTTTCTAAAGAAGCCTTGGCGGCCAGAATTGTAGTTATCCCGAAGGAAGGGAAGGATGCCTCCAATTGTGCCCATTATCGCCCAATTTCCTTCTTAAATTTGGACATCAAACTATATGCAAAAATTTTGGCTAATCGGCTAAACGGGCTTTTTCCCTCCCTGGTACACGCAGACCAGGTCGGCTTTATTCCCGTCTGGCAAGCCCGGGACAATACTTGCCGTACCATTAGCCTCCTACACTCGGTCAATGAGCATCACTCCCCGACACTGCTATTGTCCCTAGACGTGGAGAAGGCATTCGACCGCATTGGTTGGCCTTTCATGGTTGCCACTCTCTGACACCTTGGCTTTGAGGGAGATTTTCTTACGGGGATCCAGGCCTTGTACTCTTTGCCTACTGCGCGGATTTCGGTTAATGGGGTCCTCTCGGAACCCATGACCATCACCAACGGAACCAGACAGGGATGTCCCCGTCCCCTCTGATCTTCGCACTAGTAATGGAGCCTCTGGCAGCGAGGATCCGAGGGTCCCCAGAGGTGGTTGGGGTGCGGGTGGGGGGCGACGAGTATAAGATATCGCTATTCCTTCTGACTCTGTCCTCCCCACACACCTCCCTACCTGCACTGCACTCTATTCTAACCACGTACGGGTCTCTGTCAGGCTACAAGGTGAACGTCACGAAGACAGAAACACTCCCGGTCCACATTCCACTCCCTACTGTTACCCACTTAAAAAACAAATTCTTCTTCAGTTGGCAAAGGGACAAAATCAAATACTTAGGCGTCTACATAACACGTTCATACCAAACTCTATATGATAGAAATTTCCCTCCCCTCCTGCGCACTATCAAAAATGATCTGTCCAGGTGGCAACCCCTATACATCTCTTGGCTTGGGCGTATTATTGCCATCAAGATGAACGTCATGCCTTGTTTGTTATACCTCTTTAAGACGCTACCGATCTCGTTCCCCTGTAACATCCTTCTCCAAATACACAAATGGTTTGTTCAGTTTGTGTGGAACCACAGACCCCCAAGAACAGGTTTCGCCAATTTGAAGAAATCTAACAATAACGGGGGCCGTGGTTTTCCAGACGTACGACTCTATTACCTAACATCTCACCTAGGCCAGGCCATAGCCTGGTTTGCTATAGATCCCCGACCTAGATGGATACAGCTCGAGGTGTCTGCGTGTGAGTCCTCTTCCTTAGCCTCCGCCCTAGGTCTCCCACCTTCTAAGAGGTCACGCATGATCTCCTCTCACCCTGTCGTGCGGTTTACATGCTCTATCTGGGACTACTGCAGGACCTTCTTTAGCGTTACCTCCCTCCCCTCCCCCATAATCTTGACAATCCTGACTTCACCCCAGGACATACTTCTACATCCTTGACTAATTGGCGGACAGCAAACATCCGGGTGGTGAGGGACTTACTGGATGGTGATAGATGTGCAACTCTAGAGAAACTGCAGCATTCCTATGGGCTCCGGGTAATGGGTCTTTTTGAATATTTGCAAGTGCGTCACTTTGTGTCCTCTCTACCGCGTGCCCAAATCATCAGGCCATTATCTCTAGTGGAGTCTTTATGTCTCCGCGGTCCATTAGCGCGGAAAATGATTTCGTCTCAATATACCTACTTGATCTCACATAAAAAAGCCCCCACGCCAAAGCACAAAATTGCCTGGGAGAGAGACTTGGGGGCCCCCCCCGGAGGGACTTGGGGGCCCTCCCCGGAGGAGGACACATGGTCAACCATACGCGAGAGACTAGCTAAGGTCTCTTTATCTACTCTTGTTCAAGAGAATATGTTTAAAATCTACAACAGGTACATCTAGTCCCCGCCAGATTACACCATATATACAGCACGTTCTCCCTGCTACACTGGAGGGGCTGCGGGGAGGTGGAGTCCTTTTTACATATTTGGTGGGATTGCCCCATAATCTCTGGCTTCTGGTCCATGGTGGCCACGCTAATCTCTCAGGTTCTAAATATGCCAATTTCCAAATGCCCCTGGTCCTTTCTCTTAGGTGCCCCTATTGATGATTTAGAGAAAGACTCCGACAGGCTAGCTACCCAAATTCTAAACGCAGCTCATTGTCTTATAGCCAATCATTGGAAGGACGCCCCCTCCCCCTCCTCTTCCCAACTATTGAATAAAGTTTGGTATCTCTTCCATGGAGAAAATGTCAGCTTATCTACACGATAAATCACATATTTTCTCACGTGTCTGGGCCCCTTGGTTTATGTTATATCACCCCAATCAACAACACTCCTCCACGAGTTTGGGTTTATGGCTTGCAATTGATTACGGTGGATTGCCCTCATTCTATATCGAAATGGTATCTACTCACATGACTGATCCCCCCCCCTCCCCTTCCTCTCTGCTACCCCCTCCTATTATTGCGCTTTATGGTTACTGGCTTATGATAGCTGTGATAAATTGTTCCCCCATATGTCATTAACCTCTTTACTTGTTTTACTTGTTACTTTACTTTGTTTGCAGCCATGACTTATACGGTTTGTTCTGAATGTATTGTAATGTATCTTACTTACAAAACCAATAAAAACATCTATCTACAAGGCAAGAAAAACTTTTGGGCTCCAGAATGAAAAATTAACTTCTCCTTTACAATGACACTAAGGTATGTGTTTTCAGACATAGTGACTTCATAGTGATTTCTTTTCCCTTGAAGATAAACTCGTCTTTTGCCATGATGTCCAGTCTGTTATGGAAGCACTTGGTTAGGAGTACAAAGTAGAGAATTGGCGTCTGTGCACTGATTCCTCTAAAGTGAGCTTAAAAGCAAGTTATCCTCAGTACCACTAGCTCATGCTGCTGCTATGAAGGAAACACATGGGAACATGAAGAAATTCAGATATGAAAAGCCCCAATGGCATATGTTACATGACCTAAAAGTCATTTTGATCCTGCTGGAACTACAACTCAGTTACACAAAATATTGCTGATTTCTGTGTGAGTGAGATAGCAGAGATCAGGCAAGCCATTATGTTCAGATGCAGTAGCCAAAGTAAACCTCACAAAGAATGTAGTCAGTGCCACACCTGTTGATCCAGAGAAAGTCTGTCTGCCTCCTCACCATATAAAGCTGGGCCTTGCAAGAACTTCATCAAAGCACTGGATCAGTGTGGGCTTGACTTTGCCTACTTAAGGAAGGAATTCCAGGTATCAGTGAGGCAAAACTCAAAGTAGGTCCTCAGATAAGACAACTGATGCTCAGTGGGCACTTTGATGGCCTGCTTCATCCTGTCGAAAAAGCTGAATAGGAGGCTCTCAAGATCATTTGCCAGAACTTCTTAGGGAACTTGGAAGGACTTTTCCATAATGGAAAAGCGGTACCAGGGCAAGTGGATTCCAAGTATGGCTGATTACTATTGGACAGTAAAAAAGGAGTGTTCCTCAGATAAGTCACAGCACAAAATCCTATGCTTCAAGATTTTACTATGACTGTGTTGTTAATAAACATAATATTGCAAACTTTAATTGTGTCTCACTCAAAATCTATATGTTATAGTCATTCTAAAACAATTGAATTCAGCACACAAAACACTATGCAATGCTTTTATATGTATTCAGTGCATGCATATGAAAAAAAATAATACAGATTTTGTTGACCAGTGTTATTAAGGCAATGTATCTGTATGTTAAATAATCCTATAGGTCCAGATCCTAACTATAGCTACAGGACTGTTTTCTGATCGACCACCTCAGTACCAGGAAAGCATTCTGGATCCAGATTATCCAGTCCCATCATGGTACATGTTATAATGCCAGGGTGGAATGTCTCACAGAGCAGAAACGTTTCTGCTCTGTGGGAGGGGGTTGGATGCTAAATGTACAGTTAAATGTACGGTAAAAGCTGGCTTCAAACCTTACATACAATTCACATTTTTGCAGAAAGTTGAATCCCTTCACTCATGTGGTTGTTAGGACACAGCAGAAAATGAAGTAGAAAAATACATAAATGATAGGACATTTTTGTCAGTGTAAGTCTATACTATTTTACTTCATTTACCAAGGAGGTGCTTTATCACACATCTCTTGTAACTGTTCTCATTTCTATTCTTAGTAGACTTATCACCTGTGACAAAATTTGATCAAAACAAGCAATACATTTGCATTCAGCAATGCATTAAATAAATGTAGTTTGGTAATCCGGCTTATTTCAACGCAGCATTTGTGAGAGTTATTCCGAAGCCGGGGAGAGACCACACCCTACCAAGCTCGTACCGCCCAATTTCACTCCTGAATGTCGATTACAAGCTTTTTACGAAAATACTGGTGGATCGTTTGAAGCTTATATTACCGAGTATTATCCACAGCGACCAAACAGGCTTCATTATGGGGAGACATTCTGTGGTTAACATCAGGACAGTACTCACAGTAATTCAACATATTGAAAAAAGGGAGGACTTGGGGCTTAATCTCATTCTTTCCCTTGACGCCGAGAAGGCCTTCGACATCATTACTTGGGATCATTTGTGGGAATCGCTATCCTGTTTTGGTTTCCCGAGGGCCTTCTCGGAAGTCTTACACTCTCTCTACATGTCCCCGTACACGCAAATTGTAGGTAATGTGTCTCTCGACTTCCTTCCAAATTGAAAGGGAAAGCTGCCAGTGGTGCCCCCTCTCTCCTCTATTGTTTGCTTTAGCCATAGAGCCATTAGCAGTAGCTTAACATCACTTACCTGAGTTTCATGGCATCACAGTAGGCAACGTTGAGGCTAAACTCGCGTTGTTTGCTGATGATATGCTGCTCTTGGTTTCGCAACCAGACGAGTCCCTACCGGCTATAACTCGGGTAATCCAAGACTTTGGCACATTTGTGGGCTACAAAATAATCTTTAGTAAATCCGAGGCACTTTATCTTTCAGGTCCCAGACACTTGCAGAGTCAGAGTAGCGTGCTTGAACCTTTCAGAGTAGTGGACAATAAATTAAAATATCTGGGTATCCAGATCACATCTAAAATTCAGTCCCTTTATAAAGCAAACTACGCACCAGCTATCCAATCCATAGCGGACTCCATCCAGAAATGGGGCTCCCTTCCCTTGTCCACACTGGGCAGAGTGGCACTAATCAACTTACTTCCCAGAATAACTTATCTCATACAGATGTTACCTATTACTATGACCAAATCAGACATTGAGAGATGTATGGAGATGTTTGTGCGCTTTGTGTAGAATAATAAGAAGGCTAGAGTAGCTAGGCTGCGTCTACAACTTAGAAGAAGAGAGGGAGGATTGGGATTCCCAGATCTTAAGTCCTTTATACATGGCTCAGCTTTCAGATATGTTACAGACTGGGTATTCAATAGGCAGCACCTGGAGTCTGAAACCGTGAAACCTTTTTCTTGGGCTGCTCTTTTACATTTGCCCAGGGATAAATTTCCAGATCATATTTTAAATAATGCCCTTTTTCGTGATGCTTACTCCTCATGGGTGGCAGTCAATAGGAAGTGTGGGAGCCCTTTCAAATTCTCACAATTTTCCACATTTTGGGGCAATCCTGCGTTTGAACCGGGCTTATATAACCTTACATTTGAGTCCTGGAGGGAGAAGGGTATAAGCGTCATTAGAGACATATTTGACCCGGGTGGTGTGATTCGATCCTTCCAATATTTGAAAGAGAAATTTAATATACCCAATAAGCAATTGTTTATGTATTTGCAGGCCCGTCATTTCGCACAACAGACTATGTTAGAATTAAGAAATGCCCCAAACACTTTTAAATCTCTTATGACATTCCTGGAAACCCACCCATTTCATATTAGATATGTCTTGGAGCAACTCCTAACTATAGACCACCTCACTTTGTGGAAACGACCATCTCTGGCCTGGTCGAGAGACTTCGGAGAAACGGTAACCTCTGATGATCTACTTCACCATTTTGATTCCACACAAAAAAATATTAAGCTCGGCGATGCTCCAAGAGGTACATTTTAAAATACATAGAGTGTATATATCCCAAGCTCAGAGACGCCGCCTTACCATTGAGGAATCAGGAAGATGCCCCAAATGTCGCTTCTGGCGAGCCACTCTTATACACGGCTTCTGGGAGTGTGGCAAGATCCGAAAATTTTGGGGGAAGGTAATGGGGTTTATTAACTCCATTTTTCCTTTTAAGACCCCTTTAGATGCATTCGCCTTATTGTGGGCAAATTTCGATAGACGGCTATCCATTCCGGGCAATAAGAGTGCTATCCCTCTTTTAACAACTATTGTAAATATAGCAAAGAAAACGATTCTGCAGAGCTGGACAGTTAAAACACCCCCTTTCTAAGCACTCTCAAAACTATATTGCTAAACACATTATATGCAGAGAGGAGAGCCAAGCTCCCAGATGTTGAGAAGGGTGTGCTACGTTTCCCCAAAAAATGGGGGGCATATATTGATTTTCTCCCAGAACACAATAGAATCCATATTTTATCACTTTTCTAATCCACAACGTGGTTTATTTATAGGAATCTCCCAAATAGTTTGGGATCAATGCAGGGTTGACCTGGAAAGCGGAGAGGGACTCATGATTACTTAGAAATTTGGGATCTTCACAAGCATATTAAAAATGTCATAAGGAGTGGTTGGTGAGAAGGTTTTTATTTTTATTTTTATTGTTATTTGTATTTTTCTTTTTAACTGAATGTTCATCTAAGTTCTTATTTGTTGTTAGGATGTGTTTCTGACTATTTGTATGCACTGACAGCTTGGATTGAACTGTACAGATGTGTTCTATGGGGAGACACATTGCTATAGATGTTCTGGGCTGATTTAGACTGTATTCTGCCATAAATTTCTATGTAAACTTATCAAGATGGGTGGGATCGTGCATGAGATAGGACAGGATTAATGATTTACTTGGCAAGAAGCCTGTAGCATCTAAGATCTGTACCTGGCCAATCGGGCCCGAAGGATGTATACTGTATGTGTCACCATAAGTTCTCTTTGGTGTTATACTCTCTAAACTGCACTTTTTTTATGCTGTACGAATCACTTTGAAAACTCAATAAAAAGTTTATTAAAAAAATAAAAATGTAGGTTGACCTTCTGACTAGCTTACCAGGCAGCCAATAAACTTAAAGGTTCAATCAAAAATTTTATGAAAAGGGGGATAAAGCAGACATACTAGATAGTGCTCTAATATGTCCGTCTGCAATCTCCTGGCAGTCAAAATATCTGATGGCACACTGATTTATAATCTCAAATTGATCCCATATAATCCCTACTCATAAAGCTTGATACTTAGGTGTTACCCTTGACTCTGAACTGTCCTTTGTTCCCCTTATACAAACTGTTTCTAAATCCTGTTACATCCTTCATGCACTAATTATCTCTTACATTGATTATTGGAATACACTTATTATTGGACTCCCACATTATAAAACTACTGCAATCCATATTGCATGCAGCAGCTAGACTGATTTTTCTTGCACTTTTCTAGAGCTTCTCCACTTTGTCAATCTCTACATTGGTTGCTGATATACTACAGAATCAAACACAAATCCTTTTGCTAACCTCCAAATCCCTTAATAACACTACACCCACACACATATCCTCACTCATCTCAAGATATATCATAGCATGTGCTCTCTCAGATCTTCACAGGACCTACTTCTCTCCTCTACACTAAGCAAATGCTCTGATTCCCGGAACCAAGGCACAGACTCTCTGGAATAACCTTCCTCGCTCAATAAGACTATCCTCTACTTTCCAAACTTTCAAGCGCTCCCTTAAAACCCATCTCTTCAGCCTAGCTTATCAACTTGCACAACCTACTGCTTAATAAATGTCAACCCCATTCACAACCACTTCGCTATCTGGTTTACCTTTCTGTTAAATGATTAAATCAACTTAAAGTGTAAGCTTGCTGGCAGGGCCCCTTACCCACCAACCATCTGTTACCACCCAGTCTTGTTATAATGATTGTTAAAATTGTAAAACTTCGTAATCTGCCAGCGCTATATAAAAACCTGTTAATAAATTAATAAATAATCAGGGCCCAATTTCAAACAAAATATTCTGGATTTCTTGACAAAGCCATAAAGTCATGAAAATCTGGCAAGGCCCCGAGCCCTGATGGATTCTCAGCTGTGTATTGTAATGCTATTTCAGAACATCCTGACCCCTAGATTACATATTCTATTTAATAGTATTCTTCAGTGGAGTTGTTGGCCACGAGAATCTCTTGAGGCCAGGATAGTGATTATAAATAAGGAGGGGAAGGATTCAGCTTGCTGTTCTATCTACAGACCGAGCTCCCACCTTAACAACGATAATTAATGATATGCCAAAATTCTAGGTTGATAACCAATGTGATGATCATAATGTTTGTTCTGGGCAAACAGGCTAGAGACAACACAAGGCGAGCCACTGACTTTCATATTGCCAATGCCAGGAAGACCCAGTTAGTAGTACTCGCCTCAGACACTGAGAAAGCTTTCGATAGGATTTCATGGCTGTTTATGTCAGAGGTCCTTCAGTGCTGTGGCCTATACAGAGCCTTTCTGCAAGGCATCCTCTATCTAGGATAAAGGTTAATAGCTCTCCCTCTGGCTGATGGAACCAGACAGGAATGCTCCAGATTATGGATGATTATGGACCTTTATCTGGATAGAAAATAAATCTAGTTAAATCAGAGGCCATGCTTTTGCACTGTCCACCCAGGGAGAAGGAGTGAAATAGGAGGATTAAATATCTGAGTGTTTACGAGGGGGTACCCAAAAGTAACAATTGTGTTTTGAAAGGCAGGGTGGTTGTAATACAGGCTTCTGCCTCTAGGGGATTGTTTGGGGAACCCTTCTGAGCCAGTGTGCCCACCAATGTTGTGAGGGAAGGTAGCGTTTGACTCTAGTGATTTTATTTTTTTTCAATGCGTTATTCATCCTTCGGCTATTTTTGTGATGGCTGATACAGATGGTGCTGCTTTGAAGTTTTTCTTTCCTTTTGGAGAAAAATGTGGTGGAAACGGTTGTTATGCTACAAACAGCTTACAAGGAAGCTGTCATGAGTAAAATAAAAGCATGCGAATGGTTCTCCCGTTTCAACCGAGGTGAAATGTTAATTGCCATTCAACCGCGTTTCGGAAGTCCTTCGAAGTTGGGGTACCAAAGGATGCACTTACATATCCCAAAGATTATGATGTTGGACTATAATATGTATTAAAAAGTTCTAAATTTTTTATTTAACATCATTAAAAGCTTATTCAAATGTTATTTTTTTTTTATATTCAACCAAAACTTAAACCGTATGATCAATTATACATACAGGGATATATAGGAAGGAGAGTGGCTGAAATACCAGCAAATATAAAAGCAAAACAACAACAAAAATAATTATATAAAATGAATTACAAGACCATCAAAATAATGTGATTAAAATCACAGTGAGGAGAACATTATATTAATCATGGAAATTTTTTTTGATAATTTTGGCAAATAATCAAATGATACCAAGGGCCAGATTCAATTAGCTGCGATGACGGGAAAAGGTACGCGCTGAGCTTTTTCCCGTCATATATGGTATGAAAAATAGGCGAATTTTTATGCGCACCTCTATGGGGTGCACATAAAAGTTACCCAAAAAAATTTCACCTAATTAGCTTCGCACCGCAAAATACGCTGCTGCGAAGCTAATTGAATCTGGCCCCAAGAGCGTAAGCTGCCATAAAGCCCACACGAGAGAGTGGAGTGACACGGGGCATTCACAACCCTCTCTCTCTCTCGGACGGACAGATCCCTGCACGTACGGAAAACGTGCGGGGGTCTAGATCCAGTCCACTGCTAAGGAACTTTGGAATTTAATGAAGTGCTTAAAAAAAAAAAAATGTCCCCATTCCCTGTCTGGATCTTTCCTTCTGTTGTCTTTCAACAACATGGTGGATAATCATTTTTATATGGAGAAAGAACATTACCGTGCTAGTATTGATACTGATAACTGCAATATTTATTTTTATCTTTCTTTCTGTGACAGTTATGGGTAACTTCCATACTGAGAACTACTTAAAGCAGCAAGTACATTTTCAACTGTGCAATATCCTTTTTTTTTTTTTTTGTTTACAAGAGATATTTGCTAACAATAATTATAAAACAGCAATTGATGGTAGGAATTCAATAAAGCGTAATGTAACTCTGGAGCGACACATTGCACAAATTTAAATCACAGATTTTATTTTGCACCCCAGAGAGGTGGGTATTAAAATCCATCAATTTCAGCTACCATAAGACGGGAATAGTCGCACTTAGCACTTAACTGAATCTTCTATAATGTGTCCTTTGAAAATAAAAACGCTAATCTTGTGAAATGCACTTTGGTTATTTTAGGAGATCACTATTTCTTATTATATATCCTACAGGTTTAGCCTCCGTTATTTACCTGTATGTAAATAACAAAACAGGTGTGCTTTATGTTAAGTGCTGGCGGGAGACAGCTATCTATCAACAGGAACATGCAAAGGCAACAAATAAATAAAATACATCAGAAACAATGTTCATATGAAACATATAGCAGTGGCATGCCATTAGACCAGAGTCCAAATAAATCTCAATATATCTTGTGTGCATATTTCTACCTCACGTTATGTCTCGACCATAAAAAGAAGAAAAGCAGAGTAAAGAAAATCATTACTAAACACATACGATAAATAATTTTAACACATGATTAAAAAACAACAGATAATAAAACAAAAAAACTTTTCTTTGGATAAAACAAACTCCAGAACTGCTTGTAGTGAGTAGAGACCAATTGTCGGGATCCACCAGAGCAAAGCCTGGGAGGCACGGAGATGGAAACCAAAAGCCTTAGTGGATACCGCAGGAAAAAGTCCGGCCCTCCGATCAGATGTGAGTCTTCCACAACGCGTTTCAGACTAAGAAGCCCTTTGTCATTTGAGATTTATTTGGATTCTGATCTAATCACATGACCCCGCTATATGTTTCATATGAACATTGTACACAATCTTGCACCTCTATGTGAATGCCCAAGTCCTGGTAAGATAAGTTCAGTTTTATATACATGGGAAGTGAGGTGCTCCCTCAGGATGTGAAACACTGCCATGGCATAGATGTCTTCTTTCTTTCTTTCTTACTTTAATGAACTTGATCACAACTTAAATTCATAATCTGAATCGGTTCACTGGCGATTAGAACAAGCCTATATGATTAATTTTTGCAACTTTCTAAATAAAATTAGTTACTTGGTACGTCTGTATAATATTATTGCAGCTTTTCTGCTAAAGGATATCTGTAATTATATATTGGGCATTTGGATTTTGGTAAAGCCGTTCTTTTTTCTTGAATTTGTTTAAATAGGTCGATGTGATCACTCTTTGTATTATGTTTATCAGTCTTCACTTTGGCAAATTCAATTTTTGACAATATAATTAAATGTTATGTATAACTTGGAGTGCATATACCATTGGGGCTTTCTGGTTTCTCTTTAACCTCCTTTGTCTATGCAATTATATGGCCATTTCCACACCCCTTAACTCTTCATTACAGTAACTGGTGAGCATTTAAAATAGATAAATATTCTTGGTATTTTTTATTATCAATTTCAAATCACATTTCAAGGACAATATTCCTAAAAGAAAACATTTTGTAAAATATGTATTTATAAAAAATTAAATAAGACTTTAAAATGGATGGAGACTTTTAGGTTACCTCTGATAAGGTTCATAATACATAAAATATCACAATAAAGCGCAAATTGTCCCAATGCACTCCTTACCAGAAATATTGACGCTTGTATAAACAATATAAGTCAACTTTGCCAAGTCTTCTGTTTGTGACAATGGAGATGCTGTTTGTGGTTAATATGGTTTATTTTGGCACTGTAAACCGAATGATCTGGACTGCTACAGATAGAAAAGCACCAAGGGTATTCCTCGTGACATCATGGCGTTCTATTGTGGGTGTCGCATGGTTTGCGGTATTTACACTGGATCCAAACACGATACATTGTCAGCTGTTTTCCACGGTTTACCTGGAGTCGACGATCCACTATATTCTGTACTTTCTCCAAACCAGCATTCGTAAACAAATCTCCAAGTTCATCTAGGAAAAAATAAATCCTTTCAATCACTAAGTGAAAAACGCCTAAGCTCTTTTGAAAGGTTTATAAAATAAATGTGAAAAGTTTTGCCAGAAGCAAAACAAATAATAAAACAAAAGCTAAAGTGCAAATATACAGCTATCACAGAGGTAATGGCTAATGAACTACATTATAAAAGACATTTGTAACATGACTGAGTAGTAGTAGTGGTTCTATTAATATAACTTTTGACTTAGGAAAGCCCCTAATTTCAGCATGTGAAGAGCCTCCTGGGCTCATTGCATTATTACCCCTTGCAGGTTGATAGCTTGTACACACACACACACACACACACACATATATATATATATATCTATCTGGAATGGGCTCAGACTACAGTGTGGAGCATCAGAGATAAAGCCTCCCTTAGAAGCATGTGGGAGACCACTTTCCTTGTTCAAATAGGGTTCAGACAAGGAAACCCAGCGTAACACTTTCCATTTTAAGAGAGTATTATTCTTATTATTAACGCTTATTTAAATAGCGCTTTACAGAGAACATATTTATACACAAACTATTTAGACCACAGCCAGTTAACCTACCAGTATGTTTTTGGCATGTGGGAGAAAACCTGGAGTACCTGTAGGAAACCCACGCAGACACGTGGAGAACATACAAACTCCACACAAATAAGGCCTAGTCTGGGAATCGAACTTATAGCATGAAGTCTGTATCCAGACACATTTTGGAAGTGCGGTGTGTGGTTGCATCTGGTCCATTATTATTAACAATAAATTAACCAATGGTCTTTATCTTATTTAAGCAATATGAATTTAGGCAAATAAGTGGCATCGTTAAAGCATAGTGCAGTGTTGCACTAATGAATATATTGGAATCTTAGACACAAAACATCCCTATGTCACAAGGAAGATTTCAGGTTGTAATTGGCTGATAATACCATGGTACCTGTGCAGCTAAGGGAAACCTAGGCTGACAGAAGACCTTTTGTTTTCAAAATGCAATACCAGGAAACTCCCCTCAGTGGAAGTTTTCAAATGAAATCCAGAAACCCAAATAACGCTGAGCAGGTCAGGTAATCAGTTTCCACAAAACATTGTAATCTGATTTACTAGGTGTACCTTACTTAATGTTTTTGTAGTACCCCATTTAGCGTTCATCTTCAACATGGTATATTTACCAGGCTCTGGGAACTCCACAGCCTGGGAGGGGGCCTCACTTACACACACACACACACTTACCTTGTGTAAAAAAGTAGACCCTTGTTCCATCTCCTCTGACATAAAAGTTTTCAGACAAACACCGTCCTGCAAGATTATAGACATAATAACATAAGAGCACTAAATCCATTTAGAATACAGAAAGTGGACGTCTAGATCTCTTAGCTATGTGATAACCCCATCAGCTGCTATTATCTGCAGACATTCCAAGACTATGAGCATTGCTTTTCCATTTATTAAACAAACTTCTAATTAGTGTCTTAAGGCCGTTTGCTTTCTGAAGGGTGTGTTGTGGGAAGGAGGCACATAGTACATGTACAGCAAGGTCACCCAATCCAGAGCCTAATGCAGATGGAAATAAGCACCAGTTGTGATAAAACATTTGCACCAGCCACAGGTCATGTCTAAATCCATGGGACTGATACCTCACAACCTATTTTGGGGTGCAGGTCACTGCATCAAAAGGCCCGTATTCTACCAGGCCACAGGGAAGTGAGCAATCGATTGCTTCTGCCTCACTGAGGAGAAGCAATCGATGATTCCCATAAGAAAGACGCAGCAGAGAATGGTAAGTATCCCTTCTCCAAATTCTTACCCTAACACTCATCTTCCCACAGTCTTACCCAAAGACTCCCCGCCTCGAAGCCTAACCCAAAGCCTCCCCTCCTCGAAGCCTAACCCAAAGACTCCCCTCCTCGAAGCCTAACCCAAAGACTCCCCTCCTCGAAGCCTAACCCAAAGACTCCTTTCCTGACAGCCTAACCCAAAGACTCCTTTCCTGACAGCCTAACCCAAAGACTCCTTTCCTGACAGCCTAACCCAAAGACTCCTTTCCTGACAGCCTAACCCAAAGACTCCTTTCCTGACAGCCTAACCCAAAGACTCCTTTCCTGACAGCCTAACCCAAAGACTCCTTTCCTGACAGCCTAACCCAAAGACTCCTTTCCTGACAGCCTAACCCAAAGACTCCTTTCCTGACAGCCTAACCCAAAGACTCCTTTCCTGACAGCCTAACCCAAAGACTCCTTTCCTGACAGCCTAACCCAAAGACTCCTTTCCTGACAGCCTAACCCAAAGACTCCCCTTCCCGCAGCCTAACCCTAAGACTCCCCTTCCCGCAGCCTAACCCTAAGACTCCCCTTCCAGCAGCCTAACCCTTAAACACCCCATAAATACCTACTCACCCGTCCGGTTGGTGCACGGGTGTGTGACGGGCAGCGTTTCCGAATGAATGAAGGGTGAATATGCCAATCAGCATACTTACCCATTCATTAAAAAATAAAAAAAAGTTTCACAAGAGTGCTATTTTCGAAAAATGGAGACGGACGAACATGAGCTTTTGGCTGTCTCTAATTCGTGAAAAGTATTTTCATAGCAGCAAATGACATCACTATTTTGGAAATTTACATTAGAATTTCTGAATTGAAATACAATACTAAAGTTCTGAAATCACTGCTGGAGTTTTGTACAAGTGTGAAATACAATAGACACAGCAAAACATTTTTTTCTTAATAAATCCATTATTTTGTATTGTATTAGTGTATCCACATGGCAATTCAAGTGCTTACACTTTTCATAACCTCTTTTTCCAGTATACATTACAGTGTACCCTGGACTTCAACAACATATATGGTCACATAGCCTCACTGAGCTTTGCTGCTTTGTGCCATACGCTATCTGCCATCCTTTTTATAGGCATACAGAGGTACCGCTGCGTGTGCGGCAGGATTTGTACTCACATGTATGGCGTGCACTCTGCAGCCACCCCTTCGAGTCTATATGGCAGCATGGTCTATGAATAATCTCCATCAGTTTTGACACCAGTGAGATTACAATAAACATAGCATGTGAATAATACGGAAAATTCGGATTACCTTTTTTAAAGCGTAGCTGGGCCATGTCATAGCGTCCATAGTCCCGCAAAATGATGCAACCTCCAGGTTTCAACAACTTGCTAAGTCGTGTAATGGAAGCTTGCATTCTACAAGCAAAGAGAAGAATAATTGTATGAAAGCGAAAAAGTAAAAAAACACTTAAGAGTGGGACATGATTTTTATTACTGCAGGTCAGGCTATAGCACAGCCTTCTCCTCTTACAGTGACAAAAGCTCTGTGCTGCGGAATGGCACTTTGATCAATGCAGTAGGAATACACGTGTTCAGTTTAGCAACCTACTAGCAATGCACAACTGCAGGGAGACATTTTATCAGCAGCATCGTAGGTCAATATTTGCACGCTAAATCTGTACTTAAAATGACAAATGCATGTCCATATTGCCTTATGGTTCTGCACAGATGTGGAAGCCACAGTATGTGCATAATCAAGCACCCATTTAAATAAACCTAAATCAGAAACCTATCAGTGAGGTGCTGTAAGAAGGAATTTGTGCAGAATAACTTCCACATCTCACATGTCACTCACTTGCTTGGATGGATGGCAGAGAGAACAAAGATCAAAACAATCACATCTAAGCTTTGCTCCGGCATGGGGAATGAAGACTTCTCATCGGAGAGGTCATGAACAAAAGCATAGCATCGCAATGGGTCATAATGGGGGTTACTCTGCAAAACACAAAGAATGCAATTACCATTATCTGGTAGGCAGTCCCGCACATTATATATGTATATCCATGTATTTACTTATGATGATAATATCTATATAAGCAAGTAATGCCAGCTCTTAAATGCAAAGAAAGTGTTTTAATCAACTAGAATCTATTATGGATCCTTAATTTCCATGAAGTTAAGCACATATTACAGGAATTCCCTACCTGTTACTGCTTTCTCTATTTCTGTAGGCTCCCTTTAGTCTATGGGAAGTCATATGGAATAGCGGAGAGGTCTACTTCATTGGCCATCATTGCATAGGTCAGACAAAGGCAACTGGTCATTATATGATAATAAGAATCTATCCGGTCATTAAAAGATAATAAGAGGCTATCCGGTCATTATAAAATAATAAGAGGCTATCCGGTCATTATAAGATCATAAGAGGCTATCTGGTCATCATAAGAGGCTATCCAGTTTGATGCTCATTTAGGATTTTATGGACTACTTCTTATGCCTCTTTTACTTCTTATAAATGTACTCTAATATGTCACCAATGGTGAATTTCTGTGACAAAATGAAGTTGTTCTTCCCTCCAGCCAACACAGGGATCTATAATATACCTACCTTCACAAGTTCCACGGCAGTGTTGGCAAAATCACAGCCGTATACAAATAGGGCAGGGTCACTGAGAATAAAAACAATGGAAGGAGCAGTCAGATGATTATCAAGGTTATTCATAGCTCTGGTATCTACAAACATGTGCCAATAAAAACTAAATAACAAAATCATTTTATGACTTTCAAGCACAGATATTCTGTCAGTACATCCAGTGACACGATGGTTAATGTTTAATACATCTAAACTTATAATCTAATGCATCTATAATAATAATTTAAGAGTTAATGCATCTGACGGGTTAAGATACAGCCACCACCACATGCTTTCCTGTTGATATGTATCATACAGAGGGTGCTTCAAGCAACAGAACACTTGTCTCAGATATGTATTTAGAGCAGATGCAGGAGGAAAAAGGTATTTTTATTGGGAATAGAAGGTCAGTGAATGTTTGCCATAATAGACCACTTTGCATGGTTTATAATTCAGCAAAGATATCTATAGGGCCAAATTCACAGTTAATAAAACCAGATATTTACGGAAGTCTGATGACAGTTCATGCGCTGTAACAATATCTTCGCATCGGAACACAGCATCGGTGCAGAAATCAGCCCCCTGCACAGGGATACGCATGGGGGGTGGGCATAGGTATTTGAATTGTACAGTAAGGGCTTGGCTACTACCTAAGGTAGGGTCCTGGTAGCAGTTCCATCATTTATACATAGGGGAGCAGGGAGTGCCCTGTTCTTCTACATTCAGGGTTGTGAATTACAAGTTCCATACGCTAGCCTCTGCAGTGGAGACCAGCGTACGGAATTTAGTATGAACTCTGGATACAGCCAATCAACTTTAGTGCTAAGCTAGAAAGAAGGCAAGAGCTGAAAGAGGTCTCCAAACCAGCAAAGACATGGGGCTTTTGATATTCACTCTCACATGATAGGGATTAGTTGCTAGAAGATCACTACATCCCAAGAAACATTTATTGAGTCCTAAAATTTCTCTTCTAATATAAAGAATTAACTTACTTATTTGTCTGCAGTATTGGAAAGACTGTGTTCCCAACACCACAACCCACCTGAGAATACAGAAAAAAATACAAGGGTTATATTTCATGGAAGGTCTGCAGTGCTAGAGACGCTGATGAGGGCACCTTGGAGATGGTTCCAGCAGACCTATCTTGCTTACTTGAGTGTGTCAGATTTTCAATGCTGTCAGCACAATCACCAAGAAATAGTAAAGGGCGTCCAGTGATCTGTATAGTGTGACCTCGGAATGCATAGTATACACTTTATACATCTGACAGCAAAGGACATTACACTGCATGTGACAAAGAAGAGAGCAGAAAATCTAATATTCTTGGTTTAATATATTACATATATTGAATTGTTTCTTTAGTTTGGTACAATATTAGTGCTGTGTAATGGAATGTTGTTGGAGGCTACAAATTTTTAAGACAAAAGGTGTCTGCAGCGCCGTACAAAAAACAACAACAAAATACAGTACAGACATGAACAGTATGATACATAATAAAATACCATATAAATATATCACAAAAAAATAAATAAATAAAGCAAACACAGACAGCATGGAAAAATGCGAAGTGTCAAGCTTGGCAGATCAGGAAGGAGGGAATAGAGCGCAGTGACACGTTGAGGGGGAACCACCAGGTGGAAATAGGGTAAAAAACGGAAGCAGAGGGGGACAAGAGGGGACGAAGTGAGCGGGGAGTGGTAGAGGAGGGAACCACATTAGTATAGAGGGCCCTGCTCACGTGAGCTAACACACTAAGTGGGAGGGATGAACTTACAAAAGACATAAGGAGGGGGAAGGAAGTGGACTGCTGGTGTGAGCAGAGGAGAGGGGAAAGTAAGGAGAAGGGATAGATGTAGGATGCAGTGAGTATGTTAAGTGGAGGAGGTGTAGGCTAGTCTAAGCAGGTGCATTTTGAGTGAGTGCTTGAAGACTGAAGAAGGGAGGTCATTCCAGTGAAGAGGCACAGCAAGGGAGAGGTCCTGGACACAGGCGTGAGATGTGGTGGTCAGCAGGGAGGTCAGACAGCGGTGGTTAGCAGAACGGAGAGGGCGGGAAGGGGTGTGTATAAAGATGAGGAAAGAGAGGTAGAGAGCAGTAGATGAGGAGATAGCCTTAAGGTGAGGGTAAGGAGAGGTCGAGGGGTCAGGAACCCAGTGGAGGTTTTGACATAAAGGAGAGGAAGAGGTAGAGCGGCGTGAGAGGAAGATTTGCCTGGAAGCAGCATTGAGTATAGATTGAAGGGGAACAAGACGAGTGAGCTGGAGACCAACAAGGAGGAGGTTACAGTAGTCGAGGTGTGATATGATTAGAGTGAATGAGGGTTTTGGTATAAAGGAAAGTGAAGAGTCAAGGATGACACCTATGCAGTGAACTTGAGGGGAGGAGGAGGCAGAGGTATGGTATGGTTATGGTGATGGAGGGGAGGGGTGAAATCCTAGGGGAAAGAAAAATAATCTCTGTTTTGTCCATTTTCAGCTTGAGGAATGGACCCATGTGGATAGGGACGCAAAGCACTCTGAAATCTTAGATAGAAGAGAGGGGTTGAGGTCAGGGGAGAAGAGGTAAATTTGGGTGTCATCAGTTTAAACCAATGGTGCGGATGAAGTTACCCAGCGAGGAGGTGTAGAGAGAGAAGAGGAGAGGGCCAAGGACAGAGCTCTTGGGTACACCAACAGGGAACTGAGAGGGGGAAAAGGGGGGGTGATCTAGGGGTGGAAACAGAGAAGGCAGTCAGAGAGATAGGAGAAAAACCAGGAGAGAGCAGTGTCAGTGAGACAAAAAGAGAGGGATGTTGAAGGCACCCAAGATGATGGAAGGGAGGTCAGAGCGGGGATAGTGGGTGAGCCTGGCAACAAAGTTTATAAAGAACTGCAAGCAAGTTCCTGGGGGCTGGTAAAAGACAGCAACATGGAGGTCTAGGGGACGGAGAAAAGATGGATGAGGAATAGTGCAGAAAGTGCAGGAGGGAGAGAGGAGCAGTTCTGGAAGAGCAGAAGAAGGAGAAACCTCTATAGACTAGAAAGCGGGTGAGGTGGTGTCAGTGGGGGAGAGCCATGTTTCGGTGAGAGCTAGAAGGTTGAAGGAGTTAAAGGTGAACAAATCATGTATGGCTGGGAGCTTGTTACAGATGGATCTTGCAAACCAGAGCGCAGGAGAAGGGTAGGGTGGGGAGAGTGGAAATGTGCATGGTGCATGAGCGGGGAGGGGGTTAGGATGGGAATGGGACAGTGGAGTGGGGAGTAATAAGGGGTTCAGGACAGTGGAGCTAGAAGTGTGTGTGTGTGTGGTGGGAGGGGATGAGAGAGGATATCGGACAGAGAGGTCAAGGTGAGAGATGTGATGGCCACCATGGCAGATATGGTGGCTAGACACTGCAGCTGACAGGAAGTCAGAGAACATCGAGGCGGTCAAGTTAGGGAGGCAGAAGAATATGTATAGAGTAGAATAGCTCAGACCTAAGGGGAGTGCAAAGATACTGGGACAGACAAAGGGTAGAGTCAGTGAAGTTCAGGGAAGCGAGACAAAGACAAGAAAATTAATGGGCAATTAAGTTAATGATAAAAGTGGAGAATGGCTCCAGATGTGAGGAAGTCTGGGAGCCAGATTTACTATGGGTTTGAAAATTTCGATATGTTGCCCATAGCAACCAATCAGATTCTAGCTTTCATTCTCTTGTATGTAATTGAAATGTGAGAGCTAGAATCTAATTGGTTGCTATGGGCAACATCTCCAATTTTTCAAACCCGCAGCTTAGTAAATCTGGGCCTGGATGCTTCCTGCAGAGGGTAAAGCAGATCCCACTCAGCTTTCCTGTGAAAAATCTGCTTTTATATCTGTCACAGAGGAAAATAATCAGGTTTCTTATCAAAATAAACAATGTCTGTGTTCAATATTAAATTGCAGTTAGACTACTCATGTGACTTGGGTTGTCAGTTACCTCTAAAATGCGATAACATGCAGAGGATCCAGGATAGTCTTTTCCCACCAAGTGATTTCCTTCTTCTCCTTCTGCGTCTGACAGACTCTTACACCTTGAAGATAATTCAGGGAACTCTGTAAAGAGCCACTGTCTGTCTTTGAAAAATCTGTTTTCATGGATAGTGTAGAACTTATCCCAGAAGTTGTTGGCTTCATTTTCATATTCCTCTGTTAACATAAACAACATTGTAGGAATGGTGTATGACAATAACAAAAACAAAATAAATGAGCACCTAATTTATAACATGGACACCTACTAGTCACATACACAAACACACATAAAAGATTTAGGTATGCTCTAGGGACCATATTCACAGATCCGGTTTTGCGTGTGGTTCGGCACGGACTTGTGAATCGCACTTAGGGACATCTGTACGGAGGGGTGTGGTTTTAATCCGGACGGTAGAAATTACGTGAAAGTGGGCGAGGGGAAGCATTTAAATTTCCATTTGAGGGTGCGGTTAGATAAAATCGCACGTACGTAACAAACGCGTGTAAATACTTTCTGCACGGACTTATGCATGCAAGTACACACGTAGACTTAAGGGTGTCACCTAAAACCCGTCCATGCGAGGGGAGTGTCATGGGTGTTGCCTTGCAACATAGTTGCATATATTTGCGTACTTTATACACACGCATCTGTGAATATGGCCCTAGGTTCCTATAAACCATAAACTCAGCACCTTAATGCAGTACATATCCAAACAAAGGAAAGCAGAGCATGCTAAGCTATGCTCAGTTATAACATGTAGATTATTTCTCTCTGCAGCTCAATAGTTCACTAGATGTGTAAATCTATTATTCTGGGGGGAAATTTTTTTTTAATAATTTTGAGTTTTATACAGCATTATACAATATGGGTGTTGGGCTCCTGTACGAATGGCCGATTTCATCCCAGCCAGTTGTGAACTGGCTGGGATTTCGATTGCATATGCCTCGATGAGGAATAGCAATCGATCCATAGGGTACCGAAAGCTCCTTGGTGCAAAAAGTTGTAAAAAAAAAATAAAAAATAGTCCTCCACTCCATTCCCCAATTCTTACCCTAACCCTTCCCTCTCACTACCCTAACCCTCGCTCCCCTGCAGCCTGACCCTAACCCTCCTTACCCCGCAGCCTGACCCTAACCCTCCCTCCCCTGCAGCCTGACAATAACCCTCCCTCCCCTGCAGCCTGACCCTAACCTTCCCGACCCCGCATAGATAGTTTACTCACCTGTCCCTGGTCCGGCGATATTAGTGGCAGAGGTGCGGTGGAGGGATATCGGTAAGTGCGAAAGTGAATGGGTTAAGTATGCCGAACCCATTCATAAAAAATAAAAATAGAATAAAACTCTGCTTTATTCGAAATAGGGACATCCGAAAAGGAACTTTCGGATGTCCCAATTTCGGAAAACAGAGTTTCTTAGTGGGGATTGACAACGCACAATACCTTGCTTCTCTGGTGGCACTGGTTGAGAACTGTTTGCAAGGACTTTCTCTCGAGCTGCTGATTCTTGCTCCTCAGACCACTGCACATTGTCCCTAAGGCAGAAAAAAAACAGGAGAATGATTGTTACAATTGAAGAAAAACAGGTCAGTTAGAGACATACATGAAAAACTGTAAATTAGCGATAAATGTTACTATAAATGAAACTAGTTTTTCTTCTCTAACAATATGAAAGGTCTGTCAGCTTGGCAGATCATGTGTTTCTACCCAGTCTAAAAAGTACCAGATTTTCCCTGTACACCTACTATACCTCATTTTACCACCACATGAAAATGTCACTACAAATACCACCCACAATCACTATCCATCTATACCAAGAGATCCCAACCAGTGATACTACTGTAGTACCACTGGTAGTACTTGCATTACTGTCAGGTGGTAATCAGGGCATCTGGAAAAGGATGTAAAGAAATACAATACCAAATGGCTGAAGACATATTTAATAAAATATTTTGGGACTAAAGGGCATATGTAGAAAATGTATCTTAAAATCATTGCAAAAATATGTAAGCAACAACAAATCATGAAAAATATATGTGGCTCATGGGTATGTGTCTACATGACATGCAAAGTAGTATTTCACCTGATTCTATAGTGGGCAACTGGCACTCCCCACCCAAAAAGGTTGCAAACCACTAATCTATACCAACCCTAGCCACACTTCTTATCCATCTATACCAACTGAAGCCACACTCCTTATTCATTTATGCCAAACCACTCTATTCCCTTTTTACAGAACAAACCCAATCAATTGCATAAGCCCGTTATCTATCACTCACTCACTCACTCACTCACTCTTATCCATCTATACCAACTGAAGCCACACTCCTTATTCATTTATGCCAAACCACTCTATTCCCTTTTTACAGAACAAACCCAATCAATTGCATAAGCCCGTACTCACTCACTCACTCACTCACTCACTCACTCACTCACTCACTCACTCACTCACTCAAATGTCTTACCAAGCATTGTGTTGGAAAACCTGGCTTGGATCTTTTAGATGCCTGTTACCGAACTGAGGCCTCCTGTCCTCCATACCGGAAGAAGCAGATGCTGTTACCACGGAGATAGTGAACGCTCTGGAGAATAACCAATCCGTGTCAGCAAAGGGGCGGGACCATGAACGCCTGTACCAATCCGCGGCCGAATCCCGTCTCAACAGGAGGCGGAAGAGCTTGGCGCTACCACGTGTTAATAAGGTGGTCATGAACGGAACTGCATGGAAAGACAAAATAGTGACAACTCGGGAAACGGAGATCTTATTTTTGATTAACAATATACGGCTTATATTCTATCAGATATTACCACATATTTCTCGAAAATGTACACAGAAACACGTTTGTGGCTAATAAATGGAAACTAATCTAAGATAACCATTTTTTTTAAATAAAACACTATTTTTTCCCCTTAGCCAGATGCTTACATTGCTACACGTATGTCAACATTTAAAAATAATTTAATGATCATTCTGCTGCAAAGCAAAAAGAACATCTTATCACATCATGTGCTGCATCCTCCATTCCATATAATTAATTGCTCTAAATATAGTATAACTTATTGGTTCACCACAATGTGTTTTGTGTATTGTGCTTTTGCACAATAATAATCGGGCAACTTGGGTACCTAATGAGGTTCAGACACTAGGATGAACTATTGTAATTATAATTTTAATTTGTTCGTAGCATAAAAACAGTAAAATGCACGCCGTAAACGACAATTTACACCACCCACATCCAGTATGTAGCACTGAAACGTTTTCCAACACTTGTTTGTTATGCTGCTTCATTCACAGAGGAAAAACAAGACTTGCAAACTTTTTTTTTTTTAAAAAAGGTTAATTATGGAATTAAGGCTCCCACTCTCCAAACATAAGCTGCTATCTTATGAATAAAGCACTATGTGATTTTACGTTTCTTTAATAATCAATAAATGTGTAGCCTTGTAGATGCATTTTTTATTGTCTCTAGATCTGATCAGTGCAAAACGGTTACCTTGTTAATCTGGAATCTATAGAATGATCTCTAGCACAGAATCCTTCTAGTGAAAGTGAATGTGTGGTTAGGAATATAGGAGATCAGACATTTTTGTCGGCTTTGTACCTTCTCCTGTCACTGAGCAAGAGCTGGGAGTGCAGGAAGAGGAGGAGAATCAGTAGGAGGGGAATATGGTATCATTGCAATGGTAATGTTGGCAAGAGAGACGATAGATTGTGATTTGTAATACCGAACAGTTGAAACTCGAAAAATTTGAATATCATTCAAAAGTTAATTTATTTCAGTAATTCAACTTAAAAGGTGAAACTAATATATTATATAGACTCATTACATGCAAAGTGAGATATTTCAAGCCTTTATTTGTATTAATTTTGATGATTATGGCTTACAGCTTATGAGAACCTCAAAAGCAATATTTCACAAAATTTGAATATTACATGAAATTAAAAAAAATAAAAAAGTTTTAAATACAGAAATGTCAGCCCTCTGAAAAGTATAATCATTCATATGTACTCGGTTTGGTTTGGGCCCCTTTTGCACAAATTACTGCCTTGGCAGTAATTAGTGTGGCTTGGCATGGATGCTATCAGCATTCTTCTACCAGACTCTGGGACCTTGGTTTCCAAATGAGATGAAAAATTTGCTATAATCAGAAAAGAGGATTTTGGACCACTGAACAACAGATCAGTTCTTTCTTTCTTTAGCCCAGGTAAGACGCTTCTGATGTTGTTTTTTTGTTCAAGAGCGGCTTGACAAGAGGAATATGACATTTGAAGCCCATGTCCAGGATCCATCTGGCTGTGGTGGCTCTTGATGCACTAACCCCAGCTTCAGTCCACTCCTTGTGCAGCTCCCC
>WWET01000457.1:583266-598243 GCA_011038615.1 Limnodynastes dumerilii | reverse complement strand
CCAATAAAGGCTTGAAATATCTCACTTTGCATGTAATGAGTCTATATAATATATTAGTTTCACCTTTGAAGTTTAATTACTGAAATAAAGGAACTTTTGAACTATATTCTCATTTTTCGAGTTTCACCTGTATCTTATTAAACCTACCCAAGCCTTAGTAAACTAATAATACACAGAGCTGGCTGTGTTACAGCTCTACCGCTGCCACTTTATATGTTAGCTTCATACTATGAAATGGATTTGAAATGGATTTGTATTTAGTCAAAGCATGCTGGGACTCTTAGTTTCACAACACCTGGGGTGTCACAGGTTAGCCATCACTGCTCTAAGGTTATATAGGGAAGAAGGAGCTCTATAGCATATGATAGTGGGTGGAGAAAAAGAATAAGAGGAAGAGTCAATTTTAAATAAGGGGAGGGGTTCAAACTGATCATTAATCCGCCCCCCCAAAATAAAATTCTAGATCCGCCCCTGACATGAATTGCGTCAGTGGCAAAGGTTTTTATTTTTTTGTATAGACTAAGTTCAAGTTGGTAAGTATTTTTTATTAATCATTTTAATGTCTTTTTTTTTTTATTTAATGCAATTTTCTATTAGTGGTATTAAATGTAAATTCTTTTTTAATATTAGGGGCATTAAATGTAAATTATTATTTAAAATATTAGGGGCATTAAATTAAATTATTTTTTAAGTATTAGGGGAATTAAATGTTAAGTATTTTTTTAATGTTAAGGGATGGCCCTATATTTTATTATGTAGCTAGGAGGGGCATTACTTTGTTGTTTGTGGCACAGGATGACAGGGTATGCTGGCATTTGTAGTGCTATAAGTGCCAGTATGCCCTAGCATCCTTGAACATGCTGGTGTTTGTAGCACTAAAAGCACCAGCATGCCCTATACTTTGCTAATTGTTTTTTTGGGGGATTTTACGCTAAATACAGATTTGTTTACTGTTGCCATAGCAACAGTAAAGAAATCTATCCAATCAGGAGGCAATGTGAAAAACCTGGGTTGACAAACAGCCTGGGACCTTTCACATTGCCACACTGTGACATCATGTGACATCATGTTTGTGACATCATAAAGGGGTGGTGCACAAAAACACAGGACCTGGACTTTCTTTACTTCTTTTTCACTGACAATGGCTGTGAATGGAGGATTTCTGCTTCTTGTTCTTCTGTGCATTGGATTGCTTTCTATTTGTGTTTTTGGAGAGAAACTATTAGGTATGTTATCATTATTACTTATATTACTTAAATATCTATGCCTTTATTATCAGGTTTTTAACATGATACTTATTTTACAATATCTGTGACAGTATCTTCAATATACAGACTCACTAATGTCTCTAATGATTTACCTTCCACCCTACCTTTTATTATCTGACTGTATCCACAATATTCTACTACAGGGTTGCCGACTCTCTCGGAATGTCCGGGAGACTCCCGAAATTCGGACAGTTCTCCCAGTATCCCGGCAGAGCCTGCAAATCTCCTGCAAGAGTCTTGAGGCCCGTGGTTTCATGGAAACTACGGCCTCAAGTCCTGCCCCCTGCTATACTGTGCTAGTGTTGCTAGGGCCAGGGAGCGACTTGATGACGTAATTTGCGCCATCAAGCCTCGTCTCGATCACTATTTCTGCTAAAAACCGGGTAAGTATGAGCCAGGGGGCGGGGGCTTAATGATGCAATTTGCATAAATCGTGTTATTAAGCCCCACGCCCACCAGCATTTCTAGCTTCCCTCTGGGATCTCCCGGAGGGAAGCTGTCAAAAGTCGGCAACCCTGTTCTACTATCTGTCCCACAATCCAGAAAATAATGGCATGTTATGAGGAAGGATTACTAGAAAGTAGAGATGAGCGACGACCACCGTGTTTTGGTTTTCACACTGCATGAAGGTCAGCAATTATTAGATGTGTGGAAATCCGCATTCCTGGGGCCATTATTTTCATGCAATCTCTCACTTTACCTCTCTCCCTTTGCCTCCGACGCAACTCATGTCTTGCAAGCAGGACATCCCAATGCTAATGACAGCTCTGATGTCACTGGGGCATATTTATACCCTTGGCTAGCCTGGGAAATGGTGTTTCAAAGGGGATTTCCCAGGCTGGCCAAGGGTATACCGTATTTTTCGGACTATAAGACGCACTTTTTCCCCCCAAAAAAGTGGGGGAAAAAGTGTTAAATTTGCTCCAATGACAACATAACTGTCATTAGAGTCGGGATGTCCTACTAGCAGTACATGAGTTGCGTCGGTGGCAAAGGGTTTTTTTTTTTCAAAGACCAACCCCACGGATTAAAAGCTTAGAAGATCGGATACAATTCTAGTTGGTAAGTACTTCTTTTATTAATCATTTTAATGTCTTTTTTGTTATTTATTTAATGCAATTTTCTATTAGTGGTATTAAATGTAAATTATTTTTTAATATCAGGGGCATTAAATGTAAATTATTTTTTAAATATTAGCAGAAGTGTCCGGCGTCGCCCGGGTTTAAAACTTAAAGTTAACTTATCAATGAGTTAGATGTCACTCCTCCTGTCACTACCCCTGTCACTCCTCTGCTACTCCCGTCACTCCCCTTTCACTTCCCTGTTACTCCCCTGTCACTCCCGCCATTCACAATTACCTCTGTCCTCTTTCTGACCAAACTCTGCTCACAACTGAACTTATTTGTTGAAACCACACCCTCTTTTCCAAAAGCCCTGCCCCTTTACAGACCACAAATTGAGAAGTCCCTATTCCTTCTATTCGACTAAACTTGGGCTTAAATGTCACCAGGACTGTCACCAATCAGTTTAGCGACCCCAAAAACTATGGATTTGACACTAATCTCTGTCATTTTGGACATTTTCTTTTTCACCCCTTCTTAATGCCCATGCTGATGGGGGCTGAACTTGGACTTAAACAGCATTGGGAGTGTCACTATTCATCTCAGTGTCCCCGAACACTATGGATTTAACAATAATATCGGTTGTTTTCCATTATTTTTACTTGTCAGCCCCTTCCCACCCCCACACCTAGAGGTGCTAGGGGTGTCTTACCCCCCTCCCTCCCCCCTTAGCGCATTTTGACTGCCATGCATTTCAACACTCGCCATTGACGTTGCATGGGCTCCCATAGGAAACAATGGGGGGGGACTTTTTCAGGTGTCTTTTGCCATCTCTGGAGCGTTTCTGGTGCCTGAGCGACACTGGGGCTCTGGATTCAGGCGAGCCGAAGGATTTGCTAATTTTAATTTTCCCCCTCCCTGAAAGTGCATTTTCCCATTGACCTCCACACATTTCAGAAAGCCCCATTGACATTGCATCAGCTCCCATAGGAAACAACGGGGGAGGGGGGACTTTTTGGCTAGCCAGCGCCCTCTTGGAGATGCATCTGACACCTGCGCGTCACGTGACCTCCGAGCGCGTCGGAGCCACGACGCTAGGTCTGGCTTTTCGGCTTTCCACCCCCACCCCTAGGATGTAATGTAGTTATTTTTTAAAATATTTGGGGCATTAAATGTAATTCTTTTTTAAATATTAGGGGCATTAAATGTAGTTATTTTATTAATATTTGGGGCATTAAATGTAATTATTTTTTTTAAATATTAGGGGCATTAAATGTTAAGTATTATTTTTATGTTAAGGGACAGCTCTATATTTTATTATGTAGCTAGGAAGGGCATTACTTTTGTTGTTTGTGGCACAGGATGATAGGGAATGCCGGCGCTTGTGGTTCTCCTAGTGCCAGCATGCCCTGGCATCCTTGAGCATTCTGATGCTCGTAGCGTTACAAGCATCAGTATGCCCTGTACTTTGCTAACTGTTTTTTTTTCCAATGATCCCACACTTAAAACAGATTTGTTTACTGTTGCCATAGCAACAGTAAATAAATCTGTCCAATCCGGAGGCAATGTGAAAAACTTGGGTTGACAAACAGCCCAGGACCTTTCACATTGCCACACTGTGACATCATGTGACATCATGTTTGTGACATCATAAAGGGGTGGTGCACAAAAACACAGGACCTGGACTTTCTTTACTTCTTTTTCACTGACAATGGCTGTGAAAGGAGGATTTCTGCTTCTTGTGCTCCTCTGCATTGGATTGCTTTCTATTTGTGTTTTTGGAGAGAAACTATTAGGTATGTTATCATTATTACTTATATTACTTATATGTCTATGCCTTTATTTTCAGGTTTTTAACATGATACTTATTTTACAATATCTGTGACAGTATCTTCAATGTAAAGACTCACAAATGTCTCTAATGAGTTACCTTTCACCCTACCTTATATTATCTGACTGTATCCACATTCTTCTACTATCTGTCCCACAATCCAGAATATAATGGCATATTATGAGGAAGGATTACTAGAAAGTAGAGATGAGCGACGACTACCGTGTTTTGGTTTTCACACTACATGCAGGTCAGCAATTATTAGATGTGTGGAAATCCACATTCCTGGAGCTACTATTTTCATGCAATCTCTCACTTTACCTCTCTTCCTTTGCCACCAATGCAACTTATGTCCTGCAAGCAGGACATCCCATTGCTAATGACAGCTCCGCTGTCATTTGGGGCATATTTATACCCTTGGCTACCCTGGGAAATAATGTTTTAAAGAGAATTTCCTAGGCTAAGGGTAATAAATATGCCCCAACGACAGCATAGCTGTCATTAGCCTCAGGATGTCCTACTTGCAGGACATGAATTGCGTTGGTGGCAAAGGTTTTTTTTTTTTTCAAAGACCCCCCTCACGGATTAAAAGCTTAGAAGATCAGATCCAATTCAAGTTGGTAAGTACTTCTTTTATTAATCATTTTAATGTCTTTTTTTATTATTTATTTAATACAATTTTCTATAAGCAGTATTAAATGTAAATTATTTTTTATGTATTAGGGCCATTAAATGTAATTAGTTTTTTAAATATTTGGGGCATTAAATTAAATTATTTTTTAAATATTAGGGGCATTAAATGTTAAGTATTTTTTTTATGTTAAGGTCCAGCCCTATATTTTATTATGTAGCTAGGAGGGGCATTACTTTGTTGTTTGTAACATAGGATGATGGCATGCTGGCATTTGTGGTTCTCCAAGTGCCAGCATGCCCTGGCATCCTGGGGCATGCTAGTGCTTATAGCGCTACAAGCAGCAGCATGCCCTATACTTTGCTAATTGTTTTTTTTAGTGATCTGACACTAAAAACAGATTTGTTTACTGTTGCCATAGCAACAGTAAAGAAATCTGTCCAATCCGGAAGCAATGTGAACAACCCGGGTTGACATACAGCCCGGGACCTTTCACATTGCCATAATACCCTTGTGCGACCTGGCAAAAACCCTTCTTTTTCCCGTGTCATTAGACCTGGGTCGTTGTTAAAATTCGGTTTAAAATCACCACTAAGTACCCGGGTTTTTGCCACGAGCCGGGTTTTTGGACAAAAACCTGTGTATTGGGTGGTGATGTGAAAGGGGTTTGAGAGATTTGTTCTCTACCATGGATTTGTTCTTTTTATGCAATCTCTCACTTTATCTCTCTTCCTTTGCCACTGACGCAATTCATGTCCTGCAAGCAGGACATCCCATTGCCCATGACATTGGGGCATATTTATACCCTTGGCTAGTCTAGGAAATAATGTTTTAAAAAGAATTTCCTAGGCTTGCCAAGGGTATAAATATGCCCCAATGACAGCATAGCTGTCATTAGCGTTGGGATGTCCTACTTGCAGGACATGAGTTGCGTCGGTGGCAAAGGGTTTGTTTTTATTTTCAAAGACCACCCCCACGGATTAAAAGCTTAGTGGATCGGATCCATTTCAAGTTGGTAAGTACTTCTTTTATTTATCATTTAAAGAGTCTTTTTTAAATTATATTTTAATGCAATTTTCTATAAGCGGTATTAAATGTAAATTATTTTTAAATTTTAAGGGCATTAAATGTAAATTATTTGTTAAATATTAGGGGCATTAAATGTAATTTTTTTTAAATATTAGAGGCATTAAATATAATTATTTTTTAAATACTTGGGACATTAAATGTAATTTTTTTTTAAATATTTGGGACAGTAAATTTAATTATATTTTAAATATTTGGGGTATTAAATGAAATTATTTTTTAAATATTAGAAAAATGATGGGCCGGGCCTATATTTTATTATGTCGCTAGGAGGGCATTACTTTGTTGTTTATGGCACAGGATGATAGGGCATGGTTCTCCAAGTGCCAGCATGTCCTGGCATCCTTGGGCATGCTGGTGCTTGTAGCACTAAAAGCATCAGCATGCCCTATACTTTGCTAACTGTTTTTTTTTCAATGATCCGACACTAAATACAGATTTGTTTACTGTTACCATAGCACACTGACGATGGCTGTGAAAGTAGGATTTCTGTTTCTTGTGCTTATGTGCATTGGATTGCTTTCTACTTGTGTTTTTGGAGAGAAACTATTAGGTATGTTATCATTATTACTTATATTATGAGTTACCTTCCACCCTACCTTATATTATGTGAATGTATCCACATTATTCTACTATCTGTCCCACAATCTAGAATATAATGGCATATTATGAGGAAGGATTACTAGAAACTAGAGATGAGCGACGACCACCGTGTTTTGGTTTTCACACTTTATGCAGGTCAGCAATTATTAGATGTGTGGAAATTCGCATTCCTGGGGCCACTATTTTCATGCAATCTCTCACTTTACCTCTCTCCCTTTGCCACCAATGCAACTCATGTCCTGCAAGCAGGACATCCCAATGCTAATGACAGCTCTGCTGTCATTGGGGCATATTTATACCCTTTGCTTGCCTGGGAAATGATGTTTCAAAGAGGATTTCCCAGGCTGGCCAAGGGTATAAATATGCCCCAATCATTAGCGTCGGGATGTCCTACTTGCAGGACATGAGTTGCGTCGGTGGCAAAGGTTTTTTTTTTTGCAAAGACCACCCCCACGGATTAAAAGCTTAGAAGATCGGATGCAATTCAAGTTGGTAAGTAGTTATTTATATTAATCATTTTATTGTCTTTTTAAAAAAAGTATTTAATGCCGTTTTCTAGTAGCGGTATTAAATGTAAATTCTTTTTTAATATTAGGGGCATTAAATGTAATTATTTTTTAAATATTTGAGGCATTAAATGGAAATAATTTTTTAAATATTAGGCGCATTAAATGTTAAGTATTTTTTATGTTAAGGGCCAGCCCTATATTTTATTATGTAGCTAGGAGCGGCATTACTTTGTTGTTTGTAGCACAGGATAACGGCATGCTGGCGCTTGTGGTTCTCCAAGTGCCAGCATGCCCTGGCATCCTTGGGCATGCTGGTGCTTGTAGCGCTACAAGCATCAGCATGCCCTATACTTTGCTAATTATTTTTTTTTTAGTGATCCGACACTAAAAACAGATTTGTTTACTGTTGTCATAGCAACAGTAAAGAAATCTGCCCAATCCGGAAGCAATGTGAAAAACCCGGGTTGACGTACCGCCCGGGACCTTTCACATTGCCACTCTACCCGTGTGCGACCTGGGAAAAACCCTTCTTTTTCCCCGGTTCATTACACCTGGGTCATTGTGAAAGTGCAGTTTCACATCACCACCAAGTGCTCGGGTTTTTGCCGCGAGACGTGTTTTTGTCCAAAAACCCGGGTATTTGGTGGTGATGTGAAAGGGGTTTGAGAGATTTTTGCTCTACCATGGATTTGTTCTTTTCATGCAATCTCTCAGTTTACCTCTCTCCCTTTGCCACCGACGCAACACATGTCCTGCAAGCAGGACATCCCACTGCTAATGACAGTTCTGCTGTCATTGGGGCATATTTATACCCTTAAAAAATAAAAATTAATACAAATATGTTAAGATGAGCGCTGGTGGCAAGAGGCAGAGGATAAGATGTAAGGTCTAATGGGCTCTATATAAAATCTGAAAACAAATAAGTATGTGGGGAGTGAAGACAATCGCAGGTATTGGGTGGTGTCACCCCAAACAGAGATAAGTAATAACAAAATGGAAACACCGCGCTTAAATCTGTCACCCTCTATCATACAGAAATATAAGCAAGTGATATGTAACTTAAGGTAATGAGCATGTATAAAATTTTATAATAATTAGAAATGGATAGTCATATAAAAACAAAGCAATGATTGACATTAGTTAAACACCGGTCTACCACCGTACCAAGCATGTAATTGAATCCAACACTTCAATACTGTGTAACAATTCGTTACACAGTATCACCTTGGATCATTGGCTAATAACTATTCACCACCTTTTCGTAAGCCTCCGTGCATTGTTCCATTACGGATTTATGTAGCTGGACATATTCTGCTAGTTTAACATTAGTGGAACTTTGTATCCATTGTGTGTTTGCATGTGCATGGTTTGTTAACTTTATTTGGAGTGTTGGGTTTAATTACATGCTTGGTACGGTGGTAGACCGGTGTTTAACTAATGTCAATCATTGCTTTGTTTTTATATGACTATCCATTTCTAATTATTATTAAATTTTATACATGTTCATTACCTTAAGTTACATATCACTTGCTTATATTTCTGTATGATAGAGGGTGACAGATTTAAGCGTGGTGTTTCCATTTTGTTAATATTTATACCCTTGGCTATCCTGGGAAATGACGTTTCAAAGAGAATTTCCTAGGCTGGCCAAGGGTATAAATATGCCCCAACAACAGCATAGCTGTCATTAGTGTCAGGATGTCCTACTTGCAGGACATGAGTTACGTCGGTGGCAAAGGGTTTTTTTTATTTCAAAGACCCCCCCACGGATTAAAAGCTTAGAAGATCGGATCCAATTCAAGTTGGCAAGTACTTCTTTTATTAATCATTTTAATGTCTTTTTTTTAATTATTCATTTAATACAATTTTCTTTAAGCGATATTAAATGTAAATTAATTTTTATATATTAGGGCCATTAAATGTAATTATTTTTTAAATATTTGGGGCATTAAATTAAATTATATTTTAAATTATGGGCATTAAATGTTAAGTATTTTTTTTATGTTAAGGGCCAGACCTATATTTTATTAAGTAGCTAGGAGGGGCATTACTTTGTTGTTTGTAACATAGGATGATGGCATGCTGGCACTTGTGGTTCTCCAAGTGCCAGCATGCCCTGGCATCCTTGGGCATGCTGGTGCTTGTAGCTTGTATATCAGTAATTGCAATATATGTATAATTAATGCCGATACTGATATATACTTATTCTGATATAAATAATGCTAAACTGTGTGTGTGTGTATAGATTAGATAGACAGACAGATAGAATAACTTTATTGTCCCTCTTGTGTCCAGTTAGCTTTATACACCCTCCTTTTGTGTTTTCAACTAGCCATATTGCCCCTTCCTTCTGTGTCCAACCAGTCCTATTGTCCCCTCTTTGTATCCAGCCAATCTTATTGCCACCTGTTTATGTCTGTCCACCCATTCTTATTGCCTCTCCTTCTGTGTATATTCAGCCTTAATGCCCCCTCCTTCTGTGTCCAGGCAACCTTATTGGCCCCCTCTTTATTTGTTTTCAGGCAGCCTTATTGGCCCCTTCCTTCTGTTTGTCCAACATAGAATAATAAAGCTTTACCTTCAACAGAAGCTGGTGCATTCCTCCAGAGAGAAGCAGGAAGATGCTGGGCAGACAGAAAGTGAATGATCTGCTCTCTGCTCTGCCTGGCTCCCTCCCCCAAAGAATCTCTGGACTTTTTACAAATAAATAAACAATATAAAAAAAGGGAAGGAAGTTTTATTATTTTTTTTATTTAAGTGACCACCAGTGCTGCACATACCTGGGCCCCTCAGAGGTCCCAGCCTGGGTAATTAGTACCCCCCGCTCGGCGGCCCTGCATACCGCTACTGCGACAGAGGATGGATGTCAGTGATTGATATCCTTCTTTTAAGCACAGAATATGACGGCAGCTGCAATACACTGTGCTTAAGAGAAGGATGTTAATCACTGACATCCATCCTCTATCACTGCACTTTGTGAGGGCCCTTTGTGTGTGTGGGGGCCCTGGGATGACCGCCCCCGATCGCCCTGTGGTTAATCCAGCCCTGAGCAGAGAGGAAGAATTTGCTGATGACTCCTAGGTAGTGGTCTTGAGGGACACATTAGAGGAAGTATTATAAATAGAAAGTAACAGGCGGCTTGAGCTATATTAATGCACAGGGGGCAAATCCACAGAATGCTAAAATAACAAGACAATAGTATTTGTTGCTATTATTACTCATTAGTACATGAACACTTTGGCTATAATCCAGAGTTAGTAAGTATCAGCAAACACAGGTGTACAGTAGGGATTGGGTTCTTGGCATTCGCCTTCCAGTAAATATAGGCGTGTGTAAGTGGTCTTTGAGTATTAAGGGCCGGATTCAGAGCTCCGGCCGCAATGCAATTTAGGCCGGAGTTCTGCGAAAAGTGCTACTGCGCATGCGCAGTCATTTTGGAACGTAATCTACGTTACTTCATGCAACGTAGATTGCGTACACACGGTTTTAAAGACCGCGTGTACGCAATCTACGTTGCAAGAAGTAACGTAGATTACGTTCCAAAATAACTGCGCATGCGCAGTAGCACTTTTCGCAGAACTCCGGCCTCAATTGCATTGCGGCCGGAGATCTGACTCCGGCCCTAGGTCTGGATCCTGTCCATTGCTCTTAATGGATATAAACACAAGTCTGTTGCTTAAAGCCAATTATATGTTAAACAATTGAAAAAAAAAGAAAGTATAATAGTCAATAAATGCATATCTATGTATAATCAGGGACTGACATATTAAACATTTAACCCTCCAGTCCTCGAATACCTCTTACACATGTTAAAGTCTATTCCCAGTTTGTGTACCACAGACACAATTGTCATCATACACAGTTTTAAGCTTTAACAATAAATATTTTAACCCTTCTATCATTGCACATACACGCTAATATTTTAATGCACACACAACAATGCATCAAGATATTGATACTAATAGGATGACATAAATACACTGAAACGCCAACACAAACTTCGACTGACATGCACGTCGCCCACACACGAGTTATTTACAGAGCAAAGCGTCTCCATGGAACCCTGGTTTCTCTGAATTAATAGATTTATTTCAAATCTTCTGAAGACTTGCAGAACAAGTGGGGGTGGATACTGGCAGCTCACCCTTCAGGGTCAACAGATCTAAGACTTAGAAATGATTACTACATCTGTATGTACAAAAATATTTGACAGTATATATGTGAAGCCTTATAGCATCCGACATCATGGTACCCAGATTTGTGGTTTGATATACTTTCTGATATCTCGATAATGTCATTCCAAATACATCAAATTGTGTTGTGTTGAAAAGAAAAGACAACATGATTAATTTTAAAGGTGTGATTTTTACTTATAACATTGCTTTTATATGAAAATGCTTCTTAAATACAGCAGTTGGACTGATATGTTTACATAACATTTACATTTTAAAATTCAGTGAATAGGGTTTCCTTGGTCAGCCATTTCAGTACAGACACACAAGAAATATGATGGCTGCTTAATTGTATTGAAACAAAATGAAGGTATTTTTTGCCTGGCTGCAGCTGTTAATTTTCCAAAATGAGGCAGCCAAGCCCCGTTATTAGCATTAGGGCTATACAGTATTGAAGGTATTCCATTCCCTGTGCAAACAGCAAACAGCAAGAAGAACTGTACATTGATTTCCATCTATTAAGATGACTCCATGGGATGTCTTATGTCTTTGGCTTCCTTTGTAGCATAGAAGTGTGCTCTCCATGATGCAATAATGAATGCACTACTTTCTGCCTATATAATAGTTGCCCATTTTGTTTGGCTCATCTGGGGGTATATTTTACTAAAGTCGATTTTGTCAAAATCCCCCAAAGTCACGGGACTTTAGCAGTTATTTTGCCATCATGGTATTCACTAAAGCCAAAGTCCCGGGACTTTGGGCTTTGAAAAAATCAACAAGGCAAACATTGCTGGACATAAATTGTCCAGCTGTTTGCCTTGTAAAACATAGGGGTCGCCTATGAAAGCGACACACACTTTGGCTGAAAAACAAATGTCAATATAATGTCAATATAATTAACATGTGTTTTTCTCAGTAAAAATGACAAGCGCATCATGCTTTTGACCCTTAGCATGCATGCTCTGATAGAACTACAAGGCACAGCATTGCTGTGCCCTGTAGTAATATCAGCGTCAGCATGTCAAGCGTTATAAGCATGCTGCGCTGTATCCACTGTAAAAAAAACAAAAAACAGTGAAAAATAAACACACATTAATTACAGTCACATACATAGAAGTGCTTGAAATCCAGACATAGGAGGATGTTGTTGTCATGGCAACAGGATGAAGCCTTGGCAGACGAACTATCCTGACTTCTTCAAACAACTGGACCGTTCTGGAATCAATTATGCCTGGATTTCATTTTAGTATTTTTGCCCAAAAAAGCGACGCAGATTATTACAGGGAAAATCGCCGTGCTTTTCAATAGAAAAGCACAGCGATTTATACCTGTAAAAATCGATGGCTATAGACAGCGATTATAAATCTCCAGCCAAAAGCATTGCTTAGTGAGAAAATCGCGACGATGGCTGGTGATTCATAATCGCCAGTCAAAAGCAACTTTTGGAAATATACCCCCTGGTGACCAGCAACACACCTGACCATTATATCTAAAGGATTAAAAAAAGGCACTAAGATAATATTTTTCCCCCCATTTTAGTTTTCACAGTTTAGTCTACAGCTACTCCTCAGCTATTTACCTCTTAAGTACAGTTCTTCAGTACTTTACAAGGCCATGATAATTAGAACAGTGGTGATACCAGGCTATAAAGTATTACTGTACTTCTATTGTGGTTTTATTGCACTCACTGGGGCTGATTCAGAGTTAAAAGCAAGAAAAAGGTGAAAATCTGCACCTGGACAAACAATGTTGCTGCGTGAGCTTATTTTAATTGCACATTTGTGCTTGCTATCCCCTGCAGCTTAACATCCTTTAGGCAAAGTGCACATTTGTTTCTTATTTGTTGTTACTTCTAACTTTGCATGAGCTGCACTTTCTTTGCTTTGGGCATATTTCATTTTAGAACTTCTTTAAGAGAATTTAAAGATTTGTTTTTGGCATATTTCATTTTAGAACCTCTTTAATAGAATTTACAGATTAGGAGAAATAGCCACATTTTACGTACTAGATCCTGTAGTCTTAAACCAGCAATAAACAAAGTCCAAAACCGCAGTTTTGCTGGATGTCCACAAGGAGGCAGCATAATCAAAGATCAACATTTACATAAACAAAAGCCTCCTGGTGCACATAGCCCAAAGCCTACAAAACTAATAAACAGTGCAACTAATGTTTTTCAAAAGGTTGCTGTAAATAAGTAAACATTCTCCATTAATTACAGTGCTTTGCTATGCATAAAAAAACCTAAAACTAAACACGCTCATCCTGAGCTATTTTCTATTCACAAGTCCCAGTTCGTAATTTATTTTTAAAACCATTAGTTCACATTAGAATATATGGATTGCCTCCAGTGAGACTACACCCATGAAAATATTTATATTAAAACTAAAAGACCTCAGTTTTTAAATCGGAATATTTTCTTTTAGAGCTCTGTATGGCAGGTTTATGGATGGGGAACAAAGATCACACACCGCTGGGCAGATGCTGTGGGTAATATGACTTCTTTCAGTGCTACAAATATCTCTGTATGTATAATCTTACCAGACTGTATTCAGTAGGTATTATTAGTCTATACAGATAATACATGTCCTCACAGCTGATGGTTCAATCTATTGCAGTAATCAAGTATTTATAAGATATCAAGTGAGTGTAGATATGCAGGTTCAGTCTTGTTGCAGGGGTATGCAGAAAGTTGTAGGTAAGGATAGTTGCATTCCTGAGATACAAGTCAGGTTTTCTGTTTTTTAAACATTTTATTGACTGCAATGATCTCAGTGTTGAGCAGTCATTTTCTTTCTCCATACGAAGGCTTTATACCTTATGGACTGAACCATTATGGTCAGTCTGAAGGGTGACAAAGCAAAATCCACCAAAGCCCCAGGACCCCTTTGTAATGTCATATTTGTAAAAATCTCATCCAATGGAATACATCGAAATATCACGTCTTCCGCAGAGCACCTTTAATAAGACAATGAGGTGGAAAGCAGTGGGAGTGTGAATGAGGAATTACGCACTTTGCCTTTCATCCTCTGTGGAAGAATCCGCAGATTTCTCCAGTTATTGCTTTTATTCAACTTCCCCGCGATATGTTATATTGGTGAAGGTTGATGTAGCTCCTTTGTATAGCGGATTGTTTGTCTGAAACAAAAGTTGTGTTAACAAAATAAAGTATTTAAAAAAATCTTTTTATGTTTACAGTTTATGGGGTAGATCCTGAGCTACGTCCGCTAGCGTATTTACTCTAGCCGGAGACGTAAAAACTCTGTTTTGTATGTACTGCGAATGCGCGCGGCAAATGTTACACCACTTAACTCTGAACATACGTACCAGCCTACTATCAACAGCGTAACTATGAATGAAGGGGCGTAACATCCATATGACATCCATAATTACGCTTTGGAGGCGGGGTGAGGCATTTAAATCATACAGTATGGGCGTGCTTAGGTGCCTACATATGTGAAGCCTTTACTAGGGGAGTGCCTAGAAAATACGCTACGCCTTGTAATGTAATGGAAACGTATCTCAGGATCTGTCCCTATGTCACAGCCCGCTTCTAATATCCGTTAGTCACACTAAGAGGCTTTGAGGTATTTACTATGTATTGTCCACTTAAAAGCAAAGGTTTATACAAAATGGGGTAGATCCAGAACTACGTTTGCCGTACGTTTATTCACGGAGCGTATTTTTGTGTGAGTAAATTCGTTACACTCCCCTCGGCACACCCCTTGCACAGACGTAGTTTGTGAAGATACGCTGCCCAAACCCTACCGTAACTTTTTCAAACGTAACAGAGTACGTCCGCGAACGGACGTACTGACT
>WWET01000457.1:538476-566681 GCA_011038615.1 Limnodynastes dumerilii | reverse complement strand
TTTTATTTTATTTTATTTAATTATTTATTCTGGCATTATTCTTATGTATTCCGACAATCTCCCCATACATACCCCCTTTTCCTCCCCAACATCTATTTTTTTTTTTTTTTATTAATTTTTTTTGTACTTATTACATTTTTTATTTTATTTAATTATTTATTCTGGCATTATTCTTATGTATTCCGACAATCTCCCCATACATACCCCCTTTTCCTCCCCCTAATAACATCTATTGGGGGGAGAAAATGAGGGGTATATGGGGACTTTGCCGGAATAATTACCACTAACGCCAGCCTGAGCTTGCGTTAGTCTGATGATGGGAGCGGAGTGTAAAACACTGCTCCGGCATTTTGTAAATATGCCAGACTTCATTTTAATGTGATAGGGCCAATTTTGAAGTGAAAACTGACCCTATCGCATTAAAATGATCTTTGTAAATAGACCTTTATGAATAGTAGTATTGCTGGGCTATGGGGCAGGACTTGAGGCTGTGATTTGCATGAAACCTCAGCCTCAAGTCCCCTGAGGGAGATTTGCTGGCTCTGTCGGGATAAATACTTATGCTGTGCTGGACACACTCATAGGTAGAGTTATTCACAGACACACCCTTTTAGTGCAGCACCTCGATAGTGCTATCACAATCTCCTTGATAATCATTTTCAAAAATTGGCAACCATAAGCTATAATCTCTAAGAAAAGCATTGGAATGGATGTGAAAATACAGGTGGTATGGCATATGGGAAGTGGTCAGTTTGATGACGGTGCCTCTTAAAACAACTTTCCAATTTTAAAAAATGCAGACAAAAAAATGTTACAATGGTCTAGAAACATCCACACTTACTGCTAACAAAACGTTTCATTACATGGAGCGCCATATAAATCACCACTATGGCATGTCATGTAATGAAATGAATTGTCAGCAGTAAGAGTGCTCTCAAAAACTTAACCGTTGTTAAGGGAGTTACTATTTTTAAACTATGCAATCAGAATTAGAGTTTGCATTGGTTTTTGCTGTTGCTCTCAAACTCTGGATTAGCCTCATTAAATGGTTAAATACTAGTAAAAATGCAACTAAAAGCAGATTTTTTGTGTCATAAATATAATACAACATGATATAGCATCACGCAAGCTGTACAAATCAGTCAGTATTGAGGCCTTTCATAGCTATGCGAGAAGCCTCAACAAAAGAGTGACATCTCTCTATCTCTCTCTCTTTTGTTTAGCAAGTAAACAATTATCTAGAGAGTGATGCACTGTTCATGTAGAGCATGCAGATGTATTTTGCTTTTCTTGAGGTATGGAAGCCTGAGTCAAACAGGTTATTATAATCATAGGGCATAGGTCAAATAAAGTTGTGTGCCCACAGGCTCCAATTACGTGCATCCTGTTTGCTTAAGTAAGTAAAGTGGTCATATTTAGAAACAAGTAGGAAACCACCAACACGTAGTTGGGTCACTTCTTCCAATAAAACTTTTACCATCTCTGGGTTATAATTAACTCTTAGATATTCCCTTTGCCAATGTGTTTGTCATATAACAGTTGCATTCCAATGAGGTGAATTTTCTGAGAACTGAACTAGTTTACCATTGAGGGAGGGCGGCTAGCTACTTTACCAGTAATATCCAGATCTCACAACACCTGAACTGTAGCTCTGACCTAAACATAACAGACAGGCCATGGACACAACTAAGGTTTACTTAATATCAAGAATTCCATTCAGGGAGGAAAAGCATAAGCATTTAAGAAAAATAACCATTGTTGATTTAGGAGCAGCAACAACAGAATTAATTTGAACAGATCATTAATAGAGCTGAAAGAAAAGCTTCTGATATTGTGGATCAGTAGTTTTGCAGGTCAGCACAAGCTCTAAATTCCTGACATAACCAGGATAATGGGGAAATGTGTATGGTGACCTTGCTGCAGACACAGCTTTCCACCTCTCTCAGCTTACTCCATATAACTTGATTATATATATATTTATTTATAACATCTGCCGCGCACATGCGCAGTACCTACAACATTGCATTTTTACGTCTCCGGCTAGCGTAAATACGCTAGCGGACATAGCTCTGGATCTGGCCCATTATTCTTTTTATTGTAACTATTATTTCAATAAGTGCCTCTTTGTTATCTATTATTGGTAGCTTCTTTTGTGCTCTAAGCAGTTAGCTTATGAAAGACTATTTTTTTGAGGCCTACATTTTTATATATAGCTGACAAAATAGATTTACCATTACGTTTGTGGTTGCAATAATATATTAAAGATAAAATGTTAATGAGAAAGTTTGTAATGGGGCACATGGTTAGAGACATAGGAACTCTTTTGGCCAATTTTTTACTATGATTTAAACTCATAAATATTTGAAAAACTTTATTCCTAAATTTGTAACGTCACCAAAACCTACAGGGAAGGATTAGCTATGGGCAGCAGTTAATCTGCCGTCTAATGCTTTGTTTATGATTTGTGGATTATTTGTTCTGATGCGGGGAATGGAAGTAGTGAGGAAAGAGATCAGCCCTGGGGCAATAAATACCTGTCACACCACAATGATTAGCAACATGTAGTTGGTAACAGATAAAGTTCTGCTGGTGAAACGTTAACATAACGACTGTAAATGAATGTGTGTCTCAGACAAGTGCAATTACTATGAGTACTAATATGTGATATAACTCTACACAACAAGCTGTATATCTTTCACATCAACACTTCCTCTCTATATTTTTCTAAAGATGTTATACGTCAACCAAAACCTTTAATAACAGCCTTTTACACCAAGTGCTTTACTGAGTTACGCCGTATGAAACTGCAGCCACTGCTCATGCCAGAGCTATTTAGCCAGTGGTTCTTGGTGAGCTGCATGTCTCAGACAGTCTTATCCATCTCTAAGACCTTAATTACATATACAGTTACACTTGAGCAATTAATAGTGATGTTAAGCATGCCTGTGCCCTTCCACAAAACTTATTTGGTTACTCATTGAGACTTGAGTCACCTGTTTTCCTTACCTGAGCACATCTCGCCCTTGAACCGTAGACAGGAGAAGTCATCGCATTCACAGTATTTACCCCACACTTTTCCTAAATCATTGGCATGACACATACACTGCCCACAGACACACTCTCCTCTGCCGGAACAGATGGTGCCCTTCTCCTTTTGGGTACAGCGGTCCTGGTGGGTAGGATCGTATTTCTCCTCTGAGCACTCACAGTGTGGTCCCAACCAACCAGGCTGACACTGACAGATCCCACAAGTCAGGGTTCCATTCCCGTTATTACACTTTTCACTGTCCAATTCATCATACTGCTGACATTTGCAGTCGCACTCAAAGTGAACGGTTACAGTTAGAGTGTCTTTAAATCCCATAGGTTTGATGGTAAATGTCCTGACTCTCTCCTTGGGACAACCTCGGACTTTGGCTTCAATGGAGAAACTCACCTGTGGGACAAACAGACTCAATTAGTAATATTGGAGTAGAAGACCTACGGGCTAGTTACGTTACAACGCGTAGTGTATTTAAGCTAGCATAATTACTATGCACTCCCCTAGGCACTCCTAGAGTAAGTACTGACGTACGTAATGGATTTTCGAACGTGATGGCCAAACCCAGCCCATTCTGTCAAATTGAAATGCTTCCCTCCGCCTCCCAAGCATAATTACGGGTGTCGTATTGATGCCCCCGCTCCTTCGTTAGAATTTATGCTGATGGCACGCGCATGTGAAGTACCAACAAAATAGCGTTTTTACGTCTCCAGCTAGCGTAAATACGCTAGCGTACTTAGCTTAGGATCTGGCCCATTAGCTGTAAAATCTCTAAATTACAATAAACAAACTAACATTTGCATTATTTTAAAGGAATTTAATATGCATTCCAATGTTATAGAGAAACTCTAGAAAAATGTGCTCATAGACTAGAACAGAAGGTTCCACTATAAACATAATCAGATCAAAACACACCAACATTTCATTTGAAATCTTGTGCATTTGTGTCCAACCACAAACTTCCACTATAAATCATGCTAAATCTAGTTAAGTACACTAAGAAATAGTACTTCATGTGTAGTGAAAGGCTAGGGTGCAGATCCCGGCTCTAATCTGTCTTGGTAGACAGATTAGAGTCGGGATCTTCAACAAAAGCTAGCGCTGTTGTCATCACCCTAGCCTTTCACAATTTGAGATTTGGGGAACGAGATTGGTACCCCATTTATTCATAGGGGGTTTGAGGTGTTGAAACTCCTGGGTGTAGAATAGCGATTGCTATTTATAGGGAGTGCAAGTTGGGTTTCTTTTCTGAACATTATTATGTGTTGTTTTTATTGTTAATTTTAATTACAATGTATAGATTTTCCCCTATAATATTCATATGTTAAAAGCAACCATCTCTTATTCTTAAGCAGTTCCTATGTGCCCAAAGTGGCATCTTTGATTTTATACAACATTCTTTTATCTTTCATGATAAATTACATTTAATAGCAAGCAAACTTAAAAAAAAATCCAGAGGGTCTATCATCAGCAGGATGTAGTTGATAGGAAACACATGTATGCTGATATATGCTGCAATGTGGAAAGAACTACATAAATGCATACAGAGAATGAGCTATGCATGTAACTATGTAAAAATTTGGTGAAAATGCGTGGGTAAGTTTCATGGAACCTACAGCGGACATCAAAATGATGACAAATATATACAAATATACACAGATGAGATGGTGCCAGTTTACTATATGTCCATCTCATGACTTCTATATATTTACAGTTTCGTAATTGGGATAGCAAAGCAGCAGTCCCAGATTTTAAACATCCATCTGATTAATTTTTCTTAGTAGAGATGTTTAATGAAGCCATTATTTCAAAATATCTCTAGACGTATAGTAAGTATAGCAGGTATAGTATCCAACCTCAATAAGTACCATATAGCCAAAGGCTCTCTTATTCTCAGCATTTCCTGTGGCTGTAGGCTAAAAGGGGTCGGGTAATTTAAAGTATAATAAAACTTAGAGGGGCACCTCAAAGACTCTCTGTTCACTACATCATGTGACTGTGATTGCCATGGTAAAGACTGCGCTTACGCAATCTATGTACAGAAATGGTACGTAGATAGTGTAAATAAGCTACTACCCATGTGTAGTAGCTCAATTCTTAAGCTCTTAAAACTACGTAACAGTGAATCCGGACCAGTGTTATTTGGAATAACTCTAGTCAAGTAATGATGAAGGTATGCAGCAGAAAGGGAGTTAAGCTAGATAACAAATCAAGAACGATAAGTACTAAAGAAAAAAGTGAGATAAGGAAGGTAAGAACGTTGTCTCATATCAGCTAACTATATATCCAAGTAAAATAATGAAGGAGGTGCACAAATATCTAAAAAGGGCGTGTTCACCAACAGTGTCTAAGGTAACTGTAAATAAATCCATTAATACGCCTGGAATTTTGTTGCACAGTGAGAGTGTTGGGAACCTGCCACATTTAGTTTATACTTGTTATGCAATTATGAACAATTACTTTAAAATCTCAGGGAATAGCTTGAAAATAAAAAGATATTACTAATAACCAAAGGCACAGAACATTTTTTGTTGGGGGGGGGGATTTAGTTCTGTTTGGTGCCCCCTCTCCCCTTTGCAAACTTACCTTGACCCTGCTGAATCTCTTTCTTCTCCTCTCCTCCGCAGTGCACTCTCTGCTCACTGAATGACGCAAAGATGATCTTGGGTTCAAACCAGTGTCACTCAGATGGAGGGAACTGCTGTGGAGGAGCTCTGATGCTGACATAGGATTGCACAGACAGTGCCTGGCTGGCTCAGTGCATTATAAAGAGCCAGTCAGGCACCGTTGCTGAGCGATCCTCTGCCGGAACCTCCACTGTGATGCCACTGGAGGGCGCACCATTCATATTTTGAAGGGGGGGTGTCGAGATGCCTCTCGACCTTCCCCCCTCTTCCAACGCCTATGCTAATAACTAATATGGGCCAGATCCAGAGCTACGTTTCTATTACGTTTCCTAGCCTAGCGTATTTATGCTAGCGTATTTACTATGCACTCCCCTTGGCAGTACGTAGTTTAGTCGTGTTACGCTTTCCAAACCCTAACTTAACTTTTCCAAGCGCAACTCCTGTCGGCCGTAATGGCTGCACTTACTTACACGCCTAAGGACGCCCATACTGTACGATTTAAATACCTCACCCTGCCTCCGAAGCGTAATTACGGGTGTCGTATGGATGTCACGCCCCTTCGTCCGTAGTTACGCTGTTGACAGTAGTCTGGTACGTACGTTTAGAGTTATGTGTCGTAACATCTGCCGTGCGCATGCGCAGTACATGCAAAAGAGCGATTTTACATCTCCAGCTAGCGTACTTAGTTCTGGATTTACCCCTATGCGTGTAACGTGAATATATGTGTGTACAATAAACCATCAGGCTGCGCAATCATCTGGCATTATAGATTCTTCTTAATGTGCATTGATGCAGACTTCTGTGAATTCCTGTGCGCTTGAGTTGGAAAAGGTGCGAGTGGCTACAATGTGAATGCACATATGTCTGGGTAGTGCGGCCCAACTGTTTAGAACAGACATGTGATTATGCAAAAGTCTGAATCTGTGCAATATGTCCACTCCATTATTATAAGAAACCCTAAATATGTCCTACTTGACTCTGTTTGGCTAGAACTACGATGCTGCCAATAAATTTTAATTTAATTTAAAATAATATTATTTATTTAAATCATAACAACATCCAAACATAACTTGCAAGAGGAGATTTGGTATAACCTGCATGTTCTTATATTACACTGGTATAAAAGCCACTGATAAGAGTCCCATGCACAATTACACAGGACAGTTAGAAGTGCTCAGCTGTTGCAGGATTCATTTTTAACATGTATACATTGCAAACATATGATTTTAACATTCAAAATATATACAAAAGGCCATAAATAATTTACTTGGGGAACCATACAATTACAAATTGGAAGTCTCTGTATAACAGTCACCAAACAGTAAACAGCATGTGAAATAAAGATGGGTGTGGGTCCCCAGTTAGAACGACCCTATTTCTATAGGGCCGTTTCCTCCCAGCCACTTGCGAACTGGCTGGGATTTTCATTGCATATGCCTCGAGGAGGCATTGCAATAGATCCACGGAGCACCGAACTTTCGGTGCTCCAAAAAGTAAGTAAAATTAGTCCCCCCACTCCTTTCCCTAATTCTAACCCTAACTCTCCCCTCTCACTACCCTAACCCTTCTATCCTGGCACCCTGACTCTAACCCTAACCCTCCCTTCCTTGCAGCCTGACCCTAACCCACCATCTCCCGCAGCCTGACCCTAATTGACCCTTCCCTGCAGCCTGACCCTAACCCTCCATCTCCCGCAGCCTGACCCTAACCCTCCTTCCCCTGAAGCCTGACCCTAACCCTCCCTTCCCTGCAGCCTGACCCTAACCCTCCCTTCCCCGCACAGAGAGGTTACTCACCTTTCCCTCGGTCCGGTGATAGCAGTGGCGGAGGGATATCGGCGGCGATGGAATTTGCGAATGTGAATGGGTGAAGTATGCCTATCGGCATACTCAACCATTCTGAAAAATTGGTAAGTATTCGAAATAGGGACATCTGAAAAGGGACTTTCGGATGTCCCTATTTTGGAAATGGGACATTCTAACCGGGGACTGCAACCAAATAAAGATAACAATAAGTACAACAGAGCAGAAGTTTACCTGTTATTCATTTAGAGTTCTATTTCTTTTAATCCTTGCTTGAGCTCATTGTACCATAGGCATCATTGTGTTGTATTTTTAGCTTATTTCAAGTGTGTTCATACTTCCAGGTACACTTGGTTTTAATAGCTGCTGACTTGCTAGTCATTTTACTTTATTTTTCATTATGAAATCTTTAATATGTAATCAACTGTATATTACCTACGTCTAAAAACTCAATTTCCAAAACTGTAGCTGATTTTGGAAAAATGTTATATTTAATAAACTCACCGTGTCTCCAATCTTGAGGTTGGAGCAAGATTTCAGGCCTGGTATGACCTCATTGTTGGTGCAGGTAGCATTGAAAGAAAGTGACAGCTCCTCTGGGAGATCATGGATTTCAAGTTCCACCTTGGACCGAATTTTCTAAAATCACAAAATAATTTAAGCAGTTGGATGAGGGGGATAAATTAAGACACCTTTATTATAAGTTCTCTAAAGTTTAAGAAAAGAGAGACTATACAAACTTTTTATGAACAATATTCAATGTTTGAGAATAAAAGAAGGAAACAGGGCAGGAAAGGAGGACAAGGAAGAACATTGAGAACTAGTATGAAGGGAGGAGACCATGAAAAGGCTGAAGGCATACTTGCTTTGGAAATTCATACCTCGTAGGATTCCACAATCAGTTGTATAACATTGCCAGAATTTGTGGATAATGTTCCTACTGTTGTCCCAGGTATCAATTCACTGTATTTCTAGGAGAAATATGTCAGTATTAAACAGTCGGAGGAGACCGTGCATACGTTTTAAGATATAAATGTTATAAGGCTTTTTTCCTGGCATATTAAGTGGTTGAGAAAGAGACATTGGGCTGGATCCAGACTTAAGTAAGTGCTTGAAATTAGTTACTCCTGGACTAAACCATGTTGATTGCAGGGGGAGTCAAGTTAATGGTATTCTTTGCATGCAGGGATAAACAGTCAGGTCCATAAATATTGGGACATCGACACAATTCTCATATTTTGGGCTCTATACAGCACCACAATGGATTTGAAATGATATAAACAAGATGTGCTTTAACTGCAGACTTTCAGCTTTAATTTGAGGGTATTTACACCCAAATCAGGTGAACGGTGTAGGAATTACAACGGTTTCTATATGTGCTTCCCAAATATAATTGGTCTCCTAAATATAATTAATGAAAATTGCACTATATGTCTACATAAAAGCAAAACGAATATAGATGCTGCACATAAATAAAGGCATGAAAAAATATGACATTAGGAAAAAGATGACCACAATTAACTGTGATGTTAATACAGATCACTTAAAAAAGTTAATTCATTTATCTGGAAAAAACTACACTCATAAACTTTGCTGCTGAATATTCTGACTGGTGAAAGACATCGCCAACAGTGTGTAAGGTACAGTAATATATGCATCCCTCTGGGTATCTGCCAGTTTAAGACAGAAAAATAATGAGAGGTCTTGGTTTGGCTTCTCAGGTGGTTGCATATGTTCTGTCTTCAAAAATAAAATCAATTTTATAATATATCTTTATTTATCATATAAGCTTCAATAATTTCTTTTTTTTTTTTATTAAAGTGACTTTATTTTACATTTACCTTTTCTTGCTAAGAATCCTTTCAGGTTTTTTATTTCTTGCAAAATCAATTTAACATATTTCTTTTTTTTGTGGTTTTTTTCTTAAGTAACATTTTTTAATAGAAGATTTACATACAGACACAATTTCTACAGTGCTGTACATTTAAAGTAAAGGGGATTTTTTAAGAAAGCAAACCAACAGAATTTCATAGGCAACCAATATTTTAATATATAGATGACAGATACTGCCCAATTGGTTATATTATTAATATACTACACTACAATAGGCATAGGCATACTTATTTTAGCAAAATAATTTATAAAACGATAACAACTAATAAAACTTTTACTTCAAGATAACTTGGAATACATAATAACCAGCGCAATACCTTTCTTACCAGCGACAGAGTCTCAACAATTTGGGAGAGTAGCTTCTGTGAGATAAGTAATGGTCAGTGTGGACAATATTTGCCCTTAGATGATTATATATGTCATTGTTACCTTGTAGAGTCCAAGGACCTCACTAGTGACAGCAAAAACCAGATTAATGTTTCTCTGAGAGAGTTTTTCTGTCATCAGACCAAGGGATGGGTAATCCTATGAAAAAAAGTAGCAAGGCAGATTATTTTACCAATTTTATTGTGTACATTTTTACTAGCCACCCATTGGTTCCCTTTAATTTTTTAATTTGTAATCCATGTACAACAAACTTATCATAAACTCAGAGGAGGCCATGTATGGGGGCAAGAAACCATATGACTACAGCTAACTTTGACTGGGTCAGTGGTCTGCTTTTTTTGGCCAGGATGCATGTGAAAAACCTCTTCTGCATAAGAACCCAATGGTACAGAATGTGATGAAGATTATTATTTATTTCCAAAATACGAAACATTATGAGCTGTACACTTAAATAAGCTCCATGTGTAAAATATTACTGATAGTCCGTTCTTGTACAAAAGAAACCTTTGAAACAGGAAATAGAAGAAGTAAAATGAAAATACTCTGAAAGCTCTCATGGAATTTTTGGTGCAGAAAGTAGGTTTACGCTTCTTTAAGAGACTCAGCGCTATATTTACTAAAATGCAGAAAAGGAAAAGTAGAGATGTTGTCCATAGCTACCAATCAGATTCTCTCACTTTCCTATTGCATCTTATATAATGTCAACTAGAATTTGATTGGTTGCTATAGCCAACATCTCCACTTTTCCTTTTCCGAAGATTAATAATCTAGTCCTTAGAAAGAAAGCTTCATTCTTCCTTCCTTACCAGGCTTGTAGATAATGAGTAGTGGTTATCTGCTCCCAGGTGACACTGCCCATCATTGGGCTGGACAATGCCTGCAATCCTTCCATCCAGGGCAATGTGTGTTCTAGAGTCTGTGGTAAAAACCAGTAAGTGGGAAGACTCATTTCTCCAGCCAATCCTTTCCTGTTGGGCACAAGGACAAAACAGCCTCAGTGTATAGAGCAGATTATCACTCTGGTTTCTAGAAGATTAGAAGGGCTCTGCATGCTTACATCACACACTGCAGCTTGCATGACTGCATCAAATCCACCCTCCGGGGCATCGCGGTTCCTGGAAACGTTTTGCTTCCCAACCTCCTCATTAAAACGTTTAACCTCACTTGTTAGGGTCAGCACATGCTTATAGCCAAATGTAGGCAAGCAAACTTTAGCAATGCTGAGGGGGGAAAAAGACCAGGAGTCAGTAAGATTGTCAATCAAAATATGTCTGTAATTATTGGCAGATTTCATTCAGTTATTTATTCATTATGGATGTTCTCTAATCCTATAGATAGTTTACTGTCCAGTGGCCAGGTCAATCTGCTTAGATGTCTCTGCAATAGGTCTTGCTGCCACATGTATCAAAGACATACCCTCCAACATGACCCATTCCATTAGGTACACAATACTCTGCTTCTCAGTTTCCAACTGTCAGTTACTATGGTAACCATCTTTGTTGAATAGCAAAAATAGTTTTTTGAAAATTTAAGTTGAGTCATTTCACCAGGTGAGTGTGAAAGTTGGGAGCTCAGGTGCGGAGTATATTGTACCTAATGGAATGGGTCATGTTGTAGGGTCTGATAAGATGGATTTTAGCCTCATTGATTCTATGTCTTCTACTTAAGCTTTCAAATCTGTCCAGTTATTGGATATCTAAGAGAAAGCCTCTCATTTGTGCTGTTTCCTAACACCGAAACGCCCTCTCAGGATCTGCCCTGCCATCACTAAAGCCTACACCTTACTTCCCACTCCACTGACTCATCTCTTGATGCAGACACTTTAGTCACTTTAATCATATCCTGCATTTTGTAATAACCCTCACAAAAACAAAAGAAATGTAAGTATGCTCTAGATGCAAAGCGACTACCGGTCTGGATTGGTTTATCTGTATGCCAATTTGTGTATGAACATATATCAACAATGGACAATGCACATAGATTCCCAGATATGTTCCCTTATCAAGGAATCGGCTGCTGACTGCTCTGTGAATGCACTGACAGCTGAAAGACAGCGCTGTATACTTAGTCACTACTACTGTTATCGGACCCTCAATTTATTACTAAATAACATTTGAGGGGATTTAAATAGTTAACAATGCTATGATTCAAAAGTTCCTGATCTTGGCTGTTATCCCTTTGACAGTAATCCCATGAGAACAGATTTAGATTGTTTACTGGCTTTACTATTCTCACTGATTCCCTGAAAGGGACTGGACCCTGCTCTTTTCACATTATATTATCGCCCTCTGTATATTTTTTATATTCATAAAACTCAACACAAACCTCAACTTATTTAGGCCAGCACCCACATGGTGACTGCTACTTTATCTACAAATGTGATAAGTATTATTATTTTATGAACCACAGCACTATCTATGCAATCATACATGAGATGCGATAGCAGCACAGTTCCGATTTCACAGACAATTCCAAATACCGATGACAGCGTGAATTACCGTGCAAAAGCTATACAAATTTACCAACGGCTGTGATCCTGATCTAGTCATATAGGGGTAGATCCAGACCTAAGTGCTTGTTATGTTTCATCGCGTAACGTATTCACGCTAGCGTATGTTCTAAGCACTCTCCTCGCTCGTATGTACTTTGGCCGTTTTACTCTTCCCTAACCCTACCTTAACTTTTCAAAGTACACAATGGATTCGCGTACGTAACTGCCTAACCCGGCCCATACTGTACGATTTAAATGTCTCCCGCCGCCTAACAAACGTAGCTACGGGTGTCGTATGGATGAACCCGCCCCTTCGTTCGTAGTTACGCTGAATGGTAAACTATAAAACAGATTAGCCGCGCTGGGGAGATCCAAAGTAACTTAAATAGGTTAATAAACGGTTCAGAGTATAAATTTACTATTTATTGAAACATAAATAAAAAAGGAGAAAAAAAATCAATAAATAAAAATAAAAATAAAATTAACCTAAATAAATAGATATAAATACATATAAAATCAATGAGTAGTGCAAATCAAAGACCAAATAGTATGAATGGTACATACGTTCAGAGTTACGCGGCGTAACATCTACCGCGCGCATGCACAGTAAATAGTAATGGGCGATTTTACGTCAGTGGCTAGCATACGTAGGTCTGGATCTGGCCCATAGTCTATTATAAAAATCTAGCTTCTGTGCACACTGTGCAGATACTGTACAAATATCGTTACATCATTTAAATATTTGGAATATTGGGATGACCTAAAAGTCGAACAGCATCACCGTAAGCCCAGGTACCAGTAAATAACATCATGTATTCTTATTACTAGGGCTTTGGGTACAGTTGTTCTTACTGTAAACTCAGTTTACTTTCAGTTGCCTTTTCCATTGACAACATATAAAAGACGTCTATTTAATATTAAAACAGATGCACTTGTTAACACATCAAATACACCAACCCTTCTTTCTGCGTGTGACTGTGATCTATCACCCACCAAACGCATCCTGCCAACAATTTATACAACACTTCTCCGCATGGCTCCCTCACTTCCTTTCCTCTGACATACCTACCATTATCATAGGTGATTTCAATATCCCCATTAACAATCTTTCATCACCTCATTCCTCAAAGCTTTTCTTTCTAACCTCATCTCTTAGCCTCTCCCAGTGGTGTGATTCTTCTACACATAAGGATGGCAATTGCATTGATCTTGTATGCTCTAAACTATGCTCAGTCTTTGATCTTAATAACTCTCCTCACCCTCTCTCATAGCATCACCTTATCACCTGCAAACTTTCCACCACCAGCTCTACACCTTTTCTGTCTAATTCTACAAGACCTTCTCACACCCGTAGAAATCTTAATGCCATTAATATCAACTTTCTCTATCTGTGCAACAACTTCTCTCTTCAGTTCCTAATTTCCACTCTATTGATATAGCCATATCTCACCTTAATAAAACCCTGGCAGCTGCCCTTAATGAAGTCTCTCCAGCTACCCCTCATGTACCACGATGATTATGATTATATAAATGCTCTGGACAATGCCAAACTATCCAACTTTCAATCTCTCATTTCTACTCAGGCTTCTAATCCCAAGCGCCTCTTTCGCACATTTTTCTCCCTACTGAGCCCTCTTGTACAAAATGCACCAACTTCGGTGCCCAATATCTATAATTGTACTTTAAGGAGAAGATTGAAAAGATTAGACAGCAATTGTTGTCCTCCATCTCCTTATCAAATAACATAATGCCCAGCCCCTCTCCTCTACACTCTGGCACTATGTCCAGCCTACAAATGAAGAAGTATCTGCCCTTTTCTGCTCTCCCTACTCTGCTACCTGTCCTCTACCCTCACAAGTCAGTAGATGCCTATCTTCTGTGCTTATTCCAACCGTAAGTACAATCTGTAATCTCTCTCTCTCTCTACTAGCATCTTCTCATCTTTTTTCTAATCACTCCAATTCTGATAAAACAAAACTCTGACCCCAACTCTCCCTCAAACTCGGTCTATTTCCCAGCTTCCAAGCCCCTTAAAGTTGTCTACACTCACCTCACTAACATTCTTTTGGATCCTCTTAAGTGAGGCTTTCGTTCCTGACACTTCACGGAAACTACACTGCCCAAGGTGGTCAGTCATTTAATCACTGCTAAATCTAAAAGTCACTACGCTCTTCTAATTCTCCTGGATTTTCTGCTGTCTTTGACACTGTTGCCCACTCTCTTTTCATACAAATGTTACAATCACTAAGTATTCAGGAAATGGCTCTTTCATGGTTCCCGTTTCTGGATCTACCTCCTCTGCTCTTTCTCTATTTGTTGGAGTACTACAAGGCTCAGTGTTATGTCCATTGCTCTTCTCTATTTATACAACTTCCCTTGGACAGATAATAAAGTCATTTGGATTTCATATTATCTGTATGCAGATAATACACAAATCTACCTATCTACTTCTGTTCTCTCACCATCTGTATTGACCCGCATAACTGAATATCTCTCTGCTATTTCATCTTGGATCCCACCATCTCAAACTTAATCTTTCCAAAACAGAACTAATAATATTTCCACCTGCCAATAAAAGTTACCCACCCGGTCTAAAAGACCGCATATACGCAATATACGTATCGAAACGATACGCAGATTACGTACAATAGCTACTATGCATGCGCAGTAGCTATTGTTCATTGAATTACGTCCGTCTTTGGAAGACGGACGTAGTTCTGGATCCGGCCCAATGATTGTAAAATTGTAAAGCACTAGGTAATCTGATGGCGCTATATAAAAACCTGTTAATAAATAAATAAATACTGATTATATGACAGGATCAGCGCCTCATATAATTACATCACTTACGAATGAGCATCTAGGAGGCAGACCAGAAAATGACAGAAGTATGCACACTCACAAAGGTGGCACTTGCACGTAATTATCTTCTGAAAAAGTTGACAGCATAAACATCAGAGAGTGTGATTTTTAGGAATTTCATAAAAACATATCAACCAATACAACCCTTTTAAATCATGGGAATGCAATATTGTTCCAAATGGTATGGAATCGTATGAACAAGTTTAATTCTCCACACAATCTTTCACACAGGTGAAAGATCTGGGTCTAATTAGTTAGAGCTGGAGAAGAGACCTTAACTAGCTGGTCTGAACTATGGGGGTGGAATGACCGTCAGCTTAGTGGCCAGTGACTAGAAAAGGAACTGTGTGTTAGTAAGCTGCAGGGACCTGGGACTATATAGTTGTATATTTGGCTCTTTATGTTTAAATGCTAGACTTCATCAACTGCCATATGCCTCATCCTGACAATAAAGAATAGCATATTATATATAGAAAATCACAATGCACAATGTCCACATTATAACAGAGGAGCATGATATATATAAAGTGCACAAAATGTCTCTATACTCACTCTAGACATGGGTTGGCGATAACCTCCGGTGGAGAGACAAACATGTAGGGTGACATGGGCTTGTCAACAAATGCCCCAAAGCCAATGCGTAAGTTGCTGGTCACACTGCGCATCTTCTCAGCCAACTGAGTGCCTAAAGACTGGATGTTCTCCAAATCATCCTTCATAGAGTAAGAAAGGTCCATAAGGTAGTAAATGTCTAGTGGATAGTCCTCCACTTGACGCACTTGCACTGTAAAGGTCTTTGAGTCATCTGTTTGAGGGAATTAAAATTAATTATTTTTTGCAAATAAAGTACTGGTGTATTATAAAAACAACTGACATGCACTTGCATAAAAAAGAAATTAAAGATTTACTGTTTCCAAAATAACATGTGTAACTCATATAACCAAGTCAGCGGCGTTATCAATTAGCAGCAATTTCTCTGTATGTAGCATGACAGGAACCAGGAGCTGGCTATTGGGCTACATTAGTCTGTTGACGTTGTGTTTGCCCTTTACAATAAGCTTCCAGACTGGGTCTTGCATCCCATGTGCCAGCTCCCCATATTCTGTGAATAATAATTATTCTTGACTTATTTCAACTGACTGGTTCCAATAAGTTTTTTTTTTGTCATGTTACTCCTTCTCTATGGTAATGTATTATACTTATTAATATATGTCATTCATTATGAAGTATTATAAGGGTACTCTGTTTGTAACATTGATGCCTCACAGAGCTGGCACATCATCCACTTGGTTTCAACCGGAGCCGTATGCTTGAGGATTATGGGAATGTTCTGAAATAATGGGCTATAACACAAAAAATAAAGTGGTTTGAACCTACACTGACTGACACTGTGGTAAAGACATTGGGCCTGATCCAGACCTACGCCCGCGAGCATAGCGTATGTTCGCCCGGGCGTATAAACTTTCACGGCCATGACACTCCCATTGATTGTACCGACTTACGGCGGCTGATCCCTACCCTAACTTTTTCAAGCGTCCGTGCGAATTTTCGTACCGATACGCTGGTCGTACGGGGCTTAGCACGCCCATACTGTACAATTTAAATGGCTATCCCCGCCTCTGTGTAGTAACTCGAGCGTCCGGACTATCGTCGTACAAAACGCACGCCCCTTGGGCAAAAAATACGCTTAAAATACGCTCGCTGTACGCTCATGTCCTTCGGACGACCGGAAGTTGTCATACTGCACATGCGCAGTGCGTTTTTTCGCCCGGTTTTCCGCTCCCGACCGGCGTACGCTCGGTCGCGGGCGTAGTTCTGGATCAGGCCCATTGAACCAGATACAGACTTATACAAAATTCTTGTTTTCCGCTCAGAGCTTCAAGCTTAGCAGAAGAAGAGGTGTGAATCAGGTCCAGTGTCTACATAAACTGCATCAGCAAGATATCCCTCCTATGTTGATAAATCAAGAATGCATTAAAATCACTTTCCTGAGTCTACGCAGTAATTATCTTTGCTAAATAGTCTCAGGACTCCATCACCAAATAGTATTGGACTAAAGTAAAGTGGTCAGTTTCTGCCTGAATTTAGTATTTTAGTACACAGTAAGATCATGTAAGGGGCATCTGTGATGTCTAATCTGTCACATATTCAGGTGGTTCAGAAGCAGCCACACCCTTTGCACACAGTAGTTCATAGACTCATAGAATGTCATGGCATCTACTCTGCCCTTTTCAACCACCTTTCCCCAAAACTCACTCACTGCCCTGGAGCCACACTCCCCACAACACACATAATTTTGCTAGCAACCAGTTAACCTTATAGCATTGTTTTTTTTGTCATGTGGAAATAATGAAGGAAATGTGGAAATGCATGAGGAAACTGGAGCACACAGAGAAAACCCACAGAGACACAGGAAGAACATACAAACTGAGGCACAAGTGCTACTCAATTGAGCCACCGTGCCCAGGCAAAAGGGTTCAATGTTTGCGGTGGTGCCTAGGGTCAGTCTAATCCCTAAATTCAGCTCTGTTTGTGTAGTTACCTGGTCTCAAGTGCAGTTCAATCTTCTGTGGAGTCATCTGGGTGATCTCTGCGGTGTCCCCTCCTGTGCCCTTATCACTCAGGGGACGGTTAACTGGAATGGAGATTTTGCTGACCGGAAATTCTATGTTGTTTAGGGGGCATTTATTTTCTAGTAAAGCTGACTTTAGATCACAACGGGATGCCCCTTTTCCAAAGTTCTGAAAAAAAAATTTGGATTGTTAAACTAGAGTTCTCAAATTGTAAAACACGATAATGCAGATTTTTGAGGAAAAAAGGCCTTTTAATATTAAAATTCTATTAATTTATATGAATTTATAAATGATATATACTCGCATCAAAACAGCACACATCATGTTCTTCATACCAATTATGAATAGAAGCCAACCAAGAAGGCTGGTTGTCTAGGAATTATAGGCACGAGAATTGTACAGTGGTTTATAATAGAGAGAAGAGAGGACCAATAGGTAGGACAGTTCTTGCAACTATCCAATCAGTTGCTTAACATTCAGACATATTCCAAGAAAATGTCAGTATTTTCCGGGCTCTTTGAAAGTATGCGTTTTGTTTTGGAGGATCTCAAAGCAGAAAATATGGTGCTTCTAATAAATCTAAAAGAAAAAAAACATTGTACACTTGTAAATATGGAAACTGGACGTGCCTGGGTACACCTTCTTGCCCAAAGTATTTCTTTAATTCTAAATTTGTCTCTTGTTCTTTTGATAGAAATATTGGAAAGGTTATATAAACTTTCATGTAAACGTTTCTGTTCTGGTCATGCCAGACAAAACAGAGCGTGAAGAGTTCCTTTCCATAATTTGTAATTTATTATGAAAAACATTGCTTCGCAGCTTGAGAGAAACAAAATGATTTGCCAAGGTCTAAGTTTGTCCAAATTGTTTGATGACCCCTCACACGTGGCCCTCAATACTGCTGCCGAGGTAGTGCCGTCAATGTTTCAACTGATATTCCTCAGGGTTTTTTTAGAACATCCTTTTTATCACACTGACAATTTTGACCAATTAGAATAATTGTATAAATTAACATGCATAAAAGACATAAAAGGGTATGGGGGGGGAGATAGGAATAAGATTTGGGAGGGAGGGTGAAAGATCAACTCAAGATTATTATATAGGTAGAGGATGTCACGGACTAGGGATTTTGGATCTGGGTCCCCTGGGTTAGCGTTAGTATACAGGAATTGTGGGTGACAGATGAAAGTCCAGAGGAAGAACACAAGGGGGTGACACAGGAGGCCAGAGCAGTAAAGACTGCAATAGTCTTGAGGCAGTTGCGATTGTGACGGGAGGGAAGCGGTTGGAACTGCAATAACTTGAAGCAGTTGGGACTGTGAGTTGACAGGAGCAGTAGGGACCTCAATGGGACAAAAGCAGTTGGGACTGCAATAGACTTGAGGCAGGTGGGACTGCGAGCTGACAAGAGCAGTTGGTGCGGTGAACTGAATGAGCAGCACACTTGCAGATGGAATGCTAGTTCTAGTAGTGCCAGGAATGAAGATGTTGAACTACACCACCTCTTGCAATTTAAGATTTGAATCTTGCAGACATTGCAACATGCTTGAGAAAGCGTTATATTGGTACCAACCGAGGCTTGAGCAGCACAGTGTCGCAGATGGAATGCTGGTCAAAGTACTGCTGCGGTTTGAATACAGCTGCACCTACTACTTGTAAGGCGATAACTGGAACCAGTAGTGCAGTTGAAACCCTGTACTAATAATGCTTCGGTCAGAATGGACAGACACAGGGAACATATCACACGGAATGTCTGAGATAAACACCAGAAGATTGTAGTCTCACACATAGATTCAGGAATCAGGAACAATGCACATAGGTACTTGTTGCACTGGCATAGATGGGACTGTGCCAGTGATTTAAATAGGGAGCACAAGGCACTCATTGGCTGCCAGGTAGTTAGGGAGATAATGCAGTCATACGATTACTGCAGAGCGGTCAGCTGACTGCATCCAAGATGGCCACAACAATGAACCATACAACTACCTGGCTCTGGATCACAGATCAGCCAAGACTTACTCAGGAAACACTAGGGATGAGTGACTGAGTCGGCCGCATTGGGGGTCCAAAACCCAAGAAAAGCTATAGCTTTGAAAATAAGCATGCTAGCCCAAAACGCGTCAGCTGGCAGTTCTCACTCTGTGTATCCGGTATCCAGTGTAATCCATGCTGCAGGCTTTCTTTCCACCCGGCTGTATAGGAGCTCCCCCAGCCTCCTGCTTGCACGTTTTCTCCATCTGCAAGGGCACGGAGCACAGTTGCTCTATGGCAATATTGTTTCCTTTTGTTCTTTCATTATTGTGCCTATGTGGTTTTATTTCAAGATGTTTAATAAATTATTTTCAGTTTTATCCATGTTCCTTGAGCATGTTTTCTAGATTTGGATCCCCTGAGTTTAAATCCTCACATCGGGGTAGATCCAGACCTACGCGCTTGATACGTTACATAGCGTAGCGTATTTACCCTAACGTACCTTCTAAGCACTCCCCTATGCGCTCCCCTTGCATGTACGTCCTTTGGCTGTTTTACGCCTACCGAACCCTACCTTAACTTTACACAGCGTAAGTACTGACGTACGTATAGGCAGCACGCCCATACAATACGATTTAAATGCCTCACCCCGCCTCCGAAGCGTAATTACTGGTGTCGTATGGCTGGCACGCCCCTTCGTGCATTGTTACACGGCTGATACATAACTTGCCCTTACGCTCTGAGTTACGTGGCATAACATCTGCCGTGCAAATGCGCAGTAAGTACTAATGTGCGATTTTACGTTAGTGGCTAGCGGAAAATCGCTCGCGTACGTAGGTCTGGATCTGGCCCATCATCAGCTTAAGGGGTTATTAATAGGCTTTGTACGCATTTGTTAAATCATTTGTTTCAGTCCTCTATTTCTTCTGATTCCCTTTTTAAAGCTTGTACACCCTCTAGGGACTTGAATGAGCTGCAGTCTTTTTAGTGCAATTCTCAACATCCTTTTTTAAAGGATTTAGAAAGAGTTTGTATGTAGGTAACAAAGGACAGTCAAAACTGACACCTATGCAATGAGTAGGGATTATTTCATTGTTGTCAACTGAGATGGGGAAACCAGGTGGGTCATTTTTATTGGCAAGTAGTATTATTAGCTCTGTTTTTGAGATAGCGGGAGGACCAGGATGAAATAGCAAAGAGACATTCAGTTACACTGGCCAAAACAGTTGGTGAGAGATCAGGGGTTAGATTTACTAAGGAAAAGTGGAGATGTTGCCCATGCCAACCAATCAGATTCTAGCTGACATTCTCTAGTATGTAATAGGAAAGTGATTGATAGAATCTGATTGGTTGCTATAGGCAACATCTCTACTTTTTCAAACCCGCAGCTTAGTAAATCTGGCCCCAGGAGCGGATAGGTAAATTTGTGTATCACCTGAGAATTCGAAAGAGGGACAAAAATTTTCGGCCTGGTAGAGAGGGTGTATCTTGTACCACCCAGTGGATGTGTCTGGGAAAATGGGTGTGTCTTGCATCGCCAGGCCAGTGGGTCTAGTGCCTGCCCCTTTTATTTAACAACCATCCATAGGTCTGCCCCTTATTATTAGGCCTGCCATACCCCTTATTATTTGTCCAGGATTCATATGTCCAGCCTCCATATGCGCTTCTTTATTTATCCTACCTCCATATCTGTCCATTATTATTATGTTTAGCGTCCGTGTCTCCCCCCTGTTTATTTGTCCAGTCTCCATGTCTGCCTCTTCATTATTTGTCCAGCCTCCATGTCTGCCCCGTATTATAATGTCCAGCGTCCATATGTCCCCCCTGTTTATTTGTCCAGCCTCCATGTCTGCCCCTTATTATTATGTCCAGCCTCCATGTCTGCCACTTGTAATATCCAGCCTCCATGTCTGCCCCTTGTAATGTCCAGCCTCCACGTGTGCCCCTTGTAATGTCCAGCCTCCATGTCTGCCCCTTTTAATGTCCAGCCTCCATTGTCTGCCCCTTGTAATGTCCAGCCTTCACTGTGTGCCCCTTGTAATGTCCAGCCTCCACTGTGTGTCCCTTTTAATAACCAGCCTCCTTTGTGTGCCCCTTTTAATACCCAGCCTCCACTGTGTGTCACTTGTAATAACCAGCCTCCTTTGTATGCCCCTTGTAATGTCCAGCCTCCACCGTGTGCCCCTTTTAATATCCAGCTTCCTTTGTGTGCCCCTTTTAATATCCAGCCTCCACTGTCTGCCTCTTGTAATGCCCAGCCTCCATTGTCTGCCCCTTGTAATGCCCAGCCTCCATTGTGTGCCCCTTGTAATGACCAGCCTCAGTTGTCTGCCCCTTGTAATGTCCAGCCTCAGTTGTCTGCCCCTTGTAATGTCCAGCCCCCATTGTCTGCCCCTTGTAATGCCTAGCCTCCATATATTCTGTTACTTACCTTTGACGTCTTCTCCCTTCCTCCGCGGCGCTCCGTCTCTCTGCAGCTGCCTCTCGCAGTCTGCGGTCATGTGGTGCGGAAGTAGTAATACAGGGCTCCTACAGGAGCCCTGTAGAACCAAATCTGTTTGTAGAATGGCAGTGACCGCATAGGTTCGATCACTGCTATTCAAAGTAACAGGTTTGGTCCTACAGGGCTCCTGCCTGGCTGTTCTGTTTAAAGCCCTGCTGCATATACCGCGGCATGGGCTTTAAAAAACAAAGCAAAAAAACTTTGTCCTGAGAGTCTGTTCTCTCGGGACAAGTTGTGAGGCGGGCAGGACAGGGGGACAGTCCCCCGAAAGTGGGACTGTCCTACTGGAATCGGGACACTTGGGAGGTATGTATTAGTTGTCAATGGGAAGTAGTATAGTTACAGAAGCTCAATGGACCTAACACTGAGCTTTGTGGTACTCCAACGGATAGGGGAAGAGCAGAAGAGGTAGATCCAGAAAAGCTAGGATGTGAACCTGGAAAGAGCCATGTCCTGAATACCTAGGGATTGTAATATTTGTATGAGAAGAGAGTATCAAAAGCAGCAGAAAGATCCAGAAGGAATAAAAGAGATTAGATTTAGATACAGAAACATAGAAACATAGAAAGTGACGGCAGATAAGAGCCACATGGTCCATCTAGTCTGCCCATTTGTTTATTGAAAACTATACTGACCCTAGACCCTATTTACCCTCAATTTGGTTTACAATTTACATTTCCTTTGAATCTACCACCCTCCAGTTTGTATCCATGCCCTTGTGTTCTATTACACCTTTTCTTTTGAAAAATGGTATCCTCCTCTAGCTGGTCACAACCCTTGATGTATTTGAAAGCTGCTATCATGTCCCCCCTCTCCCTTCTCTGCTCCAAGCTATACATGTTTAGTTCCTCTAGCCTTTCTTGGTATGATTTGTTACAAAGGCCATGGACCATTTTAGTTGCTCTTCTTTGCACAGTCTCTAATGTATTTATGTCTTTCTGGAGATATGGCCTTTGAAAGCTGCTATCATGTCCCCCCTCTCCTTTCTCTGCTCCAAGCTATACATGTTTAGTTCCTCTTGCCTTTCTTGGTATGATTTGTTACAAAGGTCATGGACCATTTTAGTTGCTCTTCTTTGCACGGTCTCTAATGTATTTATGTCTTTCTGGAGATATGGCCTCCAGAACTGAATGCAGTATTCTAGGTGAGGGCGTACCAATGATTTATAAAGGGGCATCACTACTTCTCTCTTTCTGCTACTAATTCCTCTCCCTATGCAACCAAGCATCTGACTTGCCTTTCTCATTGCTTTGTTACATTGATTGGCTACCTTTAAGTTACTGGAAATAATGACTCCTAGATCCCTTTCCTCCTCGGTAGATTCTAATGTAATGCCATTAAGGAAATATTGAGCCTTTGGGTTTTTGTGCCCCAAGTGCATGATTTTGCATTTTTTGGTATTAAACTGCAGTTGCCACACTCTTGACCATTCCTCCAGTCTACCTAGATCATCCCTCATTTTCTGTAACCCACCTGGCGTGTCTACCCGGTTACATATCTTGGTGTCATCTGCAAAAAGGCATATTTTCCCCTCAATACCACAGGCAATATCACCTGTAAAGATATTAAATAGCACTGGTCCAAGTACAGAATCCTGGGGTACTCCACTGGTTACCTTACCATCTTCAGAAGAGATACCATTTACTACAACCCTTTGTTGTCTATCCTGTAACCAAGTTTGTTTAGATTTAGATTTAGCACTGATTAAGTTGTTGACCACCTTGGTCAGTGCAGTTTCAGTGGAGTGTTGGGAATGAAGAGGATCCAGAAGATTGTGTGAGGAGAGTGAGTGTAGCAAGTATAGGCAAGTCTCTCGATCAACTATGAGGGGCATGGGAGCAGGGAAATTGGACCATAATTAGAGGGAGAGTTGGGGTCAGAGTTTTGTTTTTTCAGAATTGGAGTGATTAGTGCATGCTTAAATATAGATGGGAATATACCAGTAGAGAGCTAGAGAGATTACAGATTGTAGTTAGAGTTGGAATAAGCACAGAATTACAGAAAGATAGCATAGAAGCCTGAGTAATGAGATTTGAAAAGTAGGATTGTTTGGCATTGTCCAGAGCATTTTGATAAGAGTGATAAGTGTTGGTGTAAGTTAAATAGTCTTGCGGAGCATGAGACACACGCCAGTGACGCTCTGCTTTGCAGGATAGGTGTTGTGTTTTTTTAGCGTGCCATAGCTGACTAATGAGGGGTAGCTGGAGCGACTTCATCAAGGGTAGCTGCTAGGGTTTTGGTAAGGTAAGATACTGCCATATCAGGAGAGTGGAAGTTAGGAGCTGTAGAAAAAAGTTGTTGCACAGATTGAGAAAATTGATTAATATTAATGACATTGGGCTGGATTCAGACCTTGTTAAGTGCATGAACTTAGTTACATCTGGGCTAAACCATGTTGATTTCAGGGGAGTCATATTTCATCTGCTGCAAACAGTATTAGAGTTGAGATGTGATGTTTCCTATTCCAAGTCTAAATAACAGTGTAATAGTAATGCTGGTCAGTATCTGTGTGCAGTAAGCAATTTAAAGATATATCCCTGCATGCAAAGAATACAATTACCTTGACTCCCCCTGAATTCAACATGGTTTAGCCCAGGTGTAACTAAGTTAATGCACTTAACAAGGTCTGGATCCAGCCCATTAAGAGATTTACAGGTGTGAGTAGGATTTGTAGTACTAGACTTAAAAGTAATAGTGCTAGTGGGAAAATGGTTGCCAGTTATTAAATGATGGTCTAAGAGAGGGTGAGGAAAGTTGGTAATATCAGAGACTGAGCATAGTTTAGAGAATACGAGATCAATGCAGCTGTCATTGTGATGTGTTTGAGGTTCGCATAGTTTCTATAATGTCCTGAATGTGTTTGATCTATATGAGAGATATTTCTTATAGGATACTTATATATGCTACAAAGAATAATCTCTCCTTTTCATTCTGTGAGAATGTTATTACCTGAGAGTTTACTATGATATATGCACAGTGTATAAGTGTCACAGCTTGCAATAAAAACTGCCTGCAGACAGTAGATATCCACACACACCCTTTCCTGTGGCTCAGTAATCCACCCTCTCACTCATTTTTGTGCAATTACAGTCTTGTAATCTAGATAACCTGCAGCTATGTGTGACTGAAGGAAGAAGGAAGAATTAGCTTCAGAAGTTGGGAGAGGCTGTGCCCACTAGGAAGAGTTTAATCTTGCTTATGATAGGAAAAGACTAGCGCATAAGTCTCAGTTAAGATATACTAAGGATCTAAGGATCACTGCATCAAAATTTAAAACTATCAACAAGAAATGTTCACTCAAAGATTTCTGCCTCAGGTCCCCTACCTTAACTTTTTTGTGCCATGCTCATGTAAATTGGGAACAGTGCAGAATGCTGGATAGTACGTAAGCGTTGAAGTCAGCCCTTACTGTACTATTTGTATGCCTCTCCCCTACCACAGAGCAAAAGTGCTTCCCCTCTGTGGTACATCCAGCCTCACCATTGGAATTTTAACCAGGATGGAATTCTGAATCCACAGGATCCAGATCCATCTTGGAAAAGAGGCGCCCATGTATGCGCTGCTTCAGGGGCGTTTTAAGAAGTGAGGGGGCCCTTGTGCAGGATTTGTACATGCCCCCCCCCCACCCTTACCTGAGACAGGACTGTCCCAAATTGTGCACCTCAAAGGGGACGGAGCCTAATTGTGCTGTAAGCCCCGCCCATTTTTCGGCCGGCAATTAAGGACAGTCCCGCTGCAGGGGAAGGGGGGCTCATTCGTCATCTATTTCTTCCCTCCGGAAGATCTTAGAGGGAAGTTTCTTCCTTTTGCAAGATCTTAGAGGGAAGAAATAGATGCCGAATTGCCCCCCTTCCCCTGCCAACCCTGGGTGCAGGATGAATGCCATAGGGCACCCTGCACACCCTGCACCCATTATAGATACACCTATGTGCTGTTTTCCAAAAGGGGACGTTTTCCAATCCTAGTGATCGGAAAATGCCCCCTTGTAAAAAGTCTGGATCCAGTTCAAAGTGTTTTAGTCATAAAACAGCATTTTTATACGAGATGCTATTGGTCACAGGAAGCCCTATATTCGAATTCTGCATGGCTGCTAAGGGACAGTAGGGCTTTCAGAGCTGCCATTCTTCTTAAGGATGACCTGCAATGAATTCCAGTATTGACCTGAGCACAATGTGAGAATAAAATTGTATTTCTAGTTCCAGCCCTAACAGCTTATTTCTGGCTGAGCTACACCCGAACAGGGACATCTGCTTCTATAATATACTTTTTTTGTGTGTTATTTGTAGATCTCTATGGAACTGTTAAAAGGAAGACACTAATTAGGGAATGGCAAATACATCTGTACATGTTAAATTATAGTGTGCAGATCACCATGACAATAGCTTGAAAAATTATTGGGTAATATTTTATTCATTATTCCCTAAAAGGTTAGCCTAGACTTCAATATATTTTTCTGACATTAGCAAAAATATACAAGTGACTAGGATTAGAGCTCCATTATTGTAATTTGCAGAACATACAAGTAGTTTGTTGTTCTCCATAGTGCATTCTGGTTCCTGTAGTCCCACATGAGCCAATTATCACAGTTTACCTAAGTCTCTTCTAAATGAGAAACCTTATAAGCAAAAAAGAACCATTTAAACATATGCACTCATTAAACACAGCTCTCCCAACAGGAACTGCAACACTTAGTACAAGTAAAGGATTCCCAGATGTAGAGGGGTGGAAATCTGGCATACTTTCAGACTTTTCCATGTTACATCTGTCTGGGAGACACTGCCCCACGTGTAGTACTAGCCCAGGGAAACATTGCCTTTTTAGGACACTGAGAGGAAACAGGACAATGCTGCAGACATTCAACCGAACGAGAAGACATTTGGTAATGTGGAATTTGAACAGAGAACCGAGAGGAACATAACTACTGCATTGCCCCCTTGGTAAATACTGTACCATAACACTAAATTCCTTCATACTTGTAGTTTACGTAGAAGAGAAGTGGGAGGACATTAGACACATTGGGCTGATGCTGAATTGTATGTAAAAGGAATGCAGTTTGTGCTTTTAAAAAGGAGTAAAATAGTTCTATAAACATCCATATACAGGTCTAAAAGTAGCATTTATGACTAATATATGTAAGACACACATTCCAGACCCTTATGTTCTACATGTTATATGCACCATATTTACTATTGTATGTATAAAACTACAAAATCCAAAATTACAGCACAAACAACTGAGGGAAAAATCCCCAAAAATCTGCACATGCTTACACTTTTATGACATCATAGCTGCCAATTCTCCTGGAATGTCAGGGAGACTCCTGAAATTCGGGCAGTTCTCCCGGTATCCCAGCAAATCTCCCGCAAATGACTTGACGCTCATGGTTTCCATGAAACCACAACTTCAAGTCCTGTCCCCCTGCCTGGCAACACTAGTTTACTAGTGTTGCTAGGGACAGGGAGGGACATGATGATGCAAATTGTGCCATCAAGCTCCACCCCCATCCCTATGAAACCCCAAAAGGGGTAATTGATAGTCAAGGGGTGGGGCTTAATGACACTTTTTGCATAAATCATGCCATTAAGTCCCACCCCCTGCCTGCATCTATGGCTTTCCTCTGGGATCTCCCGGGGGGAAGCTTTTAAAAGTCGGCAACCCTGTATAATATATCCCTAAGTTTTTAAAAACTCAAATCATTGTCTAAAAATTGTATATATATACACAATCCAGAAAGTAGAAGGCACTCACAAGACTTCAAATACAAATAAATCCAAGGTAAGTATGCAAAACCGTACTTTAATTATTGCATGATCTTTTTCATCCCAACGTTTCAATCGACAGTGCCGATTTTCATCAGGGGCCAATTCAAATAAGCATCATACAAGTGAGGTATTTCATTTTGCATACTTACCTTGGATTTATTTGTATTTGAAGTCTTGTGAGTGCCTTCTACTCTCTGGATTGTATTTTAACATTTGAAGTGCACCTTAAGCAAGGAATAACTATAGAGGAGTGACGATCATCTCTGGCTTTTATATATATATATATATATATAT
>WWET01000457.1:490241-502501 GCA_011038615.1 Limnodynastes dumerilii | reverse complement strand
ATATACAAACACACCTACAAAGCAGACTGGAGCCTGCGGAAATAAAGCTATTTTGGTATTTGTATTTCAGCTTTCTCATTCAAATTGTAGTTTATAAGATTCCATTTCTTCTTATTACTACAATGTCTACAGGTTTTACAGACTCATTGGTCAGCTGTTTTTACCATGGATTTTAAAAAATAAATAAATACTAATTTTATATACTGTTGTAAGTTGCCTACTAATGCCCAGCTACTGTAATAACCTTTCAGACTTACCTGAAAGAGATTAATAAAATCTGACCAATTACCATATTTTATTTTAAAAGCAGGATTTTCTGTGAAGCATATGGCAAATCATACAAAAGTCCACAAAGGTCCAACCTTTAATCTTGGTTCAAACAATACAATTAATTAAAATGGACTTCATTTGTTAAAGATAGATGAAGATGGATAACTTTTTTTTTTACAGGAAATCAGACGTTATTGTAAGCAAATGAAGTTATTTATAATTACAAATCTAGGACAACCATGTAAAATAGTGTTTCTATGGCGATTACTATAATTCTAAATTTATCTATATCTATTTCTCACAAAATGGAAGTTGCTCAGATCAATTTCTAGTAAATGCAAACAGGTTCATTAAAGGCTGGGGTAATCGGCTAGCTAGAGAAACACAGGAAAGGAAATGCCCCAGCAACACTGCCATTACCCAGAAACAGACTATACCCAGCAACACTGCCATTACCCAGAAACAGACTATACCCAGCAACACTGCCATTAACTAGTAACTGACTATACCATTCTATCTGTAACATAAAATGCAGAAATGTCCGTTACACATACTTGCAAATATATGATAAGCCACCAGCCACCGTCAAGGCCTTTTTGCATATGGTGGTCCTAACTAACAATGAGGCAGGCCAGTACCTCCAAAATAGCTGCTGCAGGACAGCACCCCATCTCAGCTGCTGCTCCCAGACATGCTCCCAAACAATATACACACAAAATGGAAGTTGCTCAGATCATTTTATGGGTAAATGCAAACAGGTGCATGAAAGGTGCATGAAAAGCAGCTATTTTGGAGGCTTTAAGGGGTGTCTCCTGAGGTAAGTTTGGCTCTCAATTATATATATGACCCAACATTGGGACTCTCATTGTTAGAGTTAGGATTATGTGAATGGATTTTTTGTGTTTTGCTTCTAATTACTCATACTTGAGTTTGGGTAAGTTTCAGTGAAGAGAGTTGACAATTCAAGGACCGGTATCAGGTATACAGTAAATAAAGCTCTTTGTTTAGTGCGTGTGTTGAGTAATGTATCTGACAAAGACTCATTCATATTTTTCTTGTGAGGGAAACTTTCTTTCATGAATACCCAATGTAAGAATAGTAAATATGTTTACTTACAATTATTGTAAGCCAAAAATTATGATTATATAGTTCATTTCTTTTTTTTTTTAATAACATTTTATTGATTTTCAAGTTTTTCAAATATTTTAAAGACACAGGCTTTACATTTTGTAAATACATACACTGTAACAAGGAATTGCATAGTTATACAACAGTCTGTAAATTGCAGTGTAATAATATATAGTAGATATATCGAATACAACAAAATAACTGGCCGATTATAGACTGATGCCCTTCACAAGGCCTACTATGACTCTGAAATATTAAAATTATAGTTTCGGCAAAAGTTCTACATTTCTTTTAGAAAAGTTGTAATGTTCTTTGGAAAAATAAATATATTGTCTCCCCTGTATTAGGTTTACACTCTACTTCCAGTGCTTTATTAGTTCTTTCCAAGGTGAATTATCAGGCACAGCAGAGCAGTGATATCTCAAGCCAAGCCAAAGATTATAAGGTGATAATCAGTGAACCAGTACACAAAGCAACTTTCCTGTCTATCACTGGGGATGCAAACGTGCATGTTTAGGCACTGTCCCTGGGGAATATATTTCCAGGGAAGCAATCAGATGTTAACAAACTCTATTGCTACATTGCTAAGCATTGGAACAACACATGCAAGCACTGACCACTTACTATTTAAAATAATTATTTTTCCTACTCAGGTTGCCTGTGTATAAGATCAGTTCTGGTTCTCCAGTCTGTCTTCTGCATTCCTCTGGGTTCCCTAGTGTTCCTTGTTCCATCTGCACTGCTATAAGTATTTAGTCCTATCTATCTGCCTTCTACCTGTAGTGTTGCTTGAGTCCCTGGTAATCCTGACTTCTATTTCATCCTGTACTGCTACAGGGATGCACTCATGTTTACTTTAGTAACACCTTCAGACTCTAATCCTACCTGTAATGACTCTAAACCTACCTACCTGTTGCTTCCACATGTAATGCTAATCTGATAAACAAATCCATTCCTAGCTACCTTTGTGGTGGCAGGGATAGGTAATGAGTAGTGTATGAGGTAAATTTGTCACACACACACACAAGTCATGCTGTCTCAGATGAGGTCACAGAAAAGAAATATATAGATAAGACCTAGTCCAGCAACCGAACTCATGACCTCAGCACTATAAGCCACTGTATGCTGCTATATATATATATATATATATATATACTCACACAATATACACAAACACACACTGCACTCCATAATACACATCACTCCATAATATACTACCACCACCCCATAATACTTGCATACACTATATGCACATTGCATCTCATAGCACACACACACACACACACACACACCCCTATAATACATATATACACACCACCCCATAATACATACACACACACACACACACACACACACACACACACACACACACGAGGCTGAAGTTGGCTTCTTATTCGGCCAGCTTCTTATTCAGACTCCAGCTTCTTATTCAGACTCCAGCTTCTTATTCAGACTCCAGCTTCTTATTCATTATATGTTATATTTAAACAATCAAATGGAGTGCCAATAAACATGAACATTGTAGATACTTAAAACATTATCTCTTACACATATTTTCATTTTATTTTGATTTGCCAAGTAAGATTTTGGGCATGAAATAGGGTGGCAAAGTGGGCACAGACACTATATTTGACCATTTTGAATAAGTAGCTGTAGTTTTGCAAGGGTTAAATGCTGTACTGCTGTACTCAAACTCTGGATCAGGACAGAAATTTGACTTAAGCTGGCCATAGATTAGATCCGGGGTTCAACCAGTGGTACTAATACCACTAGTGATAGATACTTAGACCATTGTCTGGTGGTGCTCAGGGCAACTGGGCAAGAAGGTAGCTTGACCTGATTCTATACTGGGGAACTGCTTGACAAAAGCAATTATTGGTCCAATCATACAATTATCATTACTTGGACGAATAATCAGTGTTGTGGGGCTGATGGTTTTCTGAAACTGCAGATAATCATCCCTGAAATGCCAGCGTAAGGGGATGACACACTCCACATTACTCCCATGTGGAGATATGCTGTCTCTGTCACACTCCACATTACTCCCATGTGGAGATATGCTGTCTCTGTCACACTCCACATTACTCCCATGTGGAGATATGCTGTCTCTGTCACACTCCACATTACTCCCATGTGGAGATATGCTGTCCCTGTCACACTCCACATTACTCCCATGTGGAGATATGCTGTCCCTGTCACACTCCACATTACTCCCATGTGGAGATATGCTGTCCCTGTCACACTCCACATTACTCCCATGTGGAGATATGCTGTCCCTGTCACACTCCACATTACTCCCATGTGGAGATATGCTGTCCCTGTCACACTCCACATTACTCCCATGTGGAGATATGCTGTCCCTGTCACACTCCACATTACTCCCATGTGGAGATAGGCTGTCTCTCTCACACTCCACATTACTCCCACGTGGAGATATGCTGTCCCTGTCACACTCCACATTACTCCCATGTGGAGATAGGCTGTCTCTGTCACACTCCACATTACTCCCATGTGGAGATATGCTGTCCCTGTCACACTCCACATGACTCCCATGTGGAGATATGCTGGGCCTGATCCAGAGCTACGAAATTGGCCGATTTCGAGCGAGCGTACGACCGTTTTTTGCGTATTTTCGTACGAAAATTCGCACTGCGCATGCCCAGTATGACAGCTTCCGGTCGGCTGGACGACATGAGCGTATAGCGGTCGTATTGTGTGCGAAATGTTCGCTCGAGGGGCGTGCGTTCAGTACGATGGTCGCCTGGGCGCTCGTTTTACAACAGGGAGGCGGGGATAGCCATTTAAATTGTACAGTATGGGCGTGCTAAGCCCGTACGCTTGGCGTAATATGTGCGAAAATTCGTACGGCCGACGGGAGTACCTAGTGTAGGGTATAGCCGCCGTAAGCAGGTACTTTACAATGGGAGTGTTAGGGGCGTGTGTGTTTATTCGCACGGGCGAACGTACGCATTCGCCCGTTGGACGGCAATTTCGTAGCTCTGGATAAGGCCCGAAGTGCACTCCTCAAACCAATGGTAAATAGGTGCAGTGGTGCTCAGACAGGAACACGGTCCAATATACCAATAGGGAAAAGCTCGGCACTCATTGTCTTCACAAAAAGTACAATCAAACCATAAGGTAAGGTTCCAACGTTTTAGTAATTTTATTTACTTTCTTCAGGGAATGGTTAAACATCAAACAGTGTCCACATTATACAACTTTCCCACATGTATGGTCTCCACACTGGCCACGCTGGGTCCTCCCCCCGGACGACGTATGATGTAACTACAGAGGCAGATGCAGGGCGGCCCATGGTAACCATAGTGATAGGCCAACAAACAGCAAAGTAAGTAGATTGTTAAAAGGAAAAGTGCAATGGAATACATGTGATTATAGTATCCAAAATTGATACATGCTCTATTTTTTTGTCGATATAACTCGACCTACTAGTGATTTGGGACACCAAAGCGGATATATTTCTTGAGCTGCTTATCAAAACAACAAAGAGGGCCCAATTAAATTTACTTACAACGTCAGTCCTACCCAACTGCATTATTTGGATGTCCTAATTACTATTGACAATCATCAAATATATGCAAATCTGTATCAAAAACCGACAGATAGAAATAACCTCTTATTGGCAAATTCATTTCATCCCCTGCCATTGAAGTACGGGTTACTGTACTTCCAAATGCTCAGGGGGCATAGAATTGTATCTAGAGATCAAGATTGGGAGATACAGATGCAAAGTATGATTACTAAATTGCATAACAAAGACTATGACCTTCAGTATCTGCATAAAATTAAAGACAAAATAAAAAAAATACCACGCTCAGAAACCCTATTACGTCGGACGAAAGAGTCAGACAAAAAGATGGATAAAATTCCTTTTTTTCAAACATATAATGTAAAATCACACCTATTGCAAGACAAACCAAAAAATAGTGGGAAGTGATAACCTCAGACACGGACTTACCTACATTGGGCCTGATCCAGAACTACGCATCGGAGTGAATTTATGCGTGGCGGAGATGTCATTTCGCAGTTTAGAACGCACTGCGCATGCGCACCATAAAAAATACGCACATTCACGTAGCGTAGTTGTGAACGTATGGGCCATTCACGTATGTGACACGTAAATACTTACGTGTGGGCGTGCCTAATTTTCGTTCATCCAAAATACGTCTGAATTACATGAAGTAGGCGGGGGGTGGTATTTAAAGTGTACAGTATGGGCGTGCTAAGCTGCGTACGTTCACGTAGTCTACACGTCCATTAGCGGACGTACGCAGTTACGTGGTTAGTGGACGTACGCTGTTACGTGAGAAAAAGTTAAGGTAGGGTTTGGGAAGCGTATCTTGACAAAATACGTCCGTGCAAGGGGTGTGCCGAGGGGAGTGTAGTGAATTTACGTGCACGAAAATACGCTCCGCAAATAAACGTACGGCACACGTAGTTCTGGATCTACCCCATTGAAACATACTAAACTTATGTCGAGTTACAAACGAAGTAAAAGCATTAAAGATCTACTCGTAAAATCAGATCTCACGGTGAGAACCGGAAATAACCTACAGAATGGATGTTTTAAATGTGTAATCTGTCGTTATATGGAAATTGGATCATCTTTTTGCCACCCCCACACTGGGAAGAAGATCCCAATTCGACACTATCTGACTTGTCTCTCTACATTTGTAATATACCTAATACAGTGCCCTTGCGGCCTAAACTATATAGGAAAGACGACGAGAGTTTTTGGGAACGAATGGCTGTACATCAATCCACTACTGGACAAGTATTGGCGGGCAAACATAGTGACCAACCGGTCGCAAAACATTTCCAACAAGCCAGACAGCCTGGCAATACTAAAGTATAGAATTATAGACCATGTACCCCCACTGTGGAGAGGAGGAAATAGGGATCAAAAACTTCTCCAGAGGGAATATTTTTGGATCTATTCCTTAAACACCATGGGCCTGATCCAGAGCTACGGCCGCCGTCGCTACGTTCTAACGCTCAGCATACCATCGCTGCACTCCCCCGACACCCCCCCTTACCTCAGCGTATTAACACTCGCTTATGCCGACTGAAGGCTACCTTAACTTAAGCTGGCGTAAGCTAGTGTTAATATGCTGGGACGCCGGCGTTGCTACGCTAACGCTGCCCTCCCAGCTTCATTACCCTCCCTCCCCCCACCTACCTGCACTAACTTCAGCGTAGTAGCAGAGGGGAACACCCCCTCCAGAGTTACTATGCTGCTTCTACGGACCCCCGATCCATGATCGGGCGTTGCCGTAGCTACGCCGGGCAACATCTACCTGGCGTATGTGCAGATTGGCTTTTAAGCCAATCTTATGCTTACGTCCGGCGTATTACCGCAGTGCAGCGTAGGGCTGGATCAGCCCCCATGTTTCAAAATATTCAAGTTAACAGACAAAACGATACTGTAACAAGCGGGGGTGCTGGCTAATCAAAGAAATTCTGTGGGGAACTGTGACCCTGTCCCCATGATTCCGACAAGCTACCCATTGGCTCTGAACCCTGTTGTATTATTTGCAGACAGTACTGTGATGGGGAGCTGCTGCACAGCTTTGAAAGAAGACAGACAAGTTAAGTGAAAGGGTTCAAGATGTGTAACTATGGGAGGGCTGGGAAAGAAATGTGTAACATTATATGTGCTATAGTTTTCATTCTTGTTTGGACTCATTTGCTTTCGTTATATATATTTATTTTAATAATATAGGGCCATTTTTCATCATACCAGCGCTGTTCCTCATCACCACTTATATACAATTTTCTCTGTTTTAAGTGTTGGGACTCCTTGTTGATAAGGACTGCTGCCAAGGTATTAGAGCGCTTTTAAAGTGGTACACCACCCTAATATTGTGTACTTTACAATGATCAGGCATGATCAGCGTACACACTTACAAATATCTGCAGATATCTGTAACTAATTCTCTGACTTTTATTTTAAAGAGAGAAGATCATGATTAGTAACTGAGTTGGCTAGAAAGTGCCAGGCCATGTCTTGTTTTTTGTGCAAATTCCCCTTGCCCTGTGCACCTGCAATATAAATTACTTTATAAACTGATTTGTAGCAACCTCTATCTTGGATGTGTGTTTTAAAGCCTGTCTGGGATTGCAGCTGAGAGGGGGTGCGGTCTCAGAGTGGCTGTTTTGGAGACTTGGGGATCTCCATAAGAGGTGAGCTCTTAGTTTTGGCATGCCCACACGTAAGTATTTACGTGACATATACGTGAATGGCCCATACGTTCACATTTACGCTACGTGAATGTGCGTATTTTCTATGGTGCGCATGCGCAGTGCGTATTAAACTGCGATTTTACATCTCCGCCACGCATAAATTCACTCCGATGCGTAGTTCTGGATCAGGCCCAATGTAGGTAAGTCCGTGTCTGAGGTTATCACTTCCCACTATTTTTTGGTTTGTCTTGCAATAGGTGTGATTTTACATTATATGTTTGAAAAAAAGGAATTTTATCCATCTTTTTGTCTGACTCTTTCGTCCGACGTAATAGGGTTTCTGAGCGTGGTATTTTTTTTATTTTGTCTTTAATTTTATGCAGATACTGAAGGTCATAGTCTTTGTTATGCAATTTAGTAATCATACTTTGCATCTGTATCTCCCAATCTTGATCTCTAGATACAATTCTATGCCCCCTGAGCATTTGGAAGTACAGTAACCCGTACTTCAACGGCAGGGGATGAAATGAATTTGCCAATAAGAGGTTATTTCTATCTGTCGGTTTTTGATACAGATTTGCATATATTTGATGATTGTCAATAGTAATTAGGACATCCAAATAATGCAGTTGGGTAGGACTGACGTTGTAAGTAAATTTAATTGGGCCCTCTTTGTTGTTTTGATAAGCAGCTCAAGAAATATATCCGCTTTGGTGTCCCAAATCACTAGTAGGTCGAGTTATATCGACAAAAAAATAGAGCATGTATCAATTTTGGATACTATAATCACATGTATTCCATTGCACTTTTCCTTTTAACAATCTACTTACTTTGCTGTTTGTTGGCCTATCACTATGGTTACCATGGGCCGCCCTGCATCTGCCTCTGTAGTTACATCATACGTCGTCCGGGGGGAGGACCCAGCGTGGCCAGTGTGGAGACCATACATGTGGGAAAGTTGTATAATGTGGACACGGTTTGATGTTTAACCATTCCCTGAAGAAAGTAAATAAAATTACTATATATATAGAAACAAGGAGAGGGGCGCTCCATAGCATAATACCGTTTATTGCAGACAATTTAAAATCAAAGTTAAAAAGCTGCGTACCAGATACAGTTGAACCGCCAGCAAGCAGGTTCAAAACACATGTGAGAGTATTACCGCTCTCAGCGGGATCCACGGGACTCAGCGTCGCTGCGTTCGGGAGAGATGATACCTTCCACGTGGAGATGTAAACACCAGGTACGGAAAGACCAGTAGTCCAACCCCTACGCGTTTCGTCTCGTAGGACTTCGTCAGGGGGCGTGGTTGGACTCGGGGTGACTTCCTATTTGTAGTTTTTTCAAGTCTACGTCATAGCGTGCAAATTACAGGAGTATAGTAATAAAAACCAAAAGAGCTTCTCAGTGTCACAATTACTAAAAAGTACAATGTCATAAATAATTAAAAGGACTATTTGGAAATAACAGCTCATTTGAACATAGGAATATAAATTGAGTACTGGTTGCTGTTCATCTAATAGCTATGTAACCTGTCTCCAGGGACACTGCGAGCATGGGTTGGTAGAGGCACACTGGAGCTGGGCACTTGATAGTTAATAAAATGATTGAGGTAAGCTCCTCCCCTCTCCAACCCCCACTGGACCTCAGTTTTAATAACGAAGCCCAGGAGAGAAGCAATAGAGGAGAAGAAAAAACCCCGAAGGATTCAGAGAACCCCAATATCCCTGGCGCGCAGTGTCCCCCAGATGATCCAAGAGAAAAGGATTTAACGGTGAGTAACAATAAATCCCGTTTTCTCTTTTCACATCTGGGGGACACTGCGACCATGGGTGATATACCAAAGATGTCCCCTAAGGGAGGGAACGCTCAGTTGAAGGCGGTAGCAAAACCTTTCTTCCAAAGGACGCAACCTGGGATGCGAAAACCTGAAATTTGTAAAATTTTGTGAACGTTTGGATGGAGGACCAGTTAGCTGCGCGACACAGCTGCTGCACCAACGCCCCCCTGCTCACCGCCCATGACGCACTGACTGATCTAGTAGAATGGGCCGAAAATCCTGAAGGCACCAGCTGACCCGCATCCCTGTAAGCCTGCTGAATAGTGAGCCGAATCCATCTGGCTATAGACTGTTTTGCAGCCGGCCATCCACGTTTCTGAGCATCATAAAGAACTAGCAGAGAGTCAGTCTTTCGAAACTGCGCTGTTCTATCCACATAAATCTTCAAAGCTCTAACCACATCTAAAGCCATCAAATTTTCCTGACATTAGAATTAGATGGCGGGAGAAAAGCCTGATTGATGTGGTAAGAAGAAACCACTTTCGGATGAAATGAAGGAATGGTGCGAAGAACTGCCCTATCTTGATGGAAAAAGAGAAAGGGAGATCTACAGGATAATGCACTCAACTCAGAAACGCGCCTAGCAGATGCAATTGCTAGAAGAAACAAGACTTTCCAGGACAAAAATCTTAAGTCAATCGAATCTAGGGGTTCAAACGGGTGATGTTGCAAAGCCGAAAGAACCAGATTAGGATCTCAAGGAGATATCGGAGGAACAAAGTGGGGTTGAAAGTCTGTACCTCCGGGAGAAGGGCTAACTTCCGCTAAAAATACACAGACAGAGCACCTGCACCTTAAGAGAACCTAACCAAAGACCTGACTGAAGGCCTTCCTGCAGGAACTCCAAAATCTAGGCAAGCGGAAAGAACGAGTGTTAACGCCCTTCCGTTCACACCAACCGATATAGGCACGCCATATTCTGTGATAAATTTTCGCAGACTCCGGCTTGCGAGCTCTAAGCATAGTTTGGATAACTGAATCTGACAAGCCCCTGGATCTTAGAATTGGGGATTCAAGAACCACGCCATCAAATTCAGCTGCTGAAGGTTTGAGTGAAGGAACGGTCCCAGAGCAAGAAGGTCAAAGAGTGAGTTTCTAACCAAAACCGACTGCTAGACTTAGAACGTCCGCGTATCACTTCCTACCACCGCAACAATTGAATGGACTGAACAAAGGCCAGTCTTTCCTTCTCTAAATGAGGCCAACCTGTGGGGAAAAACCTGTGAGGAACTCTGTCCTTGAAAACTGGAACATAACCCTGTTGGATTAGGGTTAATATCCAGACACTTGTGGTGGAAGCTCTCCAGGCGTCTGCAAATTTCAACAGACAAGCTCGAACTGGCTCCGCAGGAACGGACAGAAAACTGTCAGGAACTCTGTTTCTCCGCCGGCTTAGGAGCCTGACGTTTGGAAACCCAAGCCTGTGGTCCGACGATTTAGGCTGTCCCTGGCGTAACTAGACCTGCCCCTAAAGAGTATCTGAAGGAGACAAATCTAGTACCGGAGAAGGGGTGGCGTTTAGCCTTAGGAGGATTAACAGGAAGGGAAGTACTTTTTCCACCTGTAGCCTGAGCAATTATCTTATCTAGCTCAGAACCAAACAGAATTCAGTCAGTCAAAAGGCAATGATTCCAAGGCTCGCTTAGAATCAGCATCTGCCTGCCAGGAACAAAGCTTTTTCATAAAATCCTCCGGACTGCCACAGACAAGGCCGAGGCCTTAGAGGAAGATGCAACAGCGTCTAAAGCAGCATCAGCAACAAACCCTGCCGCTTCCTTAAGATGTTCCCCTAATAAAGTGAGTTCTTCCAAGGAAGAACCACCCCGTAAACCCTGAATGAGTAATTCAGACCATTTTTCCATGGCCTTAGCTACGCAAGCCAAAATGGGTCTGAAGGAGGAACCTGAAGCTGTATATAGCATCTTCAAATAGGAGTCACACCTTCTATTGAGATTATCCTTTAAATAGCAGTGTCTGGAACCGACAGCGTAGTGGGCTTAGACAATCTAGCTATAGGTGCATCCACCTTTGGTGGCTGCTCCCATTTAGAAACCTCCCTTGACCGAAAGGGATAACACATGGAAAATCTCTTGGGTACATTAAACTGTTTATCTGGTTTAGACCATGACTCCTGAATAATCTCCTGCAACCAAGGAGAAGAAGGAAATGTAACCGTCTTCTTTTTCTTTCTTCTAAAAAGGGAAACCTCCTGGGGAGAGTTACCCTGGTCCGAAATATTAAGGACCTGACGGACCGCTATAATCAACTCCCTGAGGAGAGGAGGAATTGTCCTCCACAGAAGGATCGTCAGCGTCTGACAATAAAGCAGCAACATCCTCCTCCAAGGAGGAGGCCTCTAAATACGAGCACTCCATAAAGAGGGCTGGGTGAGAGGAACTGCGTTTAGTGGCCTTCTTAGGGTGTGCAATTTTTTGGGCTGAGCCCAGCCACTGACTTCTGTAAGTCCTGAGCCCACAATGGAACAGAATGGACGGAGGGGTTCGACAACATAGAAGACGTTTCAGCACTCACCGCCTTGAAGACATTACGCGGGAGAGGTCCGCCATAGCAGCCGCAAGTGACTTGGCCCAAGCTGGTTCCTTGTAGGCAGAGGCGACACTGGCTGACAGAGCTGAAGGGGTTCCGTGCCGCACTGAGCACAGAGCATCCTGGTCCTGCCGTCCACTGGGAAGTTTTGTTTGACACCTGGAACAAGTGAAAAACATTTGAGATTTACCTGAGGAAGACCTGCTTTTTGTACTTGACCCCTTATCAGACATAGTGAATGGGGAAGTAAACCGCAAAAAAAAAAAAATTATAT
>WWET01000457.1:426618-460650 GCA_011038615.1 Limnodynastes dumerilii | reverse complement strand
ACTTGGAGAACCACAAGCGCCAGCATGCCCTGTCATCCTGTGCCACAAACAACAAAGTAATGCCCCTCCTAGCTACATAATAAAATATAGGCCCGGCCCTTAACATAAAAAAAAATACTTAACATTTAATGCCCCTAATATTTAAAAAAAATTATTTACATTTAATGCCCCTAATATTAAAAAAGAATTTACATTTAATACAACTAATAGAAAATTGCATTAAATAAATAAAAAAAAAAGACATTAAAATGATTAATAAAAGAAGTACCTACCAACTTGAATTAGATCCGATCTTCTAAGTTTTTAATCTGTGGGAGTGGTCTTTGCCACCGACGCAACTCATGTCAGGGGCGGATCTAGAATTTTATTTTAGGGGGCGCGGATTAATGATCAGTTTGAACCCCTCTCCTTATTTATAATTGACTCCTCCCCTATTCTTTTTCTCCACCAACTATCTTCATCATGCTATAGAGCTCCCTCTATAGTTCCCTTAAAAATCACCCCTCTCGAAATCTTGGTGATATTGGGTCGTATTCACACCTAATAGTAAGTTAGGTGTGGAAGATCTGCACCTAGCTCACTGGTACAGCCCCTAACCTTCCCCCCATTTTTAGGTACCTTATGGCACTTAGGAGTGTCATAGGGCTACCTTAAGTAACCGTGCGTAGTTTCCCTCTTAAATGGAAAACTACGCACAAAGAATGCCTCTCCTCGCCCCCCCCCCCTGTCAGGGGCACACAGGGTGACATTATCACCGTCAGGGACCACAAAGGAAATTATCACTGTCAGGGTCATGCACACACACACACACACATAGTACACTCCATACATACACAAACACAGTAGACTCTATATATACATACATACATACATACACACACAAACAGGACAATCCAGATACAGACACACTTGTGTATCTGTTCACATTGCAGAGCCAGTACTCAGCAACCCTGCAGAGTCAGGAAGATCAGCTTACAGTTGCCAGAGGGGGGTTACAGATGTTTCCACAAAGAAACAGGCAGCCAATCATGAGGCTGCCTCCACCTCACTCAGCAACAGGCACCCTTGCGATTGGCTGTCTGTTGCTCTGTAGCAATGGTTGGGACCATCCCCTCCTCTCCTGCCTGATAATTGCCTGTCGATACTTCAGCAGTTGCTGTGTGTCACTCATTGGCCCAATTCTGATCCTGTACTGTGGAGGCCTCTCAGGGGAAGTGTATTACTAATGAATGGCTAATGAATGGGATGCAGCAGTCTGCAGCACTGCTGGGGCTGAGATACAAAGATGGAGGGAGTGGTACACCTGGCCAGCACATCTCTAGGGGGGTGATCGCCCCCCTCTAAATCCGCCACTGACTCATGTCCTGCAAGCAGGACATCCCGACGCTAATATTCGCTTCAGCCAAATGATTCCTAGCCTATTACAACCATTGAATTCAACTTTTCTTTTTTGTTCCAATGTATTACCCTTTTGGGGTTTTGGTTTTATCATTTTAATGTAATATATAAATATAGTGGTTTATATGTGCAGAGTTATCATTGGTACAATTAGATTGAAATTCTTATTCCCTAGCTAAAATCTCCCTTTCCCCCCTTGGAACCACACTGATATTTTATATGACATATTTGTAGGGTGCTTAGTATGATTGCATGAAAGAGACTTATCTGCAATTTTTGGGGGTTATAAGCTATCATATGTGTGAGTAATTCTATAACCATAGTTGTCAACTCTTCTCTCTACCAAATCTCTCCTTTCTCTTCCTCCTGGATCTATCGGCAGCCTTTGACACTGTTGATTACCCTCTCCCTGCTCCACACCCTTCACTCTCTCATCCTCCCTGGCACTGTCCACCTCTATCTCCTCCTCCCCTACCACTCCTCTTTCTGTTGGTGTTCCCCAGGGCTCAGATCTTGGTCCCCTTCTCTTTCACTCTACACCTCCTCTCTGGGTGACCTCACCAGCTCCTTTGGCTTTCACTACTACCTGTATGCCAACAACACTCAAATGTATCTCTACTCCCCTAACCTCTCCCCCTCTCTCCTGTACAAAGTGTCAGACTGCCTCTTAGCCATGTCCTCATGGATGTTACAACGTTTTCTTAAAATTAATATGGACAAGACAGAAATCGTAGTCTTGCCTTCTTTACACCTACCATGTCCATTACTGTCTGTGACTCTACCATCTTCTCCTCAACCCAAGCCCTTGGCGTCATCCTTGACTCCTCACATTCTTTCATCCCCCACATCTGTCCCCTCTCACTGTCCTTCCACCTTCGAAACATAGCTTGCATCAGACCCTTCTTAACCAAAGATGCCACTAAAATGCTCATTCACTCTCTCGTTATCTCCCTTCTCGATTACTGCAACTTTCTACTCTCTGGCATTAATTTTGGTCCATTTTGCTCCCCACAATTCCTACTAAATGCCACAGCCAGACTCATCTTTCTCTCCCACCGCACTGCCTCCACCTCCCCTCTCTGTCTATCTCTACACTGGCTTCTTGTCCCTTTCAAAATTCTCTTTAAAGTTATAAGGCTCTCTCCTTCTCCACTGCTCCCTACCTCTCCTCCCTTATTTCCATACACATTCCCTCCTGAACCCTCTGTTCTGTTGGTGACCACCACCTCAACTCCAACTTGATAACTGCCTCTCACTCCCACATCCATGACTTCCAGATCCTTCAACATGACCCATTCCATTATATACAATTGAATCCAGTCCTGAGCTTCCAACTGTCACTTACCTGGTTTAAATTAATTAACTGATATTTAAAAAACTATTTGCCTCTTCAACAAAGGTAGTTACCATAGTAACTGACAGTTGGAAACTGATGAGCAGAGTATTTTGTACCTAATAGAATGGGTCATTGAGGGTATGAACTTCTCCTGGGCAGCCCCTCTGCACTGGAACAACCTACCACTACCTATCAGGCAAATCCACCACCCTCTAATCCTTCAAACGCTCCTTTAAAACCCACTTCTTCAGGCCAGTCTACCCTTCCTCCACCTAAGCTTACCTATCCTCCCCTTCTCTATCTCTGTTTCCTGTTTGTTCACCCTCTCCCACTTAGCATGTTAGTTCTTGTAAGCAGGGCCATCCTCCCTCCTGTCATCACCCCTCTACCTTGTCCTCATTAATTCCCACCTTTTCTCTATACGTTCTTTCTCTCCCCCTATTCATCTGCTCCCACACTCATATCCTGATTGTTACGATTGGCCACTGGGGATTGCACCCACAGTGGGGAATTAACGGAGTGTAACACTGATTCTCTATTTTACCTAAATATTGTTGTGCTACTTTTGTACTGTACTTTATTTCTGCATCGTGCTTGTATTGTATTCCTTATTTTTATGAATATGTACCCTGTGTGTTAATTATTGTATTGTATATATAATTATTGTCTTCCTATTAGCTTTGCATGGTGCTGCGCCTTATAAATAATAATTAATAATAATAACTCTCCCAGAATGTTCAGGAGACTCCCCAAATTCAGACATCGCTCCAGGAATTCTGGGTGAGCAGACAGATCTCCTGAATTTGGCTACAGTTCCATGCTATAAAATATTGTATTAAGCTCCGCCCCAGTCTTAGCAACACTATGGGTCATATCATTGCGATTCAATGGAGGCGGGGTTTGATGTTGTTACTTAAGGTTGATCACTGCCTCAAGTCCCGCCCCCCTTGTATCATTGATGTGATCCATAATGTCACTAAGGATGGGGTGGGCCTTGATGACGCAAATACCTTACAATACTTTCTGCTTTTTCTCCCCTCCAAGATCTCCCGGAAGTAATGATATGCCAACCATGTAATATCCTGCCAAGACAATAGGATATTAACACATGCAACAATTAATATTTTTTTATTGTATAAGGCACATTGCATTTAGATTTTATGTTCCTTTAGATTGATAGATTCTAGTAACAAGCAGCATGTTCTCTTGTTTTTAATGTATTCCTAAATTGTAAAAAAGTTTGTTGTTAAAAACAAATATTTGTCCTATATGCCCAAGGCATATAAATATATTAATGCAGAATATTAACTCAATATTACCTATAAAGCTCTAAGCCCCTACAAACCATTGATGCTGGTATATGTATTGCTTTCTAGCAGAACCAGGGTTAAATCATATGAATTTCCTCAACCTCCTAGATAGGACATATCCAAACTGCTGGACTGTAAAGCATGAAGAGCTTGGTTTAAGATTGAAGTGTCAACTTCAGTCCATCATTAACCCCCTATGCCTGCTAGGCTAATGGTTTCTCCCAGCAGCATATAAGATCAGCCAGCATCAACTCACCCTCAGAGCTTATTTAGTTACGATAAAGGAGCTATTGTGAATCTTAAGTACCAGCATTAGATATACTGCACTGGGCATTTCTGAAAGCTGAGTCTGTCCTGTCTGTTATGTGAAAAGAAGAACATTTTTATCCTGCTCTCAGCATCACCCACTGGATATAGTCCCTAACACCTGGATATTTTCCATATGTGATTTGTGAAGTTGTGCCTCCACTTTCTGACTACCTAGAGCTCCTCACATACAAAGATGAATGGGACTTTTTTTAACCAGACTGTGCTGGATCAAGAAGCTTACAACAACTCTTCACAGGGAATTGGATCTTTGATTGGATGCTGCAATGCAACTCGGTCTGTCATCACTAACGATGGTGGTTCTCTGGTCCTTAGCCCAGATGAGAGAAGCATGTTCATTTCCAGGGTGGTACAAATAGCTGTACTGTGCGTTCTTTCATTAACTGTCTTATTTGGCATATTCTTCTTGGGCTGCAACTTGCTCATCAAATCCGAAAGTATGATAAACTTCTTAGTGAAGGACAGGAGGCCGTCTAAAGACGTGGGTGCAGTCATTCTAGGACTGTACTAAACGAAGAGGTCCGAGACTCAAATAATGGTCAATGACACTACAGCATCATGCGCATCTGTGCCCTTCACTCACTGGAGTCTTTAGGAGAATAAAATGCAAATGTTGCATGGAATTTCTTTACAGCCGGGTCTACATGGGGGTGCCAAATGAAAACCCACTCTGACTGACTGTAATTCAGGGGGAGAAAAGCTGCTATGCCTTTTTCTAAAGGGAACCTGTCTTACCCCTACTAGAGATATTTGTCCAGCACTGCAGTACTCTTTAGCAGACTGTATGATATCAGTGATAAGGGAAGGCATGCACAATTTATCTGTTTATAAATGGGGGTTTGTAATTGCATGATATGCAGTCTAAAATGCCATATCTTACCTCACATGTCCCCTTCTTTGCTCCTACTCCTTGTGCGGATCATTTTAAAGCATGTTTCCAAGGCTGCAGTCCTGTTTGCAAAGTGTTTTTGTACTATATTTATCAAATAACAAGCATGATTGGGAATTAATTTTGTATGCATAATGTGTGGTTGTTATGTTGCAGTAACATGTAATTTTTGCATATTAACACATTGAATATTGCAAATAAAAGATACTATTTTTAATATACTGTTTTTTTTATATATGATTGAAAAATAACTGCGCACAGTACATACATTTAACATTCTACAGATGACCAAAATATGCACTTTCTGTCTTGTAAGGGGTGCTAGGGAAAGGAAGCTTAAATGAATCATATAGAACTACATGGTATGAAGATCTCTACAAATAGTGGGGAAACTGCCAAAAATCAGGTAAATTGCTCAGAAACCGAAGTAGTAAATGACTATAGAAAGATAATTAGTCTGCCTGTATTACAGATGTGACACACAAACACACACACATACAAACACACACACACACATACATACAAACACACACACACATATACGCATGCACACAGACACAGCAAAATATATATGTTAGCAACCAATGCAATTATATTTTTGATTGACATGTTCATTGATAAACCTTTTCTCCCTAGTTTTGTTTTTCTTTAAAAACTCCTGCATGTGTTATATAATCTTGTATTATATATAAATTATTCTGGTATCCGCAGATCTATCGAGCATGATACATGTTTTTAGTTGATTGATTTTAAAATATTTTAGCTATTTAGACAGCAAGCAGCATTTTTTAGAGAGGCAGAGGGTGGAGGGTTATAACTTTAAACATGAATGTCCTTAGAGTTTTAATTCTTTCCAGAAAGGGGTCACATGGGGCTAAATGATGAATAAATTATACTTTATACTGCAGATCTTGAAGCTATACCTGCTGCAGGTTACCTGTTCTTATATTTTTTATACAATGTTCACTGTAAGAGTCCAAAGAAGAAATGGTTAACAGGTTACCTAATGAGAACTGAATCCTGATGGACTGCGTTCACTATCTACAGACTCTTTCCTAGCAAGTTCAGATTTTCCAGCCATTATTTCCAGAATGCGTGGGTGTATACATAATTATAGTATGTATATCTATATACCTTTATGCCTGTAACGCAGTGGTTTTCTTTTTAATTACTACAGTCTCTTTTGTAAACAAAAATGAGCATCCTTTTGCTCCCAGAAATCTGTCATCCGAGTTGTAGCCACAAGTACATTTGTGAAAAACCTCAACAGATGTTTGGGGATTTAGGACTGAAAAACTCACCCAAGATCCCCTATCTTATAACGATCTGAATACTAAAATCTCTACAGAAAAGCAGTCATAAGATCGAAGGGATTTGGCTGGAAGATAAAACCCTGTTCACATCTGACATGCTAAGAATAATTGCCCTTTAAATAAAAAGACATAGTCTCACTACATTGCTTTGAAACAGAGAGAAAATGCAGAATTACAATGATCGCTTGCAGAACTAGTGCTTAAATACATAGTTGCATCCCAAAACCTATTCTACAACCTGGTCATTTGATAGGGTTTTGGATTTTTTAAATGTATTTATTTTTTATTGTGTGTGGTTTTATTTGGTTTACGTTGAACAACCCTTTTTCTACCCCGTGATTTCCCAAAATGTTTATTATTTTGATGTGCCCATTATTCTTTAAGAAAACACAGGGGGGCTATCCAGAGACACACAATTGCTAATTGGCTAAACCATGCTGAGCTGCAAATTTAATCATTATATGAAGAATTTGAGGTAAACTGTCTTAGTTCAACTCTAATTTACACCACATTACTCATAAAGCTTTACAATATATTAGTTCAATCTGCTAAATCAAAGTATTTTCCCTGCATGCAAAATAATGACATTTAATTTGCAGCCCTCACGGGTTGCATCTGCTTTACCCATAAAAAGAGGTGTAAGTGCAGCACTCGATCAGCCCCAGTGTTTATTTAATGCACTTGCTTACTGCACTATAATGCTGTATGTTAGCTTAAAGTTGTGTACGTGTGAGATGAGTGCACACCCCCTGCACTCCCCTTACTCGTATCGGCCTGCTGCATGCAGGACCCTACCTTAAATCTCCTCACGTGTGGAAGCCCACGTACGGAATGGACAATCATACATAAGGGCTTTGGTAAATCATACATAAGTGCTTTAGAACGCCCTAACTGTCCGAACGCCATTCTGTGGCCAATCCACCATGCGCATCTCATAAGCATAGTGAGTGGGTCCGTCCACCGTGCAGAGACAGTATCCCACTTTGGATGGCATCCGTGCGATGCAGAATTCCTGCGTATGCACAGTGCATACTGATAGGAGACTTACGTACACAGCGTAAATAAACCTCTTATTATTGTTAGTTATGGATCCCGTTCATAGATACAAACACAACAAAAGTATATCATATATGGGTCATTATATTGAGTCAGTTGAAAAAGTTATGCATGGGAATTACGATAAAGATAAAGGTCCCTAGGCATTTAGCAAAATCTAAGCTTCAAGTTAATCAACGCCATCATGTCATTGCACTGACCATAAGACCCTTTGAAGTACTTGGGAAACCACTCCCATTGCTCACATGGCATCCACCAGCAGAATCCTACCTAATGGAGGGGGTGTGGCTACTCTGGGGACCAGAGGAAAAGGGACCTGTGGCAGCCATCCACGCTACACCCATCAAGACAGTGTCAACAGCTGGCAGCTTAAACGGCATTCAGCACTCAGTCTGGTTCACAGTCTCTATGATCGTATAGTCCTCTTTGGATTTTGTGTATTTTTGGAGACCCGCAGTATTTGTGCATCCTATAACACTGCTAAAAGTTCCCCTCGCACAGACGGGCTACCGAGACCCATTCCAATTTGTGCAAATGTCGGGAGACTGGGTCAGTATGCAGTTCGTTAACACACCTACACTGTACATTGTAATACTAAGTCATGCCCACTTGCAAGTGCTACCTGGCCTCTTGTCCGAAGGCTAGAGAACTACCAATTGTCAAAAGATGCGTCACATGTGTAGAACGTAAAAACCAAAATAACGCTATCCGATTAAACAGAATAAAGGGGAAAATAAAAAGGGTCCTAGAAGCTGATGACTGAGTAAGGATACCTGGTTTCTTTTACTTGGTGTAATTTTGTTAAAGCTAATAAAATTATTTTAGCAATTAGAAAATCAGTTTCACAGGATGGGGGAAAAAATAAGATATTTTTTGTTCACCTTTTAAGGTTTCACATACGCAGAACTGAGTCCTTTTTAATGGAGTTAGAGTTTTTCATAGGACTCACAGGCGTATCTATAATGGGTGCAGGATGTGCAATGCACACGGGCCCCTCAGAACAGCGGGCCCTGTGGCATGCATCCTGCACCCAGGGTTGGCAGGGGAAGGGGGGTCATTTGGCAACTATTTCTTCTAAGATCTTCCTAAGGGAAGAAATAGATGCCACTCCCCTGCGGTGAGACTGTCTCGATTTGCGGACCGAAAAGGGGTGGGACTTAAAGCTTGATTAGCCCATGCCCCTATTTGAGGTCCACGGATTGGGACAATTCTGTCTCAGGGTAAGGGGGGGGGGCATGTACAAATCCTGCACAAGGGCCCCTCACTTCATAAAACGCCCCTGATAGGACTGGTTATTAGAGTTAGGGTTTGGGGTATTTGGAGTTCATAGGGTGGTAGGCTAAAAGCCTACCTTTGATGTAAAGCACAAGGGTCACCTATGGTTTCATGCTTTTGTATGGGAGGTTCTTGCTCATTTTGCTTCCTTATTAAGAGGTAGTAAAACTCTATTTGGTAGTATAAACTCCACAAAGACATTGTGACATTAGTATGTGTAAGACATTGTGACATTAGTATGTGTAAGACATTGTGACATTAGTATGTGTATGTATATGTGAGTTTATTCAAACATTCTGCCAATAAGGTAAGGTCTAAGTATCATGGTTGGACCAATCAATGGCTTCATTTCTTCACTTTTCATCACTGTCTAAAAAGAGGCCTTGAAGGAATCTAACGTAATTTCTTTTTTGAAGTGTCATCAGTTCCAGAGTGATATTACTATTCTTTTGTTTTGTGAATACATTTTGTTTATGGTATTTGGCCAAATGTATTAATTGTCATCTTAATATGACTGTCTTAATCTTTTATACAATGGACACAGAGAGAGACTTACCAGAAACTAATCTCGACTGTCGAGATGTGTATTCACAAAACAAAAGAATATGCAGATTAATAGAATTGCATACACTATCTCAATTTAATAATAAAATAATAAAAATAAATCTGACTACACTTATTAAGGATTCCATCTTGATGTTGCTGATTAAACTATTTAGCTTGCTTGGTAAATGAAAGATTCTATTAAAAATAAAAGATGGACACTATCATCATGGTAAACGTCATCAAACCTAAAAAGTATGCCCCAAATTGTGCGTAATATTCTGGACTATAAGAACAGAAACTCAGTAGACAAGTTTTTTCCAGGCTTAATGATCTTCAGCTGGGATTGATTGATATTGATAAGGTGAGAATTCAAATAGTCAACAACACCAGTAAGGCAATCGTTTTTATACAGCATGTCAGGATAGACAAAAATAAACCAAAGAGAAAATTATTACTAATTATATGTTATAAAAGTAAACCTAAATATCCTGTATAATCTTATTTCTAGAAATTTAGACAGCTTCTGAAAATAATTTCCTTACACGCTCCAAACATTGAGGCTTATGAACAATTTTCTATACTTTAAAAGTGTTAAACTGATTAATATCTGAATCATTAAAGCTGGAACATAAGATGAGACAGTTATGACCTCTCCATGGTATTTGCCGTTACGACTGTCAACACTAGCATCTAATATTAGACACAACCTGAAATTCTCATGTATATAGATGAATTCACCTCAGTGTACCTCTGCACCACTTTGTATCTGTGCTGCTCTGTGTTCTTGGTTTGTGCTTATGTTCCCTTTTTGTGTATGTCTATTTACCCCTTTGTATTTTTGTACCACAATTCTCGCTCATGCACATGTTCACACTGTCTGCGCCTCTGTCCCCATGTTGCCTCTGCTCCACCTTTGTCTCTATCCTTTTTTTGTCTGTATGAGTGGCTCTCCCGACCATTTGTGTGTCACTATTATGCATGGAAACTTTCACCCCATTTTTCTCTGTGATTCCTTGTTGTTTGTTTGGCTCGGTTTCCTTTCTCACCATAGATGTGTATGTTCCTAATTGGCCCTCCCATCCTCATTGACTCCATTCCATTTTCACCTATCTGTTCCCCACCATCCCTGACCCTTCTCTACAATTACCTTCCACTTCTGCCATTTTCATACCTCAATTACTGCTTCAGCTGGAGTTGCAGAGGTAGACAATAATTCTGCAGGGGCACTGCACACTGCCTTCTGAAGAATTATGTTTGGAGGGGGTATTACAGTCTCTAGTTTCTTTTTCATGCTGAAGCTGTTTGATTGAAACACTGACAATCCCTTCATTATGTCCCAGTAGTGAGTGGCTATTACTGAGCATGTGTTTTATATAATACAATTCTACCCAGATGATAATGAGTACATGTAACTACTTATTTGCAAATTATAGGGGTACCTCTGTTAGAATATGTGGGAGTACTGCTAAATATGAGCTTTAGACATGGAATTTTCTACTGACACCATATTTCCTTACTGGTGAACCTGAAATGTCCTGTGTATGGGAGGCTGGGCAGAACAGTATACTATTTTGTACACTACGCTTTGGTGTGTTCACAGTCAGCTTGATATAAGGAGGATGTTCAAGTGTGTTGACAGGTATCATGCGCAAATCTTTGTTACCCTGTCGACTGCATGCTGGTGTGTGTATAAATTAGGGTTGCCGACTGTCCCAGAATATCTTGGAGATTTCCAAAATCTCCCTCAAGTGCCAACCTCCTGTCAATCTCTAATGTAATCCCTAGAGTTATTAAGGATGGGCGGGACTTGATCACATCATCAAGCCCCAGCCACCCTCTGGAACACTAGGAGTTACAGCAGTGATTGACAGGGGAGGGGCATTAATCCTCGCCCCATACCAGAATCTATTTCTTTCCTCCAAGAGCTCCAGAAGGGAAGAAATAAAAAGTAGGCAACCCTGGTGTAACTGCAACAGATTAAGAACTCCCATTGGACTACTGAGCCCAGGTTATCCCCACTCTTATTTATTCTGCACTATATACTTTATTCATCTATATACACTTTCTATCCATTTTTGCCAGCTGCAACCTAAGTCACATGCACAACTAACCAAGACGTGAGAGTAAGCATTATGCTGCACACTCGGACATCTTCTACCAGTAGCTTTCACAATTCTTTAATAAAAATGAATTCATATAAAAACCCCAGAAAGATAAAAACACCAACTTAAGAGAAAATCTATTCCAGTCAATATATTGAATATTTTAAGTTGAATATAAAAAATTTGTGCTTATGGGCCAGATCCTGACTCCCGCATGCTTTACGTGTGTGCTGGGGTCCATAATTACGCACCCGTAGCGGGGAGTGCATGCCCCCTGCAATCCCCGCAGTACTTACACTGTCGGAACATCTAGCGTGCACATGCGCAGATGTTCCGACACAGGGGACTTACGCAAATTACTTGTATAAGAGTCCCCTGTCGGACGTAGATCAGGATATGGGCCCATGTTTTTGGGGCCTCCCCACCCTCTTTTGTCCTCCTTGTGATGCTCCGCTAAACTTTCTGCAGTCATTTTATGGCTATGGATAACAAGTTGGTAGAATATTATTAGTATTCCAGCTGTGTAGCCTGGATGAATATACATTTCCCATCAAATGTTTTTTGTCATATTCTCTCCCTTTATTTGATAATGTTCACTCTCCAGTACCCGTCACTTTTGGTCATTTTCCATTGTTATAAATATACAAGAAAGGAAGGTTAAACCTGAGCTTAGAGAGACAGAATCTGAATAGACAGATCAGAGCACTTCCACTATGTTAGATTCTGCCTAATATGACTTAAAGGAAAAGCATAAAAAAAAGTATATAGCAGTGCGCTAAAACTGTCTTAAAATATGGCAATCTCGGCAAAGGTGAAATTTATATATAAATTTATTATTATTATATTATAAAGGGTACCAATTATCAGAATCAGTTGTATTACAGGCTAAAGGTACTAAACAGGAGAGAAGAATTAGAAGTCATAAAATACTTTAAATGCTTTGTGTCAGACTTGAATATATTGGATCTTAAGGTACCAGGGTTCAAACTGTTCTCATTATCACAATGTAATAGGTAGCTAAGTCAGCACAAATGATTGTGAGTTCTACCAGACACTACCTATATAGAGAACATAGATCTTTAAATTGCCTGACACATAGCATTTCAGATATTTTATGACTTCTAATTCTTCTCTCCTGTTTAGTCATCACTATAGAGAAACATTTGTGCAGCACCGGCTCTATAGACCTTATAGATCTAGCGATTTTGTTAGTCTGTTAAGTTTCAATTTGAGGCACTGTGCACCACATCCAGTCTGGCACCCCACTTACGCACGCAAAGTGGGCGGGGGGAAGCATGTAAATTGTACAGTGTGGGATGGGTTTCCCACATTCGTGCGGATCAGCGGTTGCACGCAGAGGCGGCCCATGCCATAGGCGGTATAGGGTCCCGCGGGTCAGGTGTCCCTAGGAGGCTCTGCGCCTACACTGTACCATCAACCGCCACTGTACTGTCGCCTAGGGCCCTGCAAAACCCAGGGCCGCCCCTGGTTGTAGGGACCGCTGATCCGCACGTTTCAGTTAATGCAGGGTTATGGCAGCGTGACTGCAATAAAGCCCGCAGGAGATAGGGGAGTGGCAGGGGGCGTTCACTCCATTCTCTTGTGCGTACTGCCAGACCCCCCCATGTATGGAAAGCGTGCATGGATCCAGTCCTGTGCCTTTAGCCTGGAACACAACTGATTCTGATAATTGGTACCCTTTAATTGTTTTAACTGTATTTATTTATGCGTAATAAATTTGTTTCTGAATTTCACCTTTGTCGAGATTTCTATATTTTAGACTGATTTTTAAAAAGCTAAAGAATAAAAAAAAAATGACTGTGGACTGGATCCAGACTTCCAAAACAGGGACATTTCCTCTCGCTAGTATCAGAAAACGCATTTTTTTTTGTGATTGCACATATGCTGCGAGATCAGTGCCATCTGGACTCTTAAGATTCAGACTTTCTTCACTAATTTGTATACCAAAGCATTTCTGATGGCGGGCGGGTGCGAGAGCTAGTGTGTGTGTATTATAATTGTACAATATAGGCTCGCCCTATGCACACTGTCCTATTCATACTTAAGCTAGGGGTCACCTGACTAGTCTGAGTGAGTGAGGGGAGTGGCCTCCCATGCGCTTGCACAGATAGCTGGATATAGCAGGGATCTGGTATAGCTGCAACGCTGGCCATACACTAGAGCGATTATCAAAAACGGCATGAATTCACACATAATCTTGACGATTTTTCCGCAAGAGTTTTTCGTGGTATCGGCACCATACATTACATGTGTTTCATTCGATAATCATATGAAAGTTAAAAAAAAAACTGCAATTTTAGCTCAATTTTTGTCGTCATAAAAAAATTGCTTTTGCCCATACACAGTCCAGTTTTTTTTGTTTTCGCCTCTACGTCAACATAAATTTATCACTGAAGATTTGTCAGTTATCGTTAAATGCCCATACACTATGCGATTTTACCAAAAATCTGGAGCTTTGGAATGATTTAAATCAAACATGTCAAAAGATCAAATAATCGTTCAAGAGGCCTTCTTGAACGATTACTGGAAGTTTGTCCAAAAAATCGTTACCATACACTTGAGCGATAATTCGGGTCCTCAAGCGATAATTGAATGATCGGCCCAATAATCACTCTAGTGTATGGCCAGCTTTAGTCTGGATCTGGTCCCATATGTTTACCCTGGTTATTTAGTGTTATTTTTGTACCTCATTATTAAAGGAGGTTAGCTTGGTCTTTAAACAGGGCTGCTCTGTTTAAGGCTCGGTTTAAGGCAAGGGATCTTGTTAAGTCGGCACATTATTTTGAAGCCCATTATTAGGTGTTTCATGGCTGTGTAGCATTTGCTAGTGTCTAATTCTGCCTCAAGCAGAGATTGGATTTTACTGTTTCAGAAAAGCCTGATTTAATCTAATGGTTTCCTAAGCCCACAGTTTATGTAAACTGAAGAGAGCAAAGTCCCCACACACCAGCTGAGGTCCCATGGAGCAGGGGCTTGTTAATGTTTCATAAGAGTCCCTAATTAAGGAGCTCAGTTCAGTCACAGCTCAGGTCGCTGCTGACCCGGTGAAATATAGGTCAGATGCGCAGTGAGCAACTGCAGGATCAGAGACACGCTTCCTGCCAGGAGATCACACCCGAAATAAACTTTCCAGAGTTTAGCTGACAAAACAAAATAAGTGAATCTCATTACACAACACTGGAGCACTTCACCACTACCTCCTGATGCAATCCGTTTTTATTGTAAATATATTTCTAATTCTTAATATTACTCTTAATTGCACTATATGTGCACTCTATGTACCATGATTTATTTTATAAAGAGCCCTATAGCATATGCTTAAAATTTCTGAGTGACAAAAGGGACAACAGAAACAATAAATAATATATACAATGTTTATCACACTTCTTGGATTGCCAGTAATCCATTGTCCCCAGAGACAGAAAAGTACAACACTGGAAAGACAGATCATGCAAGAACACCTGCAACAACTATCTGAGCCAGGTAGAGGTTATGTTGCAGTGACTGTGGTCTGAACTAGAATGACCACAAATTAACCACAAGAAACAAAGGGCCGGAATAAGAGTTATTCATAAGACGGCTCTGCTAAAATGTCCTATGCAGAGAATTGTCCGTTCTCAAAAAACGGACAATGATTGTTAACCCGTAATGGCTCCGGCGGCAGGTTACTATGGCACAGCCAAAACTAAGTTTTGGCTTTTTTTTTTAAATAATAAAATGTATAACCCGCCCCTTCCCCACCACCGCTATAAATAATTTAAATAAATAATATCGTTCTAACAGGGCATGCTGATGCTTGTAGTACTACAAACACCAGCATGCCCATAGATGCCAGGGTATGTGGGCGCTTGGGGAGCCACAAGCGCTAGCATGCCCTGTTATCCAGGGCCCACTGCGCCATATAAATGCCCCCAATATTAAAAATAATAAAAGCTAGGGCCGGTCATTCCATTTCCTAATGTGTGGCAGGGCCCCTACAATTTATGTTGAACAAGTTGGTAGAGCTGGTGAAGATAGACAGTAGAATAGAATTTTTTTTGTAGGCCTTACAGCAGTTGGTAATATTAGTGCAAAATAAGTCACTTATTTTGATCATGTGGGCTTAATTTTCTTTTGGGATTTTCTTTTTTGGATGCTAAAAAATGTCTAAAAGCAATTTTGAATGATTATTTGATCTTTTGAAAAGTTTGATTTAAATCGGGCCAAAGCAGACGATAAAATGTAAAATCGCACAGTGTATGGGCATTCCCCGATAATTGGGAAATCTTCACTGATAAATTTCTGGTGGCGTTATTACTTTCCTAGGCGTGATTATGCAAATCCCACATGACACCTTGCCGTTTCCTTCTCTTCCTGTTTCCTGTCCTGTATTGAAGTAGCCAGACAAATTTGATACCTAAACACCGGGCGATTGTATACACAACAATAAATGCATATTGAAAATGAATTCCTTTCTTTATTCCAAAGAACAGGCTGTCTACAGAATGTGTGTATTGAGTATATTATTCCTTAGGATGTTCAACGATAAATCCATGGAATATATTTTCCTTTTGTTGTGACACGTGAACTCTGGACTTTTAATGGAACCAACATATGAAATGGTACCAGCATGTGAACTCTGGACTTTTAATGGACCCCGTTTGGGAACTTTACACTTTTAAGGGAACCTGCGTATGCAATGGACTATGCAATAGACTTTAAAGACCTCATGTTTAGGACAGCCCGCCATATACATTTTTTAAAGAAAATTCATACAACAAATACAAAATATCATAAAGATACCAGGGGGTATATTTACAAAGGTCGATTTTGCTAAACTCCCGGGACTTTGCAGGTGATTATCCAATCGCCGTATTCACTAAAGGCAAAGTCCCAGGACTTTAGCCTTCAGCAAAATTGACCCTGCAAACATCACTGGACAGAAATCGTCCAGATGTATGCCATTAAAAAAAAAATACAAATCGCTGTATTCACTAAAGGCGATTTGTCTAAATCGCCTTTAGATCATCGGCAAATATATTTGACATGTGTTTTTCTCTTTACAAAATGCAAGCGCAGCATGTCTGGAATGCTTAGCATGGCTGCGCTGATAGAACTACAAGGCTCAGCATTGCTGAACAACATTGCAGGCAACAGGCTCCTTCCTCTTCATGGTCGCTGCTACTAATGACCATTAGGACACTAGAGGGCAGCTTTTATAGAAAATATGACGTCATTTACATAAGGGGGCTCTAGTGAACGCTCTAGTGTTTATGATGTCATAATTACCTTTTATTGCCTTTCATGCACCTGTTTGCATTTACCTATAAATTGATTGAGCAACTTCCATTCTATGTTTGTACTGTTTGTGGGCTTGTCTGGGAGCAGCATCTGAGAGGGGGAGGTGTTCCACAGCAGCTATTTTGGAGACTTTAAGGGGTGTCTACTGAGGTAAGTTTGGCTCTCAATTTAAAAACATATATATATATGACCCAACATTGGGACTCTCATTATTAGAGTTAGGACCACCATATGGAGAAAGGCCTTGACAGTGGCTGGCGGTTTATCATATATTTGCGCATATATGTGTAACGGACGTTTCTGTGTTTTATTTTTAGAGATAAAACGGTATAGTCTGTTAATGGTCTATGGCAGTGTTGCTGAGGCAATTTTTTTCCTTTGTTTCTGTGGCTATGCCCTATTTACCTATAAATTGATTGAGCAACTTTCATTCTGTGTTTCATGTTTTTTTCACACTGTATTTTTTTTCCGGCACTGAAGACAGCGCAGCATGCTTAGAAGGCTTAACATGCTGACGCTGATATTACTACAAGGCTCAGCAATGCTAATAATTCCAGACATGCTGCGCTTCTGTTTTTTTTTTTTTATTTAAAACAAAGCGACGGTTAGTAAATACCACGATTTTTGCTAAAAAATCACAGTAAAATCGTGGCGAGATCGGTCGATTTCAAATCGCTTTAAAAAATCGACCTTTGTAAATATACCCCCAGGTGTGGAGAAACTACGAATTTCAGCATTGTTTTTCAGGTATTAGCTATGCTTGTGCTTGACTCGTAGTCAACACCTGGAGAGCCACAGCCAGGCCTGCTCTAGTGTATGGCCAGTTAAAAACTGAGTTTGAGGAATACATTTCTTTGTTGTTCTAATGCAGGTTAAAGCTTTAATTAATCATTTATCATTATTACCTGGGACTATCCAGGGACAATTTATGACTAGTTTAAACTTTGTAAAATATGAATTTCCTTTGTCCAGGCAAGAAGACACTTTCAAAGTTCAAAGTAAGCTTCTCCCCTATTGCTGTGATCTCTTTCTCTCTCTCTCTCTGTAAACATATATTTCAGTCGTGTTACAGGAATCAGAAATATAGGATTATCTGTGACTCAGCATTGCAAATTTTCATTTGACCGCGATGTTCCTTTCTTTACGTGATGTTCCTTTATGAAAAGAGCAGCATATAATTTGGTAATTTAATAAAAAGGTAAAATGGTATATGATGTCCAAATCTCAACTTTGAAGCAGGGGAGCATTGGATCATAGTTAGTACTTATAAATAGGAAGTTTGGAACATTATAGCCCATTTACCATTTCATTTAATTACCAATAATAATACACTCCTCTTTTACTAAAGTACTTAAAAATGCCACGAAGAGTATTTTTACTCCAGCAAAAAACATGTAGTGTGACCACTGCCTCTTCAGCAACTTCAGACTTATCTCTCTCCTAAATATGGACTTAAAATATGTTGTGAAAATATGAACTCTTTGCCTTAATACTATTCTTTCCTCTATCACACACTTGAACCAGACTTGATTTAATCAGGGGCTGTCAAGCCCAGGATAATATGAGATGTGCTCCCTTTTTGGAAGTCTATATCTGTTATGTGTCACTGGAGGGTGACAGCACTTACCTTTTGTTCTGCCCGCGACGTCCTCCCTCAGGCTCCAGAGACTAGCGTCCTGGTGCTGCCTAGCAACCAGGACGCTGGAAGGCTGTGTCCTGCTCTGACATGTTGTTCTGAGACAGCGTGTTCTGCGGGAAAAGATATTAGACTCGCCCCCAGTTCCTCCTGCATAGTACTGGCGTCCTGATGTTGACTAGCAACCAGGACGCCAGATAGGCCAGTGATTTCACGCTGTGACCAGCGGTCTCTGTAAATACCAGCTGATTCCTGGGCTCAGTGCTGGTTATAGTTTCTGCTTCCCCAGTTCCTGTCTTGCCAGTGTCTCTGTGCTTTTTGCCACTCTCCTGTGCTAATGACTTCTGAGTGCCCTTGTTCCTTGCCATACATTTTTTGCCTTCTGTTAATCCCTTCTTTGCCTTGTTCCCTGCCTCTGTGTGTTTTGGTTCTGTCGTGTGCCTTGTGTGCTTCTGTGAGTGTTAGCCCTAGTCTGTCCAATGTCTGTCCTGGGTGTTGTCCGAGGGTTAGAGTTAGAGTAATGGTAGCGGAGAGTTAAGGTAAGAATTAGCATAAGGGTTGAAGTTGGGGAAATGGCGAGCGGCGCTTACCTGTCTGCGCTGGGGCAGGAAGTTAGTAGTTCCATTTTTGGAAATGGGGTGTTGAAAACGCCCTTTTAAAAATGGGGTGTTCTTAGTGGTGATCCACACCCGACAACAGGTTATAGCATGACCAGCCACCTGCCATTGGTAGCACCACAGAAGCTAGATTGTCACTTTTCTGATTCACAGATAAATTGGAAATAAGAGAACGCGGATTTGCAGAAATACGCACCTAAGCGGCAAGGCAACTCCCATGACACTCCCCTTATTGTTACGGATCTTTACTGACTTCCGCATCCATAGGGCTTCCTTAACTCTCTATGCGTATCTTTGTGTGGATTTTGTTAAAGCACATGCAGACTTTGCACACCCAGCCCATACTGCCCTATTCAAATACCTCCTCCACCCACTTTTCCTAACATCCTACTTACTGAGTAGTGACACGCTCCTTCTTACAGATCACTTTAGGCACGAAGTTGAACTCTGTATGTAACGGGTTTCCTGTACATAACATCTGGATCACGCAAGCGCAAAAAAAGTCAAGATACATGCACACAGCAGGCGTATATTTAGGTATGTTGTTAAGTGTGGATCAGGGCCTGTGTGTCTTTAAAGCAGGTGATTGATAATTAAAATAAAATAATAAATGTATAAAATACACTAGGCACTAATACTGGGTACACTTTTGAGGAACACACATTTATTCTTTCCTTCCTACCCCCCTCTGGTGTTTAGCACATGTGCCCGCATTGGATGCAGAATTCAGTCCTGGTAAAATTCATACAGTGGGGCTGGACTAGGAATGAGGGAGGGGGGGAGCTATGATAATTGTATTTCATTGGGGGGGGTGTTTATGGCTTTGCAGAAATTTCCTTGCCCCAAAGGAGTTAGGATGCTGCGGGGATCTGGCATCAGATCACTGCTCAGCGCGGTGACAGTAGCGTTCTGGATCCAGTAATTAAGGTTTTTTTTTCTAGAATAAACTAGCTGTATGCCTAGCTCTAGATGAGTCCACTATGTTATTTAAGCCCTTGGGAATTACTTCTGGTCCCAGATAAACATTTGTTTTTAATAAATACTAATAACAACAAGCAATAGTTTTACACTGCAACATTGTTAGAGAATAACTCTTTTCAGTTTTCAGTAGAATTCCTTTTTCTTTTAACAGTCTCTTCACAGAATCCCATTTGGCTTATTTTAGAAATACTATTATATACACAAAGAAACCTATACATCCCCTACCCAAAGATCCATTCCTCGTTTGTACCCTACTTTGACATGTTAATCATCTAGATTACACTCTTCTAATAATTTCCTGACAATTTCTAAAATAACAAGCAGACACAGGGGTTTCCATGGTGACTAAGTTTTCTCTCAAAATGAGGTGGAAAGAAGAGGTGGATTCACCTCTCTGCTAAACCAGGATGTTTTTGGATGATCAGAGAATTCTGCCTGTTTCAACTAAGAACACTCTTTAGCTGCCATGTATCATAAAATAATGATATTTTAGGCACTTATTTGTATAGGCCTCTATTTTACACTATAATCCATGTATAATACGTTCAAGAAAGTTGACCCTCATTATTTACATATTCATTTTTGTAGTATTGGATGTCAGTGGTTTTTCTATAATAAAGCTTCATTTATTTACTTGGGGAGACAGACTCGAGTTGTGTTGTGATTTGTATTCCTAAAACCAGCAATGAATTGTCTCTGTGCAGTACAGCATCTATTTGCACCTCTGCTTCCCTCAGTTATTGGCATGGATACAGGATCTGGCACAGTACTGAATGCTGAGTATTTTCCATAGGTCCCAGGCATTGTGGGCCGTATTTAGAGATCCGTTTTTACGTGGAGTTGCGCGCGTATTTTTAGGAGCGGATTAACTGCACTTGCGTTGTTACTTATTCCATGCAAATTACGTAGTATTTACACACATAAGTACTTTAGGCACGGACTTGTGAATCGCACTTAGGGACATACGTACGGAGGGGGGCGTGGTTGTTATCCGTACGGTAGAAGTTACGTGAAAGTTGGCGGGGGGATGCATTTAAATGGGCATTTGAGGGCGCGGTTAGATTAAATACGCATGTACGTAAGTAACATACGTGCATTAGTACACACGTAGAGATAAGGGTGCCCTATGGAGGCAGAAGTCAACAAAAACCCATCCGGCCCAGGAGTGTAATTTGTGTTGGCTTGCTACGTGCGTGCGTAAAAACGCGCACATAGTAAATATAGATCTGTGAATCCGGTCCTGTATCTGTAAGAGTGGTCAAAAGTGTAATTTTACCTAATCGGAATGCAGCGTACAGAAGGGCAAAACTGCAGACATGTCCAGAAAAATCAAGACCGTGCAGGGACAGGAGCCTTTCCCATTTTACACTGGTCTTTCATTATGTCTTACCAGCAACCCTCACTGGACCACTGGACCTAGTTCAGAGGGCATTAGAGCTGCCACTACATAGCTGCTTCAGGATATGAGAAGGTTGTTCAGAGTGTCAATGGCATTATTAATATGAGGCACCAGGCTCTGCACAGATTTTCTAGTCATTTTTACATGCTGCCACTCTAATTGTGGCAACATGTAAGTTATTACCTTTGTTTGTTGTCCTGTCCCTGTGCCTTTGTGGGAATCATTTTTTGTTACCTGCAGCTGGGTGATGCCCTTCTCCTTCTGATTTTAAGGCCTTTTGGCTGCTGTGATTGCTGACAGGACTCTAGCCAATCATTTCCCCTGTTTTGGATAGCTTGCCAATCAATAGTCAAAAGTCCCCCGCCGGTTGTTGTTCTAGTCCTCTAGTCCGTGTTCAGCTTTTGCTTTGTGCTCTGCCTCTGGGCATTTTTGTTATATCTTAGTACTCTGCTCTTTAACCCTTGCCTAGCTCCCAGTGACTCTTTGTTACTCTGTGTTCTCTCCTACTTGTTCCTGGCCCATTCCTCTGGTTGTGACTGTGGTATCTCCTCTATGCGTGTGTGCCTGCTAGCCTCAGTTTGTCCTGTCTATCTCTTTGTCGATTGTCAGAACTAGTCCCTTCTAGTTCACGCTCACCCGCTCCGCTCCTCTCCATCTTCATTTCCTCTTCCTCTCCGGGTGTCGCCTGTGGGGGCCTCGACCAGCTATGTGTCCTGCAGCCCAGTCTACTCCCACTATGAGAGGCTCTGGTGAAAACAAGGCCCTAGTTAGACTCTGCATCCTGGTTGAGGCACCTGTCTAGCGTAACAGTCCTATGTATTAGCAGAGATGTAGAGCAAATGTTTCCCTAGAAGTCAACAGAGAGTCTATAAACATAGACAAAAAATGTTTCCCTTCAAAGCTGGACATCAAATAAGCTGAAATAAACTACCAAACGCACGTTCAAACCTTCTAGTTATGCCCTAAGGACCTTAGCACCAGAATTCCTTTCTTCTCTATACATAATTCAATTTTGGAGCGCTAGAATATTACTGTATATTGGTTCCAGGTTCTCGGAGTTCAGCACCTTATCTCACAATGAATCAATTATTTTAGTTAAAATATAGGTTATGGCATTTTTCAGTGTATTGACTTGCATCTTCCCAACCCTGGTGCACACTTTATAGATGCTGGGCATCCTTTACAAATATATGCACATTGTTCATCATCCCTCTTCTAACTGCATATAATTACTTTTTTTTTTTAGTCTCTTTATTTTGACAATAGTATACAGCAGTAAGTCACCAAAGAGATACAAAAACATTGGAAGACAACAATGTGAACCAATGGAGCTCTTAACAAAATGCAAGGATATTTCAAACATAATATATAATCTAATAGACAAAAGACAGAGAGACTATAGAGCTAAAACTATAATGGCAAAATGAGTAGTAATTTAGCAAAAGTACTGTTAGATTTCATTTTTATTTGAAATGTAAGATGAAAAAAAAAGATGAGGGAAGTGGGAAAGATGAGAAAAGGGGAGAAAAGAGCAGAATAGGAGTGAGAGAGTAAGAATTAGAGGAGAAGAATAGAAGTCACCTCACACGCCAAGGGGAAGAACAATTTTAGGAATGAACGGTTGAAGTTTGTGTACCATGGTTTCAAAACCTTGTGAAAGGAGGGAACAGTATTATGCGCAAACATTTACTAACAAAACTATACACAGCTCTACATCAAGGCCATTACAGTATGTGAATCGGACCCCCCAACCAACACAAGAACTCCTAACCAACATTCTGCCTCTGAGGTTTAGGGCTCTCACATATCCAGTGGTCCTGCTTATACAGGGGTTAAAGAGACTACAGCCAGTCTGTGGGAGGAATTTCTGAAGCATGAAATCCATAGAATGTGTCTATGTGTCTCAGCAGATGCTCTGAACCCTTATTACATTCGTCCTGTCCTCTCCTACGCTCCTACGAGGGTGGCATGCTGGGCTACAACAGCTCAAGCCTGTGAGGTTAGACAGCTAACTGATCAGATATACCTTGTGTCACCCTTTTAATATTAGACATTGTTAGTAGAACTGTACATAGAAAAAAGAAGTAACTTTAAAGAATATAACAACTGTGCCCTGTTTTTGTCCTTTTAAGTCAAGCTATGCTTGATTTTCCAGCGGCATGGCTTTATTGAACTCTGTAAAGCCTATCTATGCAAAGTATGAGGATGATAAGACTGATAGAGTTATAAATGGAATGGACAATTGATGTATCACAATATGTTCATATAAATAATACAATTCAAGATTTCTAATAATTCAAAACAAAGTAGGTCCCTGACTGGGCTGCCATTGCCCACAGCTTTGATCTCTTAGCAGCAAAATCTGCACTTTCAGTCTGCCGCAAACACCAGAAGTTCTGCTGACCACAACCCTGAGATGAGCACAGTCCCGTGGATGAGAAAGAGCAGAAAATCCCTATCCAGATTCCATCACACAACAACACACACCAGATAGTAATCAGCAGAAATTCCGCACCTCTTCTGCCATGCTGGGCGAAGTGCTTAGGGAGAGGTTGACATGGCTAGTTCCCTCATGCTCCACCTGTTGGCAAGCAACTTCATAGGGATTCTGCCTACCTGACACCATTGCCCCCCAAGCGAATCAACACAGATAGCACCAACCATTTCAGAGGCCCCATTGTGAGCGAACACATTACCGTCATTGCTGCCTAATTGTCACCTGTTTAGGAAATATCCCATCTGTGATTAGCTCCAGAGGCCCAGGTCACTGTGTTAATGTTTGAGGGAGAGCCCCTCCTGGATATCAGCCTGCTTTCCAGTACAGGTTCTCTATCTTAGGAAAAAAAACAAAAAAACTTTTGAATCTGCATTTAAACAAACATAAGAAAAACAAAAAAAACTCAGCTATATTGAACCTTACAGAGGACAAGCGTTTAATAATGCATATATGACAAGTTTAATAATATTACCCCTATACAGGTTATTTATATAAGTTTTATGGTTTAAATGTTTTGTCTAATTTGCGGATACACCAATAACTGAAATTATTTTAACTGTCTCTATCACAGGAGGCATAGGTGAACCTGCAAAGCATAGTGGAGACACCAACTGTACCTACAAGCTGTGTATTACTACTGCTGCACATCACTGCACTTCGGCATAAATCGCGTGATTTGACCTTCTAAAGTCTCATCTCAGTATTCACAAAGGGTCAAATCGCGTGATTTATGGCTTTTAAAAAATCGCCTTGGCAAACATCGCTGGACAGAAATCGTCCAGATGTTTGCCATTCAAAACATAGGGAAAAAAAAATTGTGGTATTCACTAAAGGCAATTTGAAGAAATCACCTTTAGTGCGACCTGAAATCACAAAAAAATAAAAAAAATTGCAGCCTGAGAGGTGAGATTTTAATGTAAGTGGCCGTCCCTGACCCTCAAAAACACATCGCAATATACTTGACGTGTTTTTGTGTGTAAAAAAGCAAGTGCTGCATGGCTGAAAGCCTTAGCCATGCTGTGCTGATAGAACTACAAGGCTCAGCATTGCTTAGCCTTGTAGTAATATCAGCGTCAGCATGGTAAGGCTTCTAACCATGCCGCGCTGTGTGTAGTGTGTAAAAAAAATAATACAGTGTGCACCAAACATACATAAACACATTACAGTAAGTGTGGATGTAAAAAATAAATATTCCCTAACTAATTATGTTCCCTAATGTGTGCACTTACCTCCGGTGGTCATCGTCTCCTATCCTAAGTGTGTGAATGCAGTGTGTGGTGTTGTAAAAGAATAAAAGTTTTGGGCACTCACCGTTTGCTGGCATCTCTCTGGGGAAGTCCTGCAGGATGTGCTGAAAGTTCTTCAATTGATTGTAGTCTGGGTTCCCGTTGATTGGAGTCACCGGTCTGGTTCTCTGGGCTCTTCTGGACGTGCCACGGCGGGAACACGATCCTCTTCTTCCGCAGTGCTGCTCCTAGTGACCATTTGGTTGCTAGGGGGCAGTGTTTTATATAATAGATAACATCAGTGACACTGGTGCTCTAGCGTTTCTGACGTCATCTATTATATGACTATATACGAATACCGCGATTTAAACCCAAAAAATCGCTGGTAAATCGCGGTGAGATGAAACGATTTCATATCGCCTTCAAAAATCGTATTTTGTAAATGAGGCCCTAAGAGTGGTCCTATGCCTGAAGCAATTCTTCTTCTCATAGCCACTGTTGAACAGTCTTCAATAAACAACACTCATTCTGCTATACCTACACTGCAGGGTAATACCTCTCCTACGTCTTTTGTTCCCCCTTGTATGCCATAGAAGCACCTTAATATATAATCCAGCAAAATCCTAATGGAGATAAGTGGCATCTGACATCACACACATACAGATGTGCTATTCTGGCTAACAAAACAATATCTCATTTAAAGATCACAAAATAGCTCACAGAAAAGATCCTGCTCTTAAAAATCACAATCCTCTCCTCCACATTCTGTAGAAGTGACCATAGACACTATCAAGCTCCAGCCCTGTCAGTCCACTCTTCCTTTCAGTTCAATGGAGAAACAGGGTATTTACCCTTAACTCGCCATCTCATATGAAGGATTTTTGTACAGCTCTTGGCATCTCAGAAACTGAAGCCCTCAATTGGATGGAATTTGTGCCATTTCCTGGGCTGGAACCTCGGCACACAGTTAATCACTCACAAAAATGTACCCCCATACACACATTGCCTCAAATGCAAGATAGGACTTGAACATTGGCTACATGGACCAAACTCTTCCACCTTCTCTACGGCTTCCTGAACCCAATTGCAGCTATGTAGGCAACTATTCTTTTCTTTTCCTATAGAGTGGTTCCCCGGATTTATCTATTTCTATGGACTCCACTGGAATGCTGTCCAAAAAATGGTGCCAATGTAGCCCCCTTTAAATGTACAATATTTTACCAGATTTTTACAGTAATTAATTTCTACTCTTGAAATTAGTAACCAGCTTTGATTGTCACCACACTGAAAAACCTGATCTCACATTGAAATTGTGTTGTGCTGTGTAGGTGTAAATTTTATTGGACGTTTCACCCTAGATACAACTGAACTTATTAGTTACCATGACATCCTGAGAAGCAGTACAGACTGGTGAGACATGCCTTCCATGACTTTCAGCTGGCCGACACCTTAAGGGTCCTCAATCTGAAGGTTAGAGATTACGCACATTCCTCCCCCACAACTCCTACTCCTGCTTAGACTACATTATGCTCACAACCACCTACCAACATAGGATCCATAACTTGGTCATACCGGGCTGTATTCAGAGATCCGTCTTGTGATCGGGCCACAAATATACGGACCTATGGAGCAAGACGGAGCAAGTTACACCCACCAAAATCCCAGTCACTCCCCTTGATTTCTCCGCGCGGTCATAGATTTAGACCTGCATTGACTTGCCCTAACAAACCGCACTCACTTCCGACCTTATGTGTCTTAGGTGCATATATTTGCGGCCCTATAACTGTAAGCGCGCCCACTTTCCATCATCTAAATGCTCCCACCCCACCCATTTCTATGCTAATCCTTCGGTGCGTATATTTCCGTCGGACTTAGGTGCGGATTTTTCCACGCCCGATTCACAAGTCCGTCCCTTAGGCATTTCCACGCTTATCCTCTACGTTGACGGCGTATAAAAGTTACTACGCATGCGCAGGTAATGCGCAGTCGATCCAATCCTAAAAATACGCACGGAACTTTCAAAAATGGATTTCTTAATATGGCCCACCATGTCCACATCACCATATCTTCAACTCAAACTCTACCAAAACATTGGTTCTGGAAATTCCTAGGAGTCCTTGCTGCAAGATGTCTACTGATAAAATGAGAGACAAAAATTATACCCTTGCGATCTACCTAGGAGACACATTAATTAATAGTGTGATAAGCATCAATTGCATACAATTGGGCTCATTACTCAAATAACAGAGTGATGTCTAGAGAAACGTTATCCTCTAGAAGAGTAAGGTCACGCAATGATACCTCACACAAAGTTATCTTATTCTGTGGTATTTTGGGAGAATTCCAAGAAGCACATAAAGCCCTTTATAAACTTCTGTCAGCTAAAATCAAATCGGCATACTGGAAAATCAAAGGGCCCTTTCTCATGTCCACTCCAACAGAAATGTCACAGTACATTTTTTGCATAGGGATACAAACCAGGACACCACGTGGTCAACACACTTTGAAAGCAAAAGTCACTCCAACAGAAATGCCGAAGGGTACACCTACCACAAAATGGAAGGTGTGTGAGTCCCCGTAGCAAATGGCCCTATTTCGATAGGGCCATTCACTCCCAGCCAGTTCAGAACTGGCTGGGATATCGATTGCTTATGCCCGAACATGGTGCTTCGAACGGTAAGAAACCCCACTCCCTAACTCTATACCTAAGTCACCCACCCGCAGCCTAACCCTAAGTCCCACCTCCCCTGTAGCCTAACCCTAAGTCTCTACCCTCTCAGCCTAACCCTAAGTGTCTCCCCCCAAAGCCTAACCCTAAGTCCCCCCCCCCTGCAGCCTAGCCCTAAGTCTCTCCGGCGGCGGTTCTTCCGAAAATGATTTGGGTGAGTATGAGAATACTGACCCATTCATAAAAAAATTCTGCAATGTATCACATTCGAAATAGGGACAGCCGATAAGCAACTATCGTCTGTCCCTATTTCGCAATATTAAACATTGCAGCGGGAACTCGCAACTAAATGGAGGATATAGCCTCAGTATTCCAAGCTTACTATTCTGACCTCCTTAGCCTCTTCAAACCCTTTACCTTCCACGATGGGTACCACAAAACTAGCACCTGTTTGAGATGCTCGTTTGTAACCCCCTTACATATTTGGTGGTCTTGCCCAAATTTTAGGCTGTTCTGGGAAGCGATCCATTCTGTGTCCAGGGATTTTGAAATGATGTTCACGATTTATAAATGCTCCCTGCTCAAGCATCTCAACAGTACTTCGAGGATGGTCACACTAAACACTGAAAATTCCCCCATCTACCCACGTTGACAAACTGGTTTTCTAAAATAGACCTTTTAATAGATAAAGATGACCTTTCTTCATATCCAGGAGTGGGGCTTGAGCATATTATGGCCTCTTGGTTCAGCTGGCTGGATTCAACACCTTGCTTCCACCAGCCCTTAGTCTGAGGGAGATAGCTCCAATCTATTATAGGTTATTTCTTTTGACCTCCTAGAAAAACGGAGCATATTTGCCCATCTATATTTATCATCCTAACTTATCCATGCTGCTCAAAAGTAACTACCCAGTAATGAGCATCCTAACCCTTAAACAGTAAGACCACCCCCTTTCTCCACAATGCCGGTACACCCTCCCCTCCAAGTTATAATTAATGTTACAGCTTGTTTCTTTCTAATTCTTTACTACTATGGCCCGTTTGTTAAGACAGAATTCTGATAAGATTCCTCACAGGGTGGGCTGCACAGCATTCAGTGTACATATTGCTTTTCTCTCTGTAAATGTATATCTACATTTTTTAGCCGTGTTCACAGCAAGATTACATTGATTAACAAATGTTCTACTCCTTACCCCATTTATTTTGTTATTGTCCTTTGTTATATTTACCAATAAAAATAAATGACACAAAAAACTGAAATTAAATAAATGGATTTGTGTAGATGCAATATTAGTTCATAGAAAATTGATATCCTGCAGCAAGGTTCATGGTAAATACGATTTACTTCCATCTAAAATGTTTTTGTCCTGTCTACAATCACTTCCTAAGTTATTAATTTTGGAATGTCTTGTATTTGGTAACAATAAAGTATCAGAATGATCCAACATAAATCTTCCAGTCTAAAGGGTAGATTTGTTAAATATGAATAATGTACAGTTAGAAAATCACTGTTGCCCATAGCAGCACATATCTAGTAGATAAGTATAATTATCTACAATATATTAGAGCAAAGAATGCTAAAATATGATAGGTTGCTGTGGACGATGGGCCTGATCCAGACCTACGCTCATGAAACGCTCATGTGCGTAGCGTATTTACACCGGCGTACCTACAATGCACTCCCCTAGACACTCCCCTTGGTCGTGCTTAGTTTTGCCTTACGCCCAGCAAACCCTACCCTAACTTTTCTGATCGTAACCGCGAGCGTCCGTAAGCTCAATGTGTAGTTACAACGCTTAGCACGCCCATACTGTACAATTTAAATGCCTCACCCTGCCCTTGGTTCGTAATTACGGATTTTGCAAGTACAAATGGCCGTTTTTACGCTTACAATCGCCATAAAAACGCACACGAGCCTAGGTCTAGATCAGGCCCGATGACACAATTATTTCGCTTTTTAAAAACTTTGTTTAAGCTATTCCAAAGTGTCAGAAAATAGGATAAGAATGACCTGGCTTTCTATCTATAGGAAAATAAGAGTTGCACACATTTCACATTGCTTCTAATAGGTAATGAGGTGGAATAAATAAGATTGCTTAGAGGGGAATGGGTTAGTATGATGACTAAATACAGACTAATACCCCGTTCAGATCGCCACCCCGGCAATATCCCGGGTTCACAGACCCGGGATATCGCCGGGGCAGCAGAGGATCCCAGGGTCACAGACCCCGTTTCACACTGCAGGGCAGACCCGGGAAATTCAGAGACCCGGGTCTGCCCTGTCGTCAAAGCAATGGGTAATTTGTTTACCGTTGCTCTGGCAACACTTGTTGCCAGGGCAACAGTAAACAAATTGCACCAATCAAGTGCGTTAGGTGCTATTCGGGTTGAAAAACCTTGGTAGCACCTTTCACACTGCACCCCTACCCGTGTCAGACTTTGAAAAAGGGCTGAGTGCAGCCCGAAACGCGTAGTCCCAGGACCGGCCAGCTGATCGTGACGTCATCATCAGGGGCGCTGCAGAGGAACGACATCCGAGCGCCAAACACCCGGGTATTAACATCGTGGCATCGGTTGTCCTCTCCATTTGTTACACTACTACCCTGGTATGATGTTCTGATCTTTGTTTTTTAAGAAAATGTATATGGATATGTATTAATTAAAGCTTTTTTCTTTTTACCCTATGTGCATTTGGAATGGAATTGACGTTTTGAACTATCATCACCATACCAATGTTGAGGCTATTATAAGAGACTTTCATTATATGTGTCCTACAGAAGTGCCCTTTTAGGTTTCATTTACAGGTTTTAATTAACCATATCACTATTGAGGCTTTTTATATGTTATATATGGGAGGTTCATTTAGGTTTTATTTATAGGTTTTACTTACCTTACCTGACACTCCCCCACCATTGTGCAACTACTCAGCGCCGCATATCTATCACTATATTCTTTCGAAGCATACTAGTGTTGCTAGGGCCAGGGAGCGACTTGATGACGCATTTTGCGCCATCAAGCCTCGTCCCGGTGCCTATTTAAGCTAAAATCGGGTAAGTATGATCCAGGGGGTGGGGCTTAATGGTGCAATTTGCATAAATCACATCATTAAGCCCCACCCCCTGCATGCATTGCTAACTTCCCTCCAGGATCTCCCGAAGGGAAGCTGGCAAAAGTCGGCAACCCTGACTTTAGTACAACTAACCTTATGTTTACAAGGCCCAAATAAGAAAACAGAAGCACAACTCAATAAACATCATTTCCATAAAACAACTGAAACCATCCTTATATTTCAAACCCCAATATCCTAGAGCATGCAAGCTTGCGAACAGGACTCTCTTACCCACCCAGTCTGTTTGTTATTACCCAGTCTTGTTTATAATGATTGCTTGTAATTGTAAAGCATTACATAATATGCTGAAGTTATGTAAAACCTGGTAATAACTAATAACAATAATATTCAAAATAACCATAAAGACATGGTAAGAAAAGCAAACCAATTGTGGGTTGCACTTATCTTCTGTATTATATGGCAAGACTAGTAATTACCATGAACATAAATTGACATATGAATATGACATATGAATTAACAGTTAAAATATGAAATCTTTAATTATAACATTAAAATATTACACAGAAGGCGAAATATGAAACAGTAAAGTGCATAGTGTTGAAACTCTCAAGCACAATAATTTGATAATTACAAAAAATACTGCAACATAAACCTACTATCTAAATACCAAGAACACACTGGGGTAGATCCTGAACTCCGCTTGCAATGCGTTTACTCGCGTAGCGTATTTACGCGTGCGTACCTTCTATACACTCCCCTTGGCACACCCCTTGAATGTACGTATTTTGTCCGAGATCTGCTTTCTAAACCCTACCTTAAGTTTTGCCCATGTAACCGATGTCATCCGCTCGTGTACGTGTGTGCAACACAAATTTACGCAGCTTAGCACGCCCATACTGTACACTTTAAATACAAACCCCCGCCTACATAGCGTATTTCAGACGTATTTTTGACTCACGTAAAATTTACGCGACACATACATAAATGGCCCATACATTCACATTTACACTACGTTACGGAGCGTATTTTCTATGGTGTGCATGCGCAGTACTTACCAAAACGTGATTTTACTTGTCCGTAACGCGTAAATTCGCTCAGAAGCGTTGTTCTGGATCTCCCCCACTGTCCCTAATCCCCCCATTAGTGTCTCACGACTGACACTTCACCTATTCCTATGCAGTAACAAGTCCCTCCCTGGGTCTGGATATCCTGTCAATGAGTAACAACAAATGGATTAAAAGATCATGGACATCCTTTGGTGCGCACAGAGGAGGCCAGAGTTCCAACGCGTGTTTCTCCGAGGCTTCGTCATAGGATCTGTGTGATAATAATAGAACAATAATAATAATAGTAATAATAATAATAACACATCAGAGGTAGGGCAGTTGCAAATCAATATAATAAAATATACAAAAATTTGTACTTAATGTGACATCTGAGTGCCTCACACTGCTCCTAATGGGCCCTGCGTTCACAAGATTCCATACATCTAGACTGTGTATGCATGAGAATCTCACTCTTTTGCGAGAACATGTGTTGCAGTAAACATGCTATAAAGGCCCTTTATGTGCCCCACTTAATATGATGCCCAAAGGGGATGTAAAGCGCAGATTTTGGGCTGAGTGAGGAAAGTAACAAGCTATTTTGAGACAATGAAGACATGGTTGTGTATTCTTTTTCTCATGCATTATACATATGTGCCCACACTCAGCTTGAATAAGCAAGGACACATCGCAAGATATGAGACTGTCTTAGTGAATTTTCCCCAAGCAAGCATCAGACAGGGCAGCCAGCAGTGCAATGTGTATCTGAATGATATCTGTATGTTAGAAGAAATGTCTTAAATTGTATTCTGCAAAGCACAGGTAAAGAGATGTGGAGAAGCAGAAAACGGTCAATGAGTCTAGATCCTGCACTCAAACTGAGGTGTATATGCGATATGAGGAAGAAAAGTAGGAAGACAACTGTAATAATAAAACAATGAGATCTTTATTGCAGAAAACCACGCTGCTACCATAAATGAAAGATAATAAATTAGCTTTACATAGCAAATAAGGAATTAATGAATGTGGGAATTTACATTTTGGGCAGAGTTTTGTCAAGAATGGCAAAGAATCATCAGGTTAGAATTGCTGGACTGTGTTCACACCTAAGAAGCTCCGGCTTCTTAGGTGCCTAGATTTCAGAATTAACCTACACATGCATAGTAAGCTAATGACGCAATCTATGTACCACTGTGGTACGTAGATTGACCATGTGGTCTTTAAAGACCATACGTAGTTATTTAAATAAGAAGAGGCATTCCAGGGCAGCCTCGAGACATTTTTAAGAAGAGTGGGTGGTGGGAGCGATTTATATGAGCCAGGGGGGGGGATCCCCATGCGTATTGTCCATCTTAAGAAGGTTGCTTAAGGAAGCCCTATGACACTCATAAGTACCATTAGGATCCTAAAAACAGGTGAGTTGTGGGGCAGGGCGACTGTGAGTACGGTCCGCTATTTCTTTGCTGTGTTGTCAATAGAAATAGACATGTTGGGAAAGTTGCATCTGGTGATTGGTGAAAATATTAGTAGATTTGTTCTTGAAGAGTTGAGTCTGAGGTTAGAGGATTTCAAACATGAAATATAACATTTAGTCATACACATCAATGCAGATTGTGAAAGTCTCTTCATAAAGTCATCAGTGGACAATAAAGGGGCTAGCAATTGGGGTAATACATTTGGTAGTAGGAACAATGGGGATGAGGCTACAGGGAAACAATGAATATTGCTGGGAACACACTTTCACGATTTCAAACCAAAGGGATCCAAGAGTTTAATAAATGGGGGCATTGTGAAATGTGTACCACACTGCCCAATAATTGTGCCAAGTTCATGGCCAGAACAGCCAATCTGATTGTCATGTGAGTGTGTTTCTGAATCAGTTTAAAGCAATCCAACAAACTGCTCTGGCATACACACTTCTCGATTATTGGGTGTGTGTTCCCAGATTAACACTGTGATAAGCAGAAGGAGAACCAGGCTAGTGATTTACTTTAAAACCAATAGTTGTCAACATTTAATCTCTCCCCAGTTGACAGGCACTGT
>WWET01000457.1:398558-409485 GCA_011038615.1 Limnodynastes dumerilii | reverse complement strand
CTCTCAGTATTCTCCAGTATGTTTCTTCAGCCTCTCTCCTTTTTACTTCCCATTTTCTCCCTTTTTCCGTGGCGCTCTTCTGACTTTACACTAACTTACCGACCCTCCTAGCTCCGCAATGTCCTGGAAGGCACGTCCTGTCGTCGCATCATCCGTCGTATGCGCAATGCTCTTTTTTTTTTTACAGGACTTGTCTCCGGGAGAAAAGGTTGCTCTCCCGGGAGTCTGGGAGGTCTCCCAGGATTCCGGGAGTCTCCTGGACATTCCGGGTGAGTCAGCAAGTATGATATATGTTAAATGCCAATGGAAGGTTGGTAGTCGATCTTTGTAACATTTTTAATAGATTTTAATATATTTGAATCACATAACTGAAAGATTTACACCCTGTGAGGCTTATAAGCTTATTTAACTTTCCACTAACCAGCATACTGAACCTCGTAAAGAGCATAGTAGTCACTGCAGTCATTGTAGTCCCTCATCTAGAAAAATGATTTACAAGATATAGTTTACACATTTTGGGGCTGATCCAGAGTTTAAAAATAAAGCTGTTCACTATGTGTATGCAATAAGCAAAATCAGCCAATCTACCGTCTACTGCTGCCCCTGGCGGTGGGGCATGGGTATAGATGGGAGGGGGCACTGTACATCTGGCGCTTTAGACAGCATTCTACACTCAGTCTCTGAGCACTGAGTGCTGATTAAGCTGCCAGCCTCTGGCATGTCCTCAGCGGCTGCCATGAGCCCCCCTTTCCTCCGGGCCCCATGGCAACTGCAGCTTCTGTTCTCTCAGTAGTTTTGCCACTGCAGCCAGGTTTTTTCCTGGAGAATTGTAAAAAGCCTTGTATTATGTTCCACCTCTCCCATTGCTTTGTTATATGACCAGAAGACAATGTGCACCTTTTTGTGCAGTTTCACATAACTCTGGATAGAGCCCATCTGTGTGTGGCCAAGAAACGTCTGTTTATCATCATTCCTTTTCTGACCACAGTGGTTATAATTATTGTAACTCAGGAGCTCTGTGACCATGCACAGTTCATTGACTTAGATGAAATACTCTCTCCTAATATCACAGGGCCTGATCCAAGTCTGAGCACAAATGTGAACGCAGCATCCGTGATGTGGCAGATGGACCAGAAAGGAGACTTATAAGTACTTAATTTCCTTTCAGGTCCTCTTTTTTTAAAAGTCCCCTTAATTTTTTTCAGCCAATAATAGCTCCTCTTTAGGCTGATTGACAGTTGCTTGCCAGGGCAGTCCTGGGAACTTCATGGCACATGTGAAATGGGCAGACCCGGGAATTGCCCGGGTTTTTGTGGACTTATAAAGCAGCCTTTTTTGACCCTGCAATTCACCCAGGAAAAACCCAGGTTGAAGATCCCAGGTTTTCAAGGGTTGTGATAGGAAAGCGGTATAAGATTCCCTTCCCTGCAACCTGACTCTAAGGGCCTCATTTACTAAAGTCGATGTTAGCCAAATCGCCCAAAGTCTCGGGACTTTAGCTGTTTTTGTACAATCGTCGTATTCACTAAAGCCAAAGTCCTGTGACTTTGGGCTTTTTTACAACCAACTCGACTAACATCGATATACCCTTCCAGTCCCGACTTTTCTAATGTTAACTATGCAACACGGTGGATTCACTACAGGCGATATGACTAAATCGCCTCTAGTGCGATCCATGAGGGCTTTAAAAAAAATCGCCTCCTGTGTGAGGCGCTTTCCTAGAAAGCGACACACACTTTAATAGAAAAACACATGTCAACATAGTTAACATGTGTTTTTCACACAGTCAAAAACGTTAGAAGTATTTTCCTATCACTTAGGCTGCCGACGCATATGCTACTATAAGGCAAAGCATGGCCATGTGTTTGTGCCCATGCTAATCCTTATAGTAGTGTAAGCAGCAGCCTGATAAGTGATAGAAATCTATAAACAAATGTGTAATGTGTCCCATAAAAATGTAAGAAATTACCCAAAGAAACATTTCAATATTACATGACCTAACACTACATGTTTAACCCTGAATAAAATATGTTAAAAATGTCCCTTACTGTGTAGTTTGAATAGAATGGTGGCCACCGTTACACGATGTACCCTAAAGTGTATTTCTCAGTAAAAATGTGTAATAAAATAATAAATAAAAGTAGCGACTCACCGTTTAGCAGTCATCTGTCTTGGGATGAACTTGCTTGGATTTTCAGCTTCTTGTCAAGATCTTCTTTCAATGTTGCTTGAAGATGCTTGTCAGCTTGCTTGAAGAGGTTGTCCCGATGCTTGCAGCTGGTCTTCGGCCTCTTCTGGCACATGCCACGATGCACCCCTTCTTCCTCTTCTGTGTCCCAGCTACTAATGACCGGTCTATCGCTAGAGGGCACCCAGTCGACAGACCGGTCATTAGTAGCTGGGACACAGAAGAGGAAGAAGGGGTGCATCATGGCAAGTGCCAGAAGAGGCCGAAGACCAGCTGCAAGCATCGGGATAACCTCTTCAAGCAAGCTCACAAGCATCTTCAAGCAACATTGAAAGAAGATCTTCACAGAAAGCTGAAAATCCAAGCAAGTCCATCCCAAGACAGATGACTGCTAAACGGTGAGTCGCTACTTTTATTTATTATTTTATTACACATTTATCATGCAAAATACACCTTACGGTACATGTTCTTATGGTGGCCACCATTATATTCGATCTACACAGTAAGGGACATCTTTTACACATTGTATTCAGGGTTAAACATGTAGTGTTATGTGCAATGTTTATTGGGGTAATTTCTTACATTTTTTAGGGACACATTACACATTTGCTTATAGATTTCTATCACTTATCAGGCTGCTGCTTACACTACTATAAGGATTAGCATGGGCACAAACACATGGCCATGCTTTTCCTTATAGCAGTATATGCGTCAGCAGAATAAGTGATAGGAGAATGCATGCCGATTTTGAAATGGAGAATCGCCGTGTTTATCAATAGAAAAGCATGGAGATTTTTCCATTTTAAAATTAATCAACATCGACAGTGATTCTACATGGATGACAAAAAATACGGGCATAGCAAATGCCATGATTTTTGGTAAAAAATTGCTGCTAAAACACAGCGAAGATGATCGATGTAGAATCACTGCAAAAAAATCGACTTTAGTAAATGAGGCCCTAAGACTCCCCTTCCCGCAGCCTGACCCTAAAGCTCCCTTCTTCACAGCTTAACCCTAAGACTCCCCTCCCTGCAGCCTGACCCTAAGACTCTCTTCCCCGCAGCCTGACCCTAAGACTCCCTTCCCGCAGTTTAACCGTTAGACTCCCCTCCCTGCAGCCTGACCCTAAGACTCCCCTCTCCGCAGCCTAACTCAAATGAATGATTGGGTAAGTATGCAGAAAAGCAAATTGTTAAATAATTCATTAAAGAAAGCTCAGCCCTCGGGACTTAGATAAGTCTTGTAGCAGGTGCAAATGGTTTAAGCCTGTATTCAGCTCTGGATCGGATGCACTTGCTTGGTCACGGCCTTACCGTACATTGACTATGTCCTTCCACCCCCTCCCTCCCTCAACACACCCCACAGAACACCAGCCGCCGCATCTCGAGATGCTCTCAGATCTGAATCCACTGTAACTGCGATCTTCATTTCTGAGCATGTGCAGTAGAAAATCACACCTAGAAACGTCACGTCAGCTGGTGTACTCTCACCTCTGCATCCGGCCTACAATGTTCAAGTGGCAAAGCTAGAATCATGTGGAAGCAATAATGCAATAATAATAATGTGCAATAATACACTATATTAGCTCCAAGTACAGGCATATCCTTAAAGTCTAGATCCTTTGCATTAAGTTTTTCTGATTCTGATGTAACCGACTGTGTCACACTACAGTGTTTACTGAACTTTTATACCTGATTCTTCATATTATATTTAGAATTATATTTCTATGCACATAATGACATATTAAGCTGGAAGAATAAACAAAGGGATTATTTTTTGCTATCAATAAAAATAGAAGAAATGGTGCCATAAAGTAGGAACATTTGAAGGGACAGATCTTCTAAACATGAGCTTTTCGCTGTAGTTTAGAAAAGGTGGCAGCTTTTCCTTTTATCTAAGAATAACTCGCTGCTTAGAAATGATGGTGTATTTACCTCGGTACACCACCTACAGCTTTTCCTCCACCGCTATGTAACACAAGTCTTTTCAGATATGTATCACTTAACCTTTCGCCTTCCCAGATTACATAGAGCTTTAATTATATACTTGCAGTAATCCATTTCCATATAAATATGTATCTTTCAGAGCGTTAAGTAGCAGCGGTGTCATGACAAGCGGGGACACAGAAGTTATTGTCTGAGTAATACAGATGCACCTTCAAGCTATTCTTCAGCATTGCCAATCTGAGTTTATACATTGTTTATTTAGCTGTGAACAGCATAATCCGCGTTTTATTTTTGTACATGCTGGAATGATTCGGTTGATACAGATTCATCAGTTGCTAAGGCGATACAATGTTAAAAGTGCTAATTTTACATAATGTGTGAATATCATAAAACATAGCTGTTTGATCATTTTTATTCGAACATATTGAACATTTGGTTGGTTCTAGTACAGAATTTTGTTTATAGATACATTTTTATTTGTCTGAGAGAATAATGCATTTAAATGCACTCTTGTCACTGTCACAGAGATAAAGACCCAGCTAAAACACCTCACTGTCACACAGATATTAGGCACAATTCAGAATCCAGTAACATCTCACTCTATACCGTCACATAATACATCATACTGTACACTGCAACAAAGTGAGTAATGTATGACAGAGAGGGGTTTGCTGGCACAGTGCACTGCTGACTGTCACATGATGGCCAGGCCCCTAGGTCTGAAAGACCTATTATCAGTGATAACTTGAGCACTATTATGGGTGAATAGACATATTTGGAATTTGGTATACACTCTCTTTATTTCTCTATACTTGTCAGGCTGCTGTCAAAAACTGTTGGGCCCGGGACACATCCACAGGCCCCCTATGTGGTGTCATTGGTGATGTCACACAGGGGGGAGGGGCACCGCGGACTTGCGGTAACAGCAAGCCAGTATGCAGGGAAGTTCTTCCCTGTGCATTGGCCCACTAATGACCAGCTCTAACTAGCAAGTGTTGGCGGTAGGATACCATCAATACCTGCTGTTGTAGAGCAAAGTTAAGTATTGGCGAGTCCCATCAGCTCCAGGCCGGGACAGTAGTCCCGCCTGTCCCCCTCCCCCGATGGTGGCCCTGATACTTGTGCAAAACTTATTCTTAGTTCCAGGGACCGGATCCTGAGTAATTCAAAGGGGTTTGATTTAAGGATTGCCCCCACTTGGCAGTGTAACACGTGTGGGCACTGCAGTACCAGGATGGAATTCTGAATTCAGAGAAAACAGATCCATCTTGGTAGTTAATTGATGATAGGGAAGACCAGAGCAGGGGGAGTAAGCGCTTCCACTCTGAGGGAGGGGTAGGGATGTAAACTGTACAGTAAGTGCCCCGCCCCCACATAGAATGTTAAGTTAGCATCGTGGGTGCTTTACTCCATAACAGCGAGGGGAAGGTTTCGCTTTGCCTGCGCTGAATTTAGAGTGCAGTAGGGATCCAGCAGCAGACCTCTACAGCCACTGCCTTTGGACCTCCCCATTATGGGAGAATATAAAGATCTATATTTGGAGATAAGGCAAATACAATTGAAGAATAGAAACTTTACTATGGAGCATATGAAGTCCTATTACACTCTGTATGTCCCATAATAAACCTTTTTATTCCTCTTTAATTGTGCTTAGTTTATCAGTCATAATGGACATATTATTCCCTCTGTATATCATACAGAATCTTATTATGGGGAAATGTACAGCCATATTATAAAACTGGCCTGGCCAGCCTGTGGCTCTCAAGGGATTCTGAAACTACAACTCCTAGCATGCTTTATCAAATATCAGCTATGCCAATGCAGTTTCACAACACCTGGGCCAGATTTACTAAGCTGCGGGTTTGAAAAAGTGGAGATATTGCCCATAGCAACCAATTAGATTCTAGCTGACATTCTCTAGTATGTAATAGAAAAGTGAGAGCTCTGATTGGTTTGGTTGCTATGGGCAACATCTCCAATTTTCCAAACCCGCAGCTTAGTAAATCTGGCCCCTAGTCTTCATCTGATAACCCTACTGTCATGACCCTGACCTCACCTGAGGCCACGTGACTTATATGAGTCTAGGGCGTCAATCACAAACAAGCACCTGGTCTGTTCTACAATGACTAAATCCCCCTGTCGTCTGAAATCTGACTTATTACAGATTTCGTAGGCACCACCAAGACGATTTGGACAGTCTGTATACTGTTGCTGGAGGTCTTTCGTTCTCCTTTAAACAAATCTAACACAATATTCTTGATCATAATGCTCATAAACTTAAAATGATCTCCTCTAGGCACGCCCCCATGATCGGTAATACGAAGCGGTTACGATTAAGGCCCATACCCAAAGATTTACAGACCGTAACATGAGCGTATCATCTGCCCCACGCATGCGCAGTAAGTACAAATGGCATTTTTACGCTTAAGGTCAGAGTAAAACCGCATCTGAGCGTAGGTCTGGATCAGGCCCTCTGGCCCTGGAGAGCCACAGGTTGGTCAGACCTGTTATACGAGATAATTTAAGCACAATAATGGACCAGCTGTAGACATCCGCTGCTACTGCACTCAAAGCACTGAGGGCAGCAGACATCCTCATCTGCATGGACTTACAAACAGGTGACCCCACCTAAAACCAGCTCTCACACCTCCACCCTTCCACCCTACATACACGATGTATGCTTCTCGTCTGCAAACATTATGGAAGTCTGAATCCTGAGGATCCAGATACTTCATGAAAGTGAGTTGTGCGCAAGCGCATAAGTACAAGGAGATCTTTTTCCACATCTTCATCCGGAACCTTTATCAGAAGAGCTTTATTATTGTCCATTTAGGGCCCTATTATGGGGGGATAATTTCATAAAAATGGAGGATTCATAATGGACTTGGGTCATTTATTCGAGTGCACCTTGATAAAACCTTTTATTCCTCCTTGGATGCAATGAAATTATAACCTATATTAGAGCTCTGTATACCCTATAATAATATTCCCTCCCCAATTAATCCTAAACCTTTATTTTTACTTTATTTCTTGCTCCTTGTTACAAACGCCTTGTGCTCACCTTCTGTAGTTTCTAAAACGGGCTACCTACAACATGATGCTGACATCACATTTGCATCACATTACAGAAAGCCTGTCTAGTGTTGCAAACAGAGACACAGAGCCTTATTAATAGCGGCGGACCAGGCAATAACTGTTTCTCTGCTGGCAGTCCTGGCACCCCATATGGCCACACTGCTCATACAGGTCTTTGGTTTGCGCTATGTCATGTGGTCATATATTAAATAGATGAGTGCATAGGGATAGCACACTGTACACTGTGAGACATATATGACATAGAGTGGTATAGCACACTGCTGACTGTCATAGTGCCGGATTTACTAAGCTGCGCTTAAAAAAAAAATAGTTTTTCAGCGATTTTCTAATTGCTTTATTTACTAGAGGGAACTAGGCATAAAATCGCCCAAAATGCTGCCTTTTCTAAATCGTCGTTTTTACAATCGCCATGGCGATTTAGAAAAGGCAGAACATACAAATTATAAAGTGATTTGTAAAATCTCTGCAAAGTCGCCAAAAGCTCAGGCGAATGTGATTTATGACAGGGACGAGGCACATTATGTATGTGGCGGCATGCCATTAACACTTGGCATGCTGCTGCTTATGGTACTATGGGAATGCTATGCCTTATGGTAGTATATGCAGCGGCATGCAGAGGGTTAATAGAAAGCCTCACTATGTAGTTTTAGTGTACAAAATCCTTTTATTTAGCAAAGCAAAAATTATTTATTTTATAATTATCATAATTATATACTAAATATTTTTTATGCAAAATAATTATTTTAAAACAATGGGCTAAGGTGTGTGGTGATTTTTAAAGATAATTCGCCGTGATTTATAGATAAATTGTGGTGAATTAACCCTTAGAAAACACCACACATTGCTGTTGATTTTTTTAAAAACACCCCTTAGTAAATCCTGCAATTTGGGAACCCAAATCAATGTAAAATCGTGGCGATGGCTGGTGATTTATAATTGCAGCCAAAATGACCCCTTAGTAAATCCAGCCCATAACAGAGGGGAGTACAAAGATATGACACGTTGCTCACTGACAAATAGCTTGTGGCATTAGTTGGAGGTTCAGCAATTCAAATCTATATCCGGTTTTTCTCTGCACTGCATTAAAAAGATTATAGTGGGGAAAATGACAGCACATGTGCGACATACACATCATCTAATCCAGGTATCAATGCTTTTTATGGAGAAATAAACATGATGACTAGATCTTGTGTTTATTCACTCTCATTTTTTTCTTGCTTATTTATTCATTCTTTTCTAATATGAATTTCTTTGCCACCTGAAATGGTACAGCCTGGTATTAAATAAGCTGTCTTCAAATGACAGACTTAGCGTTAAAGTCAGGTTTTAAACACATGGGGGCTAATCCAAAACTCCGACTTCATAAGATTGTCATTTCTGCCGATCTGCGCATGCGCCAGGCAGATGTTGCCCGGCGTAACTAGGGAAACCCGTTCCTTAGGATCGGGCGTCCCTAACTGTTGCGTAGTTAAGGCTGACAAGGCGTTCCTCGCCGTACGTAACAGTTAGGCAAGGAAGGCGGGGGGAGGTAAGATAATGAGGGCAGGGACACGGGTTTGGGCCGTTACGATGCTGTGGCCGGCGTAATTTCACACTGTTACGCCGACTAAGTTAGGGTAGCTTTCAGCTGGCGTAACAGTGTGTAATTACGCCGGCCACAGAGGGAGTGTCGGGGGAGTGCATGTCGAAATTCTGTGCGTTAGTAAGCACAGCGCATGGGTGAAAGTCAGGATCAGACCCATGCTGTGGGTAGTAGCCAATAAAAAGTTGTTGGACTATGGGCAAAAATGTATGCACATGAAAATACCATAAGTCAGGTAGACTTAGTGGGAGTCGCTGCCGTGAAATGGGTCTTTTATGAGTAGAGACTGAGAATGAGAATGAGTAATGGAAGGGAGAGGTAGGGTCAGGCTGCAGAAAGGGGAGTCTTAGGGTTAGGCTGCCATAAAGGGAGGGTTAGGGTAATTGGAGAGGAGGGTAAGGGTTGGGGTTAAATGTATACTTACCATTCAAACCAGTCTTCTTTCTTGCGGGGATTGATTGCTTTGCCTCTGCAAAGGTAAAGCAATCGAACTGGCTGGGAGAAAACGACTTTCGAAAAAGGGCCGTTCGCAGCGACAACCCACACATGGTAGACTGTTGTATTTTTAGCTGTTGTTATGGAACTCATTGAAAGAAAATATTTCCTAAATATTTACCAGAATCTTAGACCATTGGCTCAAAGCAGGATGGCTCCATTGATGTATATTGATTCAAAAGCTATCAAGATTGATCAGACCAGACAGGGATTTTTCTCATCTTTTAATGCAAAACTGAATCTATTAATAAAGCTACTTTGATTGCTTTCCAGCAATGTTTAACCACTGAGAGCAGGATCGCCATCAGAAATAGTTGGGCCCAGGACACATCTGCAGACCCCGCCCACACGTGACGTTATCAGTGATGTTACATAGTGGGCGGGGTGCCGTGGACCAGCATTAACCTCAGGCCAGGGAAGTTTTTTCCTGTGCATTGACCCACAGAGCAAAGGTGAGCATTGAGGACCCAATCAGCTCCAGGCTCTAGACAATAGTCCCAGCTGTCCCCCCTGATGTGACCCTGGCTGAGAGTGTAATAGATTTATTTTTTAGGAGTTATTTAAGCTGTTAAGTACTCTGTTTATGAATGTCTACTACACCAAGTTTAGGGAGAAGCTCACAAATGAACACTGACAGAACTGCAGCAATGCTCTCAGACACTAGTAACTAGTGACACTAGAGGAAATAGTTTAGAGCATACCAGATAAAAGCGCTCCTGTACCGGGTTCTGGCCCAGCAATTCCCTCCATCATATTCTCACCTTCCAGTCCTGCAGTATCTGAACACTATGGGGTCTATTTCAGGGTTGCCGACTCTCCCGGAATGTCCGGGAGACTCCCGAAATTCGGGCAGTACTCCCGGTATCCCGGGAGAGCCAGCAAATCTCCCGCAAGTGACTTGAGGCCCGTGGTTTTACTGAAACCACGGCCTCAAGTCCTGCCCCCCTGCCTAGAAACACTAGTATACTAGTGTTGCTAGGCACAGGAAGGGACTTGATGACACAATCTGCGGCATCAAGCCCCGTCCGACCCCTATTTCAACTAAAAACGGGTCAGTATGAGCAAGGAGGCGGAGCCTAATGACGCGATTTGCATAACCGTGTCATTAGGCCCCGCCCCCTCCATGCGTCGCTATCTTCTCTCCGGGATCTCCCGGACAGAAGCTGCCAAAAGTCGGCAACCATGGTCTATTTACTTACCACAATGTTTTTAAATGCACATTGCAGTGAGCCTGGCAGCTTCGTTCATTTAATTTACTAACACTTACCCCTCTTGCAAGGTCCCGTGATGATCTCCGAGGTCATCGCAGGACATTTCATTCATACGAAGTATGCACAGAGACTCCATTGCGGGACGCGTCTCCTGGACAGGTAAGTTTTCATTTGTTCATCATTTTTTTACTATTAATAATATTATAAATATATGTATATATTTCTTTTTTATGTAAAAAATGTCCACATTTTTTTTTTTTATGTTAACACACATATGTTTATTCCAACGGTTTCCCCATACATGCCCCCCTTTTCTTCCTCCTAATAACAGCAATTGGGGTGGGGGAGAGGGGTATATGGGGACATCACTGGAATACTTACCCCTAACGCCAGCCTGCGCTGTTTTACG
>WWET01000457.1:372443-391321 GCA_011038615.1 Limnodynastes dumerilii | reverse complement strand
AAACAGCTTCTGAATGGACTTTATATGTATTGTTTATATTCGTAGGGTAGCTTAAATCATAACCCATAATGTTAGCTAGACGCTTATAAGACCGCATGTTTGCGGCAGTAGTTATGCGCTATGCTAGGTTAGAGTGTAAAATGTGTATGAATGAAGGATATGCAGATGACCCTCCAGGAGGAGAACAATGGAAGACCCCAGGACCAATGATGACCTAGGAACCACCAAGAGGATTGAGATCCCTCCAATCAAGCAGAAGATCGGCTACCCCTTTGATGTATGGACATAAAAGGACTTTGTTTTTGGACACTCACTCTCATCTTTCCTGAGAAGACGTCTGGACTGATCGTCTTTGCCTTCCTGGTCGGCTGCGCTGCGTGAATACTGTCTTGTTGTACCTTGCTGTTACCCTGATTCTGTTGAGTAAACTCTGTTGCGTAAGTTTGAACTAACCTTCGCCTCTGTGCTATTTTTCGCAGTTTTAGCGGGTAATTACGTACTGATCTACGGGGGTACTTTTTGGGGTACACGGATTCCACACTAGTGACTGCCATACAATACCCACAATTATTATAAAGACTTTTAACCAATACAGCCTTCATCGTAGTAACTGCCATAAAATAAAATCTGCAATCTAGTGAATGCCCTATTAGACAGACCACCATCTGAAAGACACTGCATAGACACACATCTCTGTATTGATTTATCCTTTGATGGCGCTAATGATGGTTGGGAAAATGTATCAAATATAGTCATACAAGAGGAATGACTAGATTCAAAGTTTGAAAATAAGAGGAAAACAGGTGTGAAGTTACACCTGGGATAACCATGTTAAAAGTGCAGAGGAAGCTATCTTAAAATTGTGCAACCCTTTCAATATTCTAACTTTGCCTTCAAGTGCCCACCAGGATTTCACTCCACATTCATAAACCAGTGCAGCCAGGCATCAAGCTGACTAATCAGAGGCACTGACAGGATCTGGACTGCAGTTGGCAGCAAAATAAATTAAAGGTGTTGTTCCACATTTATTATGTTGTTACCTTTGGCACTCCAGAGGCCATATTTACTAATCTGCGGGAAAAGAAAAGATTGGTTGCTATGGGCAACATCTCCAATTTCCTTTCCCGCAGCTTAGTAAATCTGTCCCAAGATGTTTTGAAACTACATCCCCTCATCACGGTCTAACAGCTTAGACTTAGCTGATACCTGGCAAAGTATGAAGGGACTGGTAGTTTCTCAACACACAGATAATCTATGCCTGATACTATATGGTACAGTAAAAATGCAGGCACACTCTGTAAGAGTAAGCTAAAAGTTTAGAATGAATGGCCCCTCAAAAGGCATTTGGGCGGCGCAGCTGGAATGGCTGCATTTTAACACAGCTCCGTCCTGCTGCCTCAGCCATCAGCCCCTCTACACTCGGGCAGCATGTCTAAAAAAATACCCAGCTATGGTCAGCAGTGCATGGAGCACAATCTTAACTGGCCTGAGGAGGACAAGGCAGCGGGATCCCCTTTGTTCCCCGCAGTCTGGCCTACAAGTGGGCCTTTTGTGTGGAGAACAGAACTTGCATCCATCTACCTAGACCTTCCTGTGGTTTGCTGGACATGTTGCACTCATCCTGAGTGATGGTGGTCCTGGGTTCTGGGCTCATTAGGTGCTAAAAGGTGGCTGAGAAATCGAGTGGAGAGGCCACATGGAAACACCAGCCATATTGGAATACCCTTTGGAGAGCATGTGGCTTTGGAATCCCGGGGCAGATGGGACAGCAGGCATTCCAGTGGCACTTCTTTGCGGCCCCCCATGTGTCCACCCGTCCACCTCTTTCCCAGGTTGGTAGCTGTAACAGGGTGCTTCACTGTAGTGTCCGGGCAGTCGTACAGATGTGCAATCTTCACAGCTGTGGAGACAGGACCGACCTGGATATCCGTGGCGGGGATTCGCCACATAGAACAGTCAGTAAAGTCAGAGGGAGGGAGCGGAGGAAAACACTGTGACCCTAGGTAAAGCTCTAATCTATGCCTCTGCTCCCAAGAGACCAGCAGCTTAGCTGGGAACCCCCCAATACAGTCAACAAGGGAATCCTCACAGGTACAGAGACGGCCCCTACATGGACAGCAGCAACAGGGATCCCCCCAGTGCCACCAGGGATGGACTGAAGGACAGGAGGAGTGTTACAACATCCTAAAAGCTGGTGACCACGTGAGGTGAACAGTGAGACACTTCTGTCTCTGGACACGCTGCAAACCAAGAAGCATCTAAGCCACACTAATTGGGATTCTACTCTATGGGAACTTGCTGGATCGTGAGTGCATCACTGTATCATTGATTGGTAGAGCTAAATGCTGGTAGTGGTTTCAGCTGTATTCTAGTGACTCATTTCCTGACATATTTGACTTCTATTTTTTGCGCCCCTAATTCTACGCCCCACTTACACCTCTATTGGTGTCCCCTACAAAACCCTTAGAACTAACGTGCTGATCAGGACCTTATACCCATTTAATGTGAATCTGGGACAGTTAACACAAGCCTTAGAGGCACATTGCAAACCTTCACCACTCTCCTTTCCTGTATACTGCGAAGAACACCCACTGTTCTTTTGAGACAACACAGACTGAATGAGAAGGACTCTTTAGAATATATAGATTTTTGTGGGTTTTTTTTAGACCAAACACATTGGTATAGGGTGCCGTATGTAGACTATCGGACGTATAACATATACATCCAGTGTTTAGCGATTTTTACTACCGCGCATGCGTAGTAAATTAGTTACGTAATCTACGTATCTTTTCCTTACGTAGATTGCGTATATGCGGTGTTATATGTCCAGTAGTCTGCCTACAGCCCAGGCTGTGTTAATTGTTTTTTTACCCACGTACTGATATCTGGGGGTGCAACTGCATTTTTACTATCGTTTACATCTAAGGGGTTCTAGCTTTTGCATTATGGTGTGTTTATTATGACTATCTGTATCCAGCAGAGCTCTTTTGTCCTCAACAAACCCGTACAAGTAAGAAGATTAGTGTTTCCATTCTAGTCTGCTTTTAAGTGTAAGATGTAGGAACAGTTGTGCTATTGTGGGGTGGATTGTTCTACTTCTAGTTATACTCTCTCCTATGAGTATATGATTCCTTGGTAATGCCATTCTAAAAGACCTGCAAAGGAGGCAAATATTTAAAAACTAAAAGTAAATAAAATAATATTAAAAACTAAAAAAACAAAAACAAAAAATGAACAAATAAATAAATAGAACAAAAAAAAACCGTTCTGTCTTGGAGGTACATGCACAAATATTGTTAAAGGAAATCTACGAAACCCCCTGGTAAATTGTCTGAATCTGCCATTATGGACAAATCTAAGCCCACTCCTTTTAAACTTTCTCCTTTCCAGGGAAAATCCTCACCCCTGGACCCTCTAGAAGGTGGAATAAGTCTGTCCTTTAACTCAACTCTTTTGCAAGCCTCGGGTTCTGGGACGGCACAGGAGATTCTACAAGCTTTGTTGCCGGCTATTGATATATGCTGCCCATATATCCAAAATAGACAGCGTGACAATGTTTCACAATGTTTGAGTTTGTGGTAAAAGTTCATTATCAAAAGTCTAATATTTTAATCTTTATAAAACTTTAAAGACAGCGTTGCACAATGTTAAAGTATGTGGTAAAAGTTAATTATCAAGAGTCCAATATTTCATTCTTTGAAAGAAAGTTACACCTAGGCAAAACCATGTTGATTTCAGGGGGAGTCATATTTCATCTGTTGCAAACAGTATTATAGTTGAGATTAAATGTTTTCCAGTCCAAGTTTATATAACAGTGTAAAAGTGAAGCTGCTCAATATCTGTGTACAATAAACAAAAGCAAAGTATTCTCCCTGCATGCAAAGAATAAAATTAATTTGATTCCCCCTGAAATCAACATGGTTTTGCCCAGGTGTAACTTTTCTCTCTTATTTTCAAACTCTGAATCAGGTCTAATGTCTTGCAACACTTTAGATTTTTCAAACAAAACACTATATATACATACTGGTATATTGTCCTTGTCTAATGTGTTGTTATTTCTATTTCCCTTTTTCTAGTTTTTAATGTTCCTAAAAAACCGACACGCCTCAGCAAGAAATTGCTACCACAACAATGACAAGTGTTATGTTTCAGCAACTAGCGGAAATGGATGAAGCCATGCACTTGCAGTATGATCGTCGCATGCAGCGGTTCCTGGATCACGAAAGGCAGCTTTAGCGTGAATTTCAGGTAGAATTATGCAGCATCAGAAGCAACATAAGTCAGGAGAATCGTGAGTGCAAAATGGCGTTCATTACCCACATAAGAACAAATTTTCTACTAAGCCGCACTTCCTCCTGCTGCAAATCTACCAACAATGGAGATCAACACCTATCCAATCCCCAATATAATATTACTATCCTGACTCCTCCACGGAGGAGACAGAAAAGTAAATACAGAACTAAGAAAAACAATATATGTTGGCAGTGTCTGCGCTGGAAATACCTTATATAAAAAAGTCCTTCACACAGTCCTTGGCATAAAGAGTCCTATTCCCACATAAGCATATAGGGAAAACCGCTCAAAAGAAGTCCTCCTGATTTTCCTCCTTTTCACTTTTTACTTTTCTTCTTATTTCTTTCTTCTGTAGGTGTAATTAACATGTGATTAAGGCCATTGGGAGTGTGTGTCTAGATAAAAAGTGATGCCCATTTCTCTCCTTGCCACGGAACATAGAAGAATCAACAGTGTTGCACTAAGTGTTTTTCTTTTTTGCTGGGGTACATTCTTGAGGAATTTCTATGCAGGAGATTAATTACACCTACAGAAGAAAGAAATAAGAAGAAAAGTAAAAAGTGAAAAGGAGGAAAATCAGGAGGACTTTTTTTGAGCGGTTTTCCCTATATGCTTATGCGGGAATAGGACTCTTTATGCCAAGGATTGTGTGAAGGACTTTTTTATATAAGGTATTTCCAGCGCGGACACTGCCAACATGTATTGTTTTTCTTAGTTCATTACCCACATAATAGAGAGTATGAGGAACACACATGGTCATATCACCGTCATACACCCGACTATGGTGATCAGGCTTACCATGACAATAGTGCACCAGCCGCATCATATCAAGCCGCTAGCCCTCACTGCATCTAAAGTGCACCAGACCTGGGTAAAGCCAGCCACTTCAACCACATCGTCATGACTATAATGCACCAGACCATCCTGGGCAAAGCCAGCCACTTCCACCACCTCAACGCGACTGTACTGCACCATAGCATCCTGGGCAAAGCCAGCCACTTCTCCCACCTCGTCATGACTGTACTGCACCAAAGCATCCTGGGCAAAGCCAGCCACTTCCACCACTTCGTTGTGACTATAGTGCACAAGACCATCCTGGGCAAAGCCAGCCACTTCTCCCACCTCGTCGTGACTGTACTGCACCAGACCATCCTGGGCAAAGCCAGCCACTTCCACCACTCCGTCGTGACTATAGTGCACCAGACCATCCTGGGCAAAGCCAGCCACTTCCACCACCTCATCGTAACTATAGTGCACCAGAGTCGCAAGTCTCTACTAACTGAGGTGTTCAAAATATAAGTGAATACCTGCGCACATGGTCTGAAGATTTGTAACCTGTTAATATATTGTGTATGTATGTTTAAATAGTTAGGTTGTTGTTTATTAGTATAGGTAAAGGCTAAACCATGTTGATTTCAGGGGGAGCTGAATTGTATTCTTTGCATGCAGGGATATATCTTTAAATTGCTTACTGCACACACATACTGACCACTCTAATACTGTTTGCAACAGATGAAATATGACTCCCCTGAAATCAACATGGTTTATCCCTTGAGTAACTAAGTTCATGCACTTAACTAGGTCTGGATCCAGCCCATTGACAGTAACTCACCTGTCTCCTACCACCGATACCTGCTGCTGGAGAGTTGAGGTGAGTACCGGCACATATGTCACGGCAGTCCCCTCCAGATGGTGGCCCAGTATCTACATGCTTTGGTCCACTGTGAGATATTTTTTTTTGTACACATTATGACGACATCAGAACAAGTTTGAGCAACACATGATCTCTACCACCATGTGCCATATCGCAGCATGCTAGCGACGGCGGGCGTAGTTCAGGATCAGGCCCTATGTTTTGCCAAAGAAGGCACTTTTATAATGTATCGGGTGGTGCTAATGCACCGTTGCATATGAGGTAATATGCAATTTAAAATCTAAAATTAATGTTTAAACTGCACTTTCATTTGCATATGAGGTAATATACAAATAAAAAATGTAAAGTTACTTTGTAAACTGCACTTTTCTTAATATTTCTTTCTACGTTTCTAAACCATGTTTACAAAATAAACACTTTCACAAAGTGTAATTTGTTCATAAAAAATGACATATGTGCTGTATCCATATCAGTATGTGCTACTACACATATTGGTAAAAATATAAACAATTTGAAATTCAACCAAAACAAGTGAATTTATTTTACCGTAAATAATAAAGGTGTGCTGCGAAGGAGTTGCGGATAAGTTCTACAGCGGAATAAGGCCGCTCACCCTTGCCCAAGTCTGGATCAGACGACTCCTGGAAAACAGAGTCCGGGATGTTCCACTCTGGCAAAAACTGCTCTTTCTGTATTTCTCTTATATTATGTAAAATACAGCAAGCAGCTAAGACATGAAGCACAAGTTTGATATCGATGTAGTTGCACGACGCCAACGTCCTTTCAAACAACCAAAACCATTCTCCACTACCATTCGAGCCGAGCTGAGGGTATGGGTGAAGCGGACTTGTTCCAGAGAAAGTTGATGGTGTTGCGTGAAGCCCTTCATCAACCATCGACGCAAACGGTAGGCACCATTTCTGATGATGTGTCCAGTGATCTCAACACCATTCACATACTTGGACCTCTGCAAAAAATAAATAAAAAATTTCAATGTATAACAAGGATTGTCTTCACACATTTAACAATGCAACATTCACATACAATCCACACATACACATAGGGGCTGATCCAGACTAGTTACGGCGGCTGAATGCGTAAGAACGGCATTTCTGCCGTTCTGCGCATGCGCCGGGCAGATGTTGCCCGGCGTAGTTAGGGAAACCCGATCCTTAGGATCGGGCATTCCTAACTGTTGCGTAGATACGGCGTGGGGGTTGTTCCTCGTCTTAACTACACAACCGGGAGCTGGTTAGCAGGTGTAATCGGGAACCGGAGGGATGAAGGTAAGTGTGTGTCTGCGATGTTGTGGTCTCTGTAGACCTCGGGCGGAAGCTGCTGTGTCGCACACCTGGCCAATCAGTAGTCACTGGACGCGTTTCGGAGCAATCTCCTTTCTCAACAGTTCCACCTAAGCTATACTATGTAGTGTTGATTTTAGCTGTTTTTATACTTGAGTTTCCAAGTAAAAATTGTTAAAGTTTTAAAGCTTGCAGTCTTATTTGGTTACTTGGGTTCGTGTGCACACCTCATGATATTACCCTGAGTACTTGGTACATATTGAAGTGTTTGAAGCACCTTTGTTTACTTATAAGATCAGTGGTTACCATAGTATACCTCATATTGGGATAATCCACCCATACCCCAGTGGGAGGTTACCATTTATATTTTTAAACCATCTTATTTTAAACCATCTTGGTTCCGGTCAATTCTGAGTGAGGCGCGCTGGATATCGCTATTAGCTGCTTCTAAATACTGTGTGGAGTCGCATCCCCACACATAAATTTTAGGCTTTTTGCTATCCTTTTTTTGCTATCTGTATCTGGATATTACTAACCATTGTCATTTGATTTTGTTTTTATCGTTTTTTTCTCCCTCGGCCCACCACATTTTGGAGTATCCATTTACTCATGGACATTGTTATTCATCCTGGACATCTTTAACACCTGTGTGCCGCTGCTTATTCATTTTTTGGGGTGTCAAGTCGTTGCTGTTATTTGTTACCCATTAGAGTTTACAGTTATTTAATCAGCGCTGTTTCTCATCTTTTTCATTTCTGTACTTAGCACTGTTTTAAGGTTTGGGACTCCTTAGGGATGAGTAGTGGTATACCCCCTATTTTTTATTGCAATTTATAAATATCTGATTTGCAACTCTCTCCAACAACTTGAAATCCAACATAAATCTAAATTAAATCTAAAATTAATCTAAGATTAAATTTAATCTTTTTATCGAGTTGCCAACTGCCTTAAACAGCTAAATCAGAAGTTTTAAGAAAAGGTGGACAAGGCTGATAGCCTCTTAGCCTCAAGACTGCCATTCAAGGTATCTGCACATAACCTGCTGCTGATTAGGGCCCAAGTTATAAAAACTATTCTGAATGTTATAATCTTCCCACCCCTACAACTCCCTCCGTGGTAGACCAACACAAACAATTAACTGCCACATTCCTGACAGAGCTGAACCTCCCCAAACTACCCCCTGAAACCTCCACACAACCTTTCTCTGAAATCTCATTAGAGGAAATAGAACAAGCTATTAAGTCCTAGAAATCAAGCAGGCAGATGTTTATGTCGGAGTTCCTGCAACAATTTGGGCTTTCAGGTCCCTTCCTTTAAGGTATACTCTTTCTTTACACTCAGCCTAGTGTGAGGGTCATGGTCAATGCACCAGGTCCATGCATCTAAATTGTTCCCCCAGAGAATGAGAACGCCTTGCCTCCCAATTTCAATTCAAATGGCAGGGGGAAAAAATGAAATACTCTTTCAAAAGACAAATGATATGTTTTAGATCATATACTATTGACGCGAAAGCAGCAATTGGTCAAGAATGGAGATCCTCGTCTCCACCCTCTGTAACCAAGGTAGTGGCTAAAATAAACTTTAATTATAACATGGAAACCTTTGACACCCCATATTCAGCCACAGCTACATCTCCTTTAATCAAGTGGTTTCCCTGGGTGGAATATGTGGCGCAAATCAATACCCCTATCTCTGGTAGATCTTCTGTTGGCTGTGAGTCCCCGGAGGGGTCTGTCTCTCCAGACTCCGTCCCCTCCAAAACTAAGTCATTAACTAATGGTTCTGTTTCTCCTTAGCGGTGTATGTCTCCCTATATCAGGCCTCCGATAAAGGGGTTATCTCCTCGCTGTACTTCCTTAACTAGCGGTCTCTATGTAAATGTCGGTTGTTATTTAAACCCTGCACCTGTAAACTTCCCTCCCTTACCCCCTCCCTTTCCTTTTATTATTTAACATTTGTCAATGACTTGTTGTAATGCTTGTATGGTATTGTAAGCTGTTATTTGTTTCCCAATGTTTCTCATATACAATACTTGTAATGTTTGTATTGAAAGCTTCAATAAAAATTTAATGTTTAAAAAAAAAAAATGAAATACTTAGGAGTTTATATTACAAAACAGACCCGCTGTTGAGACTAATGTTCATACCGTGGCTGGGTAAAGTCATTGCAGTAAAAATTAATACACTCCCCAAATTTCTTTATTACCTCCAGTCCCTGCCGGTGCGGGTCCATCTGGTGGAGATCACATCTCTTCAGAGGTCTATGTCAAAATTCATCTGGAATTCCTAAATAAATCACCAGAGGATTTTCAGACATAAAACTATATTAAAATGCTGTCATCCTCAGCAAATTATTGTGTATTTTGCCCCCTTCCTATCTGTCCTGGGTGGATATAGAAGCAGCCCATCTCCAACTATTATTGTTATCCTTTTTATGGGGTCTCCCTGGGTTCCCTTGGTTGAGTGCCTGTCAACGACTAAATTTGCTCTCACCATATAGAACCATTGCTAAAAATCCCTTCCTAAAAATTCCCATACTTTTATAAAAGTATAAATGTAAAACCTCAGTTTATTTATACATTTATACATTCCGCCTGGTTTCAGCACTGCCTTGATAAAGATACTATTTGAAACGCGTTGGCTGCTGACAGCAGGCGGAAGTTTTTCCCATACATGGACCGGCAGTGCCTAAAAAAAAACCCCACTGTGTTAACTAGATTCTTTATAGCAGATTTAATGTTTATTTGTTGATTATTTCCGAATGCATCTTACATCTTACAATTGTGATTGGCAAATACAGGAGGACACATAAGCACAGCAGCAAAACCTTACAATTGTGACAATTGTTTTGTTGGATTTGCATAAGGTCTATATTTTACACTTTTGGATGTTCAGCTAGGAAACATTTTGCTCTAATTCTCTGGTTATGTTGGTTTTTTATATGATCATATGTTGAATATTGATTTGCAACACTCTGCTCACTGTTAATCTCAGACATATTCCAGATTTGCAGCTCCCACTTGATTCCTTATACCTTTTTTCTCTAGATTTTTGCAATGATGTAATTGTATAAACGTCAAATTAAATTGTACATCATTATTGCATTCAGCTTGTTTCTATTATTATTTGTAATATAGGAGATATACTGCCCCCTTGTGGATACACAACTCTAAATTCTGCTCTGAGACTCATACAAATTCATTCCTGTAATGTATCAAGAGCTCATATTGCTGCTTGATGGGGCATCTGTTACATAAAGGAAAAAAAGCACCATTTTAATAACCTTAAGGATAAACACACACCTTAACTTTATTTTATAGCACTTTAAATTCAAACTTATATATCACTTACATTTTTGCTTACCAAACAGAAACCCCCTTACCATTCCTGTTTACCCACTTAGGGCCTGATCCAGACCTACACCAATGCGCTGTGCTTACTAAAGCACAGCGTATCGGCGTTCACTTTCCCCGACATTCCCCCTGTGCGGGTGTATGGCCCCTTCCTTATGCCGGCTGAAGGCTACCCTAAGGAAGGGGCCATATGCTCGCACAGGAGCGTATGGCCACCTAGCCCCCCGCCCACCTACACTAACCTGAACGTAGGGACATCCCCTCCAGCGTCCCTACGGTGCTGCTACGGACGCCCGATCCACGATCGGGCGTTGCCGTAGCGACGCCGGGCAACCTCTGCCCGGCGCATGCGCAGATCGGCTATTCAGCCGATCTTACGCTTACGCCCGCCGGTGTAGGTCTGGACTCACAGAGTGACAAAAAGAACAATAAAATAATGCCCCTTGTGGCGGCTATTTTAAATTCAGTAATTAACACACCAGTGTTCTAGCAAGGAGACCTTAAAAAAAATACATAGGAGTATATATTAAATGTGAAGATGATATGTTTACTGTTAAAATTATAAATAACTTTGTCTTTACTAGTTTAGAATTGATAGCTTTATTTATTATTACTGTAAAAGCAGATGAACGTTAAATATGTGTAAAGTAGTAACTGTAAATAATTTTAATTTAATAGGGCAGTATTAAATGTGTGTATATTGAGCTAATACTGGGGTTAATTTCAGGGACCTAGTGTTCACTATTTCTAGGCTTTCCGTATTACATGAGCTGGTCTTTTTTCCAAACAGGTCTCTATAAAACTATATATCCAATTTCCTAATCCTTCTGTTCTGTTCACATCTCTGTTCTGTCTAGGCAAATTTGCCTAATGGGCCTTTACCATTGCATTCCCCCTGTGGGCCCATTATGCCCCAGACTAACATTAGGAAGCATATAGAAAAAAAACATAACAGTGGAACAATATAGAGGGAACAATGGGGAGAAGGGTATGGAGGTAACAGTGGCAGAGAAAAGTATAGAGGGAACAGTGGGAGAGAGGGGTATAAAAGGAACAGTGGTGGAAAATCATAATAGAGACAGGGCAGCCTTAAAGTAAAATGTGGCACTGGTACCAATGGACACAAGTCACACTTAGGAGTAAATTTACCTAAATATACGCACGTATAAAATACCCAATACCAATTCAGAGAAAAGAAAGAACCCGGTTAACCACTCCCCCTATGTCGGGAGTACAGTCTTTCCTGCTTATAATTAGGTGCGGACTTATAAATGTGAAACGGTCGTGCGTTTAGGCGCTTAAAATTGCTTATAATTCAAAGATACTTAACTGAACGCACTGATTAGGCTTTGGAAAAGTAACAGGTTTTTTTTTTTGTTTTTTTTTAAACAGCTCATTAACATATGTAAACAAAAGTAACCATTAAAAATACAACTTGAAGAGAGAGAGAGAGAGAGAGAGAGAGAGAGAGAGAGAGAGAGAGAGAGAGAGAGAGACAAAGAGAGAGAGAGAGAGAGAGAGACCAATAGAGTTAAATATAAGTAAATATATTGGTGTTTGTTCACAAAAATTGAAAGTAAATAAAAAATACAAAAAAATCTTCACAAACTTAAAGCCTTGCACAAAATGTAAAATCAGTATAGAATTAAATAAACAAGCCTTTATTTGTTTCATTTAAAAACACACATCCATAGATTATAAACAGCAGGTGTGGGCTGAAGTAAGTAAGAGAAGACGCATGACCTCACAGCAAACAATACGAATACAATACATGTGCAGTTTAACTGATCGTAAAAATATGAAGTCAAAGTCAGAGGAAGGCAATTCTATAAAGTGTTCTTCCATACTGTCTTCATTTGAAGCTTTAAGTCTGGATCATATCCATTGCTCAGATCTCTAGTCCAGAATAACAACCCCTTGGTGAAGAGGTTATTGGAGGGGACAATTGCAATTGCTTTGCTGCCTTCTTGAGCAGTATTTCAATTCGGCAATCCCAAAAAAAAGTGTGTCTGCTGCATAATGTCACATACACGGCAGTAGTACAAGCATTAACTGCAGTGTCTTTAGTAAGGTACCTGTCGCTGTCCCTCAGGCTAAGCACTACGTAAGTGTGAATACGGTTCAATGTGGCAAACTGAATTCTAGAGGCTGGATCTGGATATCAGTCAGTGGTGAGTGACTGAATTCCAGATCCAGGGCCGTATTCACAGATATTATTTTTACGTGGAGTTGCGCATGTATTTTTAGGCACGTTATAACTGCGCATGCGTAGTAACTTTATTTACGTAAGTTACGTTGTATATAAGCACGTAAGTGATTTGTGAATCGCACTTGGGGACATACGTACGGAGGGGCAGAATTAAAATATGTAGTAAAAAATATACGTGAAAGAGGGTGGGGGAGGCATTTAAATGAACCTTTGAGTTCACAGTTAGATAGAATCGCACATACGGAATATATATACGCACGTACGTACACATGTAAAGTTAAAGGTGCTCTATGGAGGTGTAAGTCTATGATAGCACGGCCGTGAGAGGGGAGTGTCATGGGTGTTGGCTTGCTAAGTGCGTGCGTATAATTGCGTACTTTGAAAAACACATCTCAGAATCCGGTTCCCAGTGTCCAGGTATTTTAAGCCAACCCCGTGCAGAGTGTAGCTGCTGGAAATGCAGGAGTAGATTAAGACAAGTGATCAGACTTCAGGGCCATTTTTGTGTGATCTGAAAAACAAGCACTATACGCCAATAACCTTATAAACTATCTTTTAATATTAAAACAACCAATAAATAGAAAATACATACAGTCTAAATAACAATAAAAGAACATTTGACCAAGTATCCTATGTCATTGAAAAGTGTATTCTAGGTAAAAGCTCATTTATTGTACTAGTATTATATTTTAGAGTGTTATTTATTTATTTTCTATTTATTGGTTGATCGCTTTTTTTAAAAATGATTTATTAATAAAATAAAAACATGCTGTTGATTACTTCAGATCTACCTAGCTTAGATTCTTTTGAGTATGTTACAGACAAAGGCGAAAAGGAAGGCAGCAAAGGGTCAGAATACATTAATCAGTCTGAGGTCAAAAACCAGACAGCACAGCATTAGAGCCCAAGAAACAATCTGGGTCTCAGTAGATTATCAGGGATATGCAAGGAATAACACAAGCCACAGCTCACAGTGGTAGACGCATTATGACCAGAACAGGTGGTAGGAAGAGTGGAGTTATATAATTATTGAGCTAACAAACTGCCACATGGTCATAGTCATGACACTTCTAAATATAGGGAAATCTGTATTGTATGTCGGTCTGTATAGTATGCGGTCCCTAGGTTCAATAAACAATAGCTACTCTACGTCCATCTAAAAGACCGCATATACGCAATCTACGTATCGAAACGATACGCAGATTACGTACAATAGCTACTACGCATGCGCAGTAGCTATTGTTTATTGAACTAAGTCCGTCTATGGAAGACGGACGTAGTTCTGGATCCGGCCCATTGGCTTTATTACTTTTTTCTGTTTAAGGGGTTGTGGAATACAAGCGTAAAAATTAATATTTGCAAAATTAGATTGAGTGTCTGAATATCACAAAAACTGACCTTGATGACTGTAACAGCACCAAGACGGACAGTATTATTACATTGACCTTAGTGTTGTCAATAGTTAAATGTCTGACAAAAATAATAACACATACACTAACCCTATTCTAACCCTAAAACGAACATTTAAACAAACTTTTAGTATAATATTTACCCATCTGTGTGTAATGGACTCGTTCGTAATGGAGAATAATACACAGATCTTAGCCAAGTCCTTATTTTCCAATAAAATATCCCCCTCCCACCTCAGTCACCATATGTACATAACAGGGGCATGACAGGTTGTAAAGCCCTGCTGTCAGAATTACTTTGCTCAATTCAGAATTATTTGTAGTGCGTTCTGTTGTGTGACCACCATGATTCGCAAGCACAGAACGCATTCTGAGGGCTCGATCCACAGGTGAGTGTACGCCAGCTCACGTAGCATATGTGTGTTTGAGCTCACACTGCGCATGTTCACAACGGAGCATACATTCACGTGCAATTCAGATTACAGTGCAACTCGAGCTGAGGGGCGTGTTGAAGAGGGAAGAGGTGGAGGAGGGACGTAGTAAATGTACAGTAAGGCGTGCTCAAACAAGTGCACGAGATCTGGATCTGAATGCAGACATTGAAAAAACCTGTTTATGTAAAAAAAAAATTGTACCTACTACATGTCATAAGTAATTCCAGGGAAAGTGGCAAAATCAGTATTAAGAGGGGAGGGGTTCAAACTAATCATTTAACTGCCCCCCCACCCCAAAGAAAATTCTAAATTCACCCCTAAACTGCACTATCCAGCATTATCAAGTGCTCTGTTGCTGACTGCAGTTTTATGTTCCAGCAGTTCCAAGTGCTCTGTTCCTGATTGCAGTATCCAGCATTACTAAGCGCCCTATTCCTGAATGCAGTATCCCCTATCAAGTACCAAGTGCCTCCATAGCATTATTCTCCTGCATCCATCTCACACACTTCTCTGCAGGTGTCAGAGTTTCATGTCTCAGACCATCAATACCCACTGCAGCCATATCACTCTTCTGTATAAGGCCTAGATGAGCAGGCTTTTCTTAAGGCTGCCAAGTGAATGATCAAATCTCCAAGCCTCTGCCTCAATTGGGACAGATCCCCAAAATCAGGAAAGCTGGAAGGTATACTATTACTAAGGGAAATTATACACACACAAAATACACTGCACTGTTCTCTCTGCCAAAATGTTCTACGCAGCACTGACATGAGCAAACAGGAGAGGAATGAATCACAATGCACATAAAGCATTATTCATTTTCTCATTTTAGCATCAGTGTTTGCATCTTGTCATGTCATTTTTCCTCATATTCCCCTCACTATCATCAATGTTATTCCTCAGTTCTCTCATGGCTCCCCCTCCAGTATTGTTATGGCTGGAGGAGGCTGGGCAGGTGTATCCTGGCTCTTGTTGATGTTGCCCAGAGGTTCAGATTGTCCTTGACTCTGGGCAGACACTGAAAGACAAGGAGAAATATCTGAGCTGGGAATGAGAACCTTGCGTGTCACTGTGGACACCGCCTACACTCCCAGTGCAGAACAATCAGCCAAAACACTCTGTCTATCAATCTCTCTGCTGCCCATCATGTTTGTCTGCTCTCTGTGTCTCCTTTCCGGCTCTTGTGCTTTTTCCATTCTACTGCTGACTGGAAACTTAGGGACACCCTTCTTAGTGTAAAGCACCATAGCTGTGGTTCTCAAGCTTTTGGGGGAAGTGCCAGTTACCCACTATGCAATCAAATCAAGAACCACTTTGCATATCAAGCAGATGCATACCCATGGTGCATGTATCATTATTTATTTTTACATAATTTTCTAATGATTTTGAGGTACATCTTCTAAATACGTATACATGCCCTCTGCCATCTGGTATTGCATATGGGTTAAAATAGGCTGCTGTCTCCTTATAACCTTTCCCAGTCTCCCCACCAGAATGTTTGGTACAATTATCAATGGTTGAGATCCTCACTGCTAAAGTATATGTCATATTCACATGATATCAGTAGCAACAATGGATCATGCACTGGAGGCTATTCCCTTCTTACTATATAGCATAACTTCTCCTGGTGGAACAGGTGAGAGAAGTGGAAGGCAAATGCTGCCTGATTGTAGTAAAAGTGTGTTTTGGTATTTGTAAATTGCAGCAGACCTGCACATATTTGACTATCAGTGGTCAAACACTATGGATCCAGATTTAAGACGTCTTGAAATTAAGGATTCACAACCCTGTAATTTTTGTAGATAGTGTAAAATAGTTACAATGCATGCATAGTAGCTAGAATCGTAAAATTAGGCACGTATGTTAAAAATTACGGGGTTGTGAACCTGGCCCTAAGAGAGGAAAGTTACTCCTGGGCTAAACCATGTTGATTGCAGGGAGAATTAATTTAATTGTATTCTTTGCATGCAGGGATATATCTTTGAATTGCTTACTGCACACAGATACTGACCAGCTTTATTGTCACACTGTTATTTAGACTTGGGCTGGGAAATATCACCTCTCAACACTAGTGCTGTTTGCAACAGATGAAATATGACTCCCCTGCAATCAACATGGTTTAGCCCAGGTGTGACTTTAAGTTCTTATTTTAAGAAGATTCTCAAGTGTGAATCAGGTCCTAAGAGAGGAAAGTTACTCCTGGGCTAAACCATGTTGATTGCAGGGGGTCAAGTAAATTGTATTGTTTGTATGCAGGGATATATCTTTGGATTGTTTACCGCACACAGATACTGACTAGATTTACTGTTACACTGTTATTTACTATTGGGTTGCAAAATTCCACCTCTCAACTCTAAAGCATTTTGCAACAGATGAAATATGACTCCCCTGCAATCAACATGGTTTAGCCCAGGAGTAACTTTCCTCTCTAAGGACCCGATTCACACATAAGAATCTTCTTAAAATAAGAACTTGAAGTCACACCTGGGCTAAACCATGTTGATTGCAGGGGAGTCATATTTCATCTGTTGCAAACAGCACTAGTGTTGAGAGGTGATATTTCAGTCTAAATAACAGTGTGACAATAAAGCTGGTCAGTATCTGTGTGCAGTAAGCAATTCAAAGATATATCCCTGCATGCAAATGATACAATTAAATTAATTCCCCCTGCAATCAACATGGTTTTGCCCAGGAGTGACTTTAAGTTCTTATTTTAAGAAGATTCTTAAGTGTGAATCAGGTCCTTAATTTCAAGCTTCTTCATAAGTCTGGATCCAGCCCTGTCACTCACTGGTGTCTAAGGGTTGTTGTAGGTTGTCAGATAATAGCAGAGCACAGTATTGATTCCATCTTTTACTGCTACTTGAGATTATATATAATGTATTAGATTTAGTTCCAATTGAAATAAACCTTTATATTCAGCTTACTTATGATCTGGTTGGGTATTGGTGAACGTGGGTGTATGAAAGTACAGAGGTAAATGGCACAGAGCAGTATGGATTTTTCATCCCCATAATGTGCAGATTTATAGAGCTCCTTCTCCTATGTCCAATTCACCATGAGCCCCTTGGTTTTGTCTACCCCTGACTTTCCATTGACCTGGTAACCAAGTGGTAGCACCTTATAATAATCACTAGAGGGAGCAGTGTGATCACATTATTTTTGCAGTTGCCTAGTGATAATGTAACATTAATTATCATTTACCTGAAGCCTACATATAACTTCATACAAACCCATTTGGAGGAACAGAACAGTTATGTAAAATATTTCACAACTTTATGGTGTCTGTTCATATAGGAAAATATATAGATAATATGCACATTCCAGAAACTGAAATTCTACCAGTATTACAGATACACATAGTGCACATTTCCCTTCACTGTAGACCCAAATCTGACAGTATAAATAAGGGTTATAGAGTTGTGCCCCTATGCTTTGCGCTCTGATGAGTTTCTCTTACTCTAACATAAATCAATCAACAGATGTACAGCTGTGTACAATGCCTTATCCCCATCCCTGACATAGCACTCTGGCTGAGAACTAGCAGCTTTTACCCACACAAGTGATGTCATTATATGCAAAAACTTATGTAAACAAAATCTATCATCTATTCAGTATAATACGTATCCACAATTCAGTGTTTATATGTTACAAGGAATAAAGAACTACTAAAATAGTATGGGAAGAGAAACAAACCCTACAACTGTATCTATAGAAAAACACTAGTATCATTATAATTTACAGTAGGCAGTGGTTTATCTTACATATTTTGGCACCATGAAGTACAATGCTCATTAATGCCGTCAGCTGAATAGAGAAAACATTATTATATAAAAGAGAGACAGATGCAAGATCAGAGAATATTTCCTGTTCCTGCTAAACATGCAGAGGGTTACAAAAGCACCATGGCAAGAGAAGACAGGGGCTATGAGGTGAGATGAGAACACTCCTACTGATAGGTAGCTTAATACAAGCTTCTATCACTGCCATGGAACCTATTGTCCTCTGAGTGTTCTGTGCTGTAGTGTATAAAGAGGTGATCGGTTATAATAAAGAGCTGCAGGACAGAGACCTGGAATGAAGCACCTGCTATATGTACAGTAGGACTATTCACACATGGTGATACATGACATAGACATGTCATCATTAAGATGGGATGTAAGTGCAAGCATACAGGGTTCTCTCTCTCATCCAGGTCTGAGTAAAGAGCGGCACTAGTGACAAGAATC
>WWET01000457.1:330804-361624 GCA_011038615.1 Limnodynastes dumerilii | reverse complement strand
TTGTATTGTATTGCTTTAGTGTGTTTGCATTGCAATTAATTAAAAGTGTTTGCACAATTCATAAACTTTTATTCCAGTATACTGTACAGTGTACTACCCAGCTCTTGCACATCAAATTTAGTTACGAAGCTGCATTGGACTGCGTTACAATCTTTTTTTTTTTTTCATTTCAATCATTATTTTGTATTGCTTTAGTGTGTTTGCATTGCAATTAATTAAAAGTGTTTGCACAATTCATAAACTTTTATTCCAGTATACTGTACAGTGTACTACCCAGCTCTTGCACATCAAATTTAGTTACGAAGCTGCATTGAGGTTGACTGCGTTATGTCTACACGCTATGTGTGGCACTTGCATTGCCATCCAGAGGAATAATTACATGTGCACGCCTCTCAAATTTCCACCCGCACACTGGAATTTGTAAATCTATCTCATGATCCTGAACGCATCCAGTATCAGTACCAAAAACTGAGCAATTTTTCTTTGAATTGGCCACCATTCTAGTTAAATTCATTCCACTCACATTGCCAGAATTACACAATAAAATTGGTTGGGAAATGTTAGATAATGACAGATAATTGGGAATGGTCACACACTGACTGTCTGCACATTTGCATACACTGTCAGATTTAAAGCCCAAAATACTGATAATCAGAGTATTGGGCCAATAATCTGACTGTTTATAGCCAGTTTACATTAAAGTAAGTAAGGCAAAATAAGTATTTCAAAGTTACCGAGTATAAATATTGGGCCTGATTCAGAGGTTGAAAATAAGAACTTAAAGTTACACCTGGGCAAAACCATGTTGATTTCAGGGGGAGTCAAGTTAATTTTATTCTATGCATGCAGGGAGAATGCTTTGCTTTTACTTATTGCACACAGATACCTGATCAGCTTTACTTTTAAACTGCTAATTAGACTTGAGCTGGGAAACATCACCTTTTAACTATAATACTGTTGCAACAAATGAAATTTGACTCTCCTGAAATCAACATGGTTTAGCCCAGGTGTAACTTTAAGTTCTTATTTTCAATCTCTGAATCAGGGCAAATATTTTTATCCCCAATCCATAGGTTAAATTCTTTGGACCCCCTCCCTTTACAAAGACGGTGGTGAGAATGAAGAACAGGGATTGAGTCATGTGATCAGATTATATCCAGTCACGTTCCACCCTCCATGACCTCAAAGCTCACTCTGCTAAGTCTTTTTAGCGTTTTCTGGCTGAATGACTTAAATAGAATGATTGGCTTTATAACTCCTTTACTATTCATTGGCCACTGTTAACTTATGTTGTAAATTTATTTTACATAGTGGATTTAGGGAAGTCATGTATATTGTTCAAAGTAACCTTAAAACCTTAAAGATTGCATGCTTGCAAGCTAGTGCTCAATAGTTTATTCTTTTCTAATATATGTAAAATAGTTTGTGTGTGTGACATTCTATCTTTAAAATAAAAGTCAAAGAATTTGTTACATACATCTTATGGTAAGCCACCGGTCACTTACAAGGCTTCTCTGTTTTGGTGGACCTAACTCTTAATACTGTCAGAGTCCCAACTTTGGGTCATATATCCTGTATTTTTAAATTAAGAGTTCACCCACCCCAAGTCTCCAAAACAGCTACTCTGAAACAGCTGTGGAAGACCCCGCTTCTATGGTTGTCTTTCTGAAGTAGAGACAGCTGAAAGTTCTCATACCAGCACTCTTGCAATTAACCAGTATCTAATCATGACATTGTGGGCTGGATCCAGACCCCCATACGGTTTACGTGTGCGCACTCCCCACTCTCACAATTACTTGTCCAGATTCCTACCTTAACTTTTACGACTAGGTCTGCTGACATACGGCCGCAGTAATAGTCATAACGGAGCTTCCCCGCCCCTGACCCCTCATTTACATGGTTATCCCCACCTGTATGGCGGGGATACGGCTATCGGTCAGCCCCTTCTGTGTAAGTACTGACGTACGTAACTTTGTTACATACGTTAGTACTTACGCTATTGGAACATCTGGTGCGCGTACGACCCAAGGAACTTACGCAAATGACTTAGGTCGTACTTAGGTCAAGATCTGACCCTCTATCTAGAAATAAAGAGAGATTTGTTACATATATTTGCAAATATATATATATATGCCTACTCTATGTTTGTATTACATCACAGCGCAACTGGCTCATCTGATTTCATGGGTTCCTGACAGGGCTCAGGGCCTGTAAGGATTTTTGATTAGACAAGCTTCTCTGTCCCCCCTCCACTTCTTATTATCAGCAAAAAATCTGAAAAAGTTACCCCTCTTGTTAGAGATGCGTTGACGGTTTTGGGGTTGACGCGATAGATGCTAGATGATAAAAAGCTAGATCCTGCCACTCCTCTATGGCGCAGTGCAGCCTTCCCTGAGTTGAGAGCTCTCCCAGGGAGATCAGTATGGGAAGAAGCAGGGAGCTTGACAGTGGGGCAGTTATATAAACCTCAGAGTCCCCAATAGTTGCCTATATAGATACCTGCAGCTTCGACATGCTCTAGAGGCCCATTTGGGTAGGGGTCCAATTTAGATCCAGTGTTTTTTCTCCTTATTGGTCAAAGTACCCTTTTCTATATATTCTTCTAAGAGGGAGATACATTTCTTCCCTATATTAGTAGTCGGATCCCCTTTAAGGGGTTTGTAAGTCTCTGTGGGCCATATTCAGAGATCAGTGTGGCGATCGGACCGCAATTATACGCACAGCCGTGCAGGCCAAACTCTCTCAAAAGCATGACTCCCCTCTCTGGGCTGTGCTCTTGGTGACTTCCGCCGCCATAGACCACTTGTAAGTTTCCGAGTGCATTTCCGTGCGTATATGTCCTCTGTACGTGCGATTCATGATAGTTGCACCCACTTTCCTTCATTTAAATGCCCCCTTCCCGCCCATTTTTATTTAAAATTCTCTGTGTGTCTTTTTGCGTCACATATTCGACCGTATGTACCAACGTGCGGTTTACTGGTCCGTCCGTAAGGCACTTCCACGTCTGCGCAGTTGGTCCGATCCTAAAAGTAAGCACGGGACTCGCCGTGAAAACGGATCTCTGAATACGGATCCCTATATCTCTAAGTTGCCTCATTACCTCTTCTTTGTAGTCTTTTCTATTCATTATAACAACACCTCCTCCCTTATCCTCAGGTTTAATTCTAATCTCAGTGTTTTTTTGTAACTTTTAAGGGCATGTATTTCTTTCTTAGTCAGATTGGGTTTTTTATATTTATTTTCTTCTAACTTGGAGAGTTCTTCTGTTGCAATTTTACCAAACCTTTCAATGAAGCAGCCCTTGACATGTTTGGGATAAAAATTAGACTTACTTTTAAATATATCTCTTTTATCTTCTTCTCTCTCTAGGGTATCTTAAAAAATATCTCTTTCTTTATAAAATAATTTTTTGATAATAAGTTTTCTTAAAAATTTCTCAGTATCAATATATAAATTTAACAAATTAGGATTAAAATCTGGGGAAAAGTTAAGACTTTTTTTTAAAAACTTTTTTTCTCCTCCTCTGTTAATTTGTAATTACTTAGATTATACACGCCATCCGCATTAGGGGAATTCGAATTATGAGGGGGTTTAGACTTATTAATATTCCCAATGTTAACTTCACTCTTATCTTTATCGTTCCTTTTTCCCCCTCTCTTTCCTCCTGATTATATTTTATGGGAAGGGTTGTTCCTCCCTCCCCCCTGAAAAACATCTTCATGTCTACCTTGTAATGGGAAGAATCTGTTCTTCAGTGGAAGGTCGAACCACCTCCCGCCCTGTTGGTATTGGGGGGTATGAAATTAGGCTCCCTTTTTCTCCATCCATTTTCGAAGTCTGTTGTGATTTTTTATATTATCCATTATTATACCCATTATTATCACATTTATTTTCTTCTATTCCACAGTTATTGATTATTGTTAGGTATTAAGTTACACTTTTATCGGCTTTAATTATTATTAGAAAATCTGTGCTCGCGTTTAGAGCCCCACACACACTCTTTATTAAACACTTTTCTTTATTGAGTAATTAGGTGGTATTCCTCGGTTGTGGCACGACAGCTTTAAATTTAGATTTTAGTGTCCTCACAATGGGCCAGATCCAGAACAACGCTTGCGAGTGAATTTACGCGTGGCGGAGACTTAAAATCGCCTTTTGGTAAGTACTGCGCATGCGCACCATAGAAAATACGATCAATAACGTGTGGTCCATTCACATGTGTGACACGTAGATACTTACGCGTGGGCGTGCCAATTTTACGTTAGTCCAAATTACGTCTAAAGTACGTTAACTAGGCGCGGGTTTGTATTTAAAGTGTACAGTATGGGCGTGCTTAGCTGCGTAAATACGTGTTGCCCATACGTACGTGTGCGGATCACTGTGGCCAAAAGTTAAGGGTTGGAAAGCGGATCTTGACAAAATACGTACGTTCAAGGGGTGTGCCTAAGGGAGTGTATAGAACTTACGCGCACGATAATACGCTACATGAATAAACGTACGCCAAACGTAGTTCTGGATCTACCTCAATGCCCTTATCACCATAAATAATTTTCTTCCAATTTTGATCCAGTCGTCTCCTACATTGAAGCTTGTAATATCATTCCTTTACTCATTGGGGGGGGACTATGTGGGTGACTGACCTTCCTCACTTACGGGAAAAATGGGAGGATGATTTGGGTATTTTGCTAGACAAGGAATGGACATAAGTTCTAACCAGCTGTAAAGTGTCAACAAAGCCATTTTCTTGTTTAAGACAGTGTATACCATTCCCCCCAGAGACTATATGATATGTGCTTGAGAACAAGCTCTAGTTTTATTAGATGCTGCTGTGTGGGTGCTGCTTTTTGGCACTTGATATGGGGGTGTCCTGTGAGATGGGCCTTTTTTAAGGTCTGGGATTATGTGCTGCTTACGACTCCTGGGCTTCCACCCCTGAATCCAAAGATCTTCTTTTTTGGTATTAACAAAAAGGAACGTTCAGGGTAACATACAAATATGTCATAATACTTACCTCTCTATCTTTGGTCACTCTTGACAGGATCTGGCTAACTAAGGAGTGTGTTTGGTGAACAGCACCATGAAAGGTTCATGTACACCATGATGGCTAACCTTTTGAGCTCGTCAAAATTCGGAAAAAAATCTAGCTTTACCTCGGGTGGCGTGTCACTTCTAGAAATATCCATAATTTTGTGATATTTGCAGCCCTAGTAAAGAAAGAGTTACATTTTTAAGTCCCTTTGGCACTCCCCCCCCCTTAGTTCCCAGCCTTTTTGCCCTTTTGTGCCCAGCCTTATTGTCCCCTTTTTTGTGCCCAGCCTTATTGTCCCCTTTATTAGTGCCCAGTCTTTTTGTGCCCTACCTTTTAGTGCCCAGGCTTTTTGTGCCCAGCCTTTTTGCCCTTTTGTGCCGTCGTATTGTCACCTTATTGTGTCCAGCCTTTTTGCTTTTTTGTCTCCAGCCTTTGGCACTTTTTGCCCCCTTTATTAGTTCCCAGCCTTTTTGCCCAGCCTTATTGTCCCCTTTTTGTGACCAGCCTTTTTGCCCTTTTGTGCCCAATCTTATTGTTCCCTTATTGTGCCCAGCCTTTTTGCCCTTTTGTTCCCAGTCTTATTGTCCCCTTATTGTGCCCAGCCTTTTTGCCCTTTTGTGCCCAGCCTTATTGTCCCTTTTTTGTGCCCAGCCTTTTTGCCCCCTTTATTAGTTCCCAGCCTTTTTGCCCTTTTGTACCCAGTCTTGTCCTCTTATTGTGCCCAGCCTTATTGTCCCTTTTTTGTGCCCAGCCTTTTTGCCCCCTTTATTAGTTTCCAGCCTTTTTGCCCTTTTGTGCCCAGTCTTATTGTCCCCTTATTTTGCCCAGCCTTTTGGTCCCTTTTATTAGTGCCCAGCCTTTTTGCCCTTTTGTGCCGAGTCTTGTCCTCTTATTGTGCCCAGCCTTTTTGCCCTTTTGTGCCCAGTCTTATTGTCCCCTTATTGTGCCCAGCCTTTGGCACTTTTTGCCCCCTTTGTTAGTTCCCAGCCTTTTTGCCCCTTTTGTGCCCAGACTTATTGTCCCCTTTTTTTGCCCAGCCGTTTTGCCCCCTTTATTAGTGCCCAGCCTTTTTTAAATAATTTAAACTTAAAATAAACTTACCTCTGCTTTCTGCTCTCCTCTGCGGCGCCTCTCTCTTCCTCCCGCTCTTACGCTGCGTGACCTAGGTTACACAACGCCACTCACTGTGTCCTAGGCTGCAGCATCTGATTGGATCATTTTGATCCAATCAGGTGCTGCAGGGGGGAGAGGCAGTATCAGCCATATCCCCTGCAGCTGATACCGCCTCTCCCCACCGGACGACATCCGCCACCGCGATCAGTTAAACCTATGACACTCATGTCAAAGGTTACACGCAAAGATATTTTGACTGCGTGTCAGTCAAAATGTCTTGGCGTGTCACCTCTGACACACATGTCATAGGTTTGCCATCACTGATGTACACCAAGAGAAAAGCCCATCCTGCATTTCACAAAATATGGTCACCCTGGTATGACTCTCCGTTTGCAGTTGGTCTGGAGGAGTCACTGTGAACAGTTATGAATGTGATAGACCCTGAATAAGGAAGTTAGTTAGGCCAGTGTAAGTTGTTAGCTAACATTTCATTTACTTGGATAATCCAGCTGTGACATTTATACTTTCTATTTAAATATGGTTAAAAACTGACTGTGGATTTTTTTCTTAATTGCTGATCTTAACTGCCTGTCATATTTACTCATTCATTTATCTTTCTTGTTCAATAACCATATGTCAAGTCCTTTCATTCTTACAGTAATTGTACAGTCTAAGGGCCAGATTTACTAAGCTGTGGGTTTGGAAAAGTGGAGATGTTGCCCATACCTCCCAAATGTCTTAATTTGAACGGGACTGTCCCGCTATCCCGCCCGCTACACAACTTGTCCCAAGAGATCAGACTCTCGGGACAAAATAGTTTTTCTTTTTTTTTTGAAAGCCCATGCCGCGATATATGCGGCAGGGCTTTTCCCAGCACAGAACAGGTCATACAGGGCTCCTACGGGAGCCCCGTAGGACCAAAACTGTTACTATGAATGACAGGGACCTACAGGGCTCCCAAAGAAGCCCTGTATTACCAGTGGTCATGTGACCGCAGTCAAGATGCCGTGCGGGAGACAGGGAGAGCCAATAAGAGGGCAGATGGAGGCTTTCAATAAGAGGGCAGATGGGATGGAGGCTGGCAATAAGGGGGAAAATGGAGGCTGGCAATAAGGGGGCAAATGGAGGCTGGCAATAAGGGGGCAGATGGAGGCTGGCATTAAGGGGGCAGATGAAGGCTGGCAATAAGGGGGCAGATGGAGGCTGGCAATAAGGGTGCAGATGGAGGCTGGCAATAAAAAGGCCAGATGGAGGCTGGCACTTGCATTTGGGGGCAGACATGGAGGCTGGCACTAGCATTTGGGGCAGATATGGAAGTTGGCACTGGCAATAGTGGGCAGATGGAGGCTGGCACTGGCAATAGTTGGCAGATGGAGGCTGGCTGTGGCAATAGTGGGCAGATGGAGGCTGGCTCTGGCAACAGTGGAGAGACATGGAGGCTGGCAATAATAATAAGGGGCAGACATGCAGTCTGGACATATAAACAGGGGCAGACATATGGAGGTTGGACATATAATAAGGGGCAGACATGGAGGCTGGAGATTATAATAAGTGGCAGACATGGAGGCTGGAGATTATAATAAGGGGCAGATATGAAGGCTGGAGATTATAATAAGGGGCAGACATGGAGGCTAGAGTTTATAATAAGAGGCAGACATGGAGGCTGGCCATAATAATAGTGGATGTTATGGAGGCTGGACAAATAATAAAGGGGCAGACATATGGATGGCTAAATAAGCAGGCACTAGACACGCTATCTGGGCATGCCAGACACACCCACTTTCCCCAGACATGCCCACTGGGCAGCACAAGACACACACCCTCTACCAGGCCGCGAAAATTTGTCTTTCCAAATTCTCAAATATTGGGAGGTATGTGTTGCCTATAGCAACCAATCAGATTCTAGCTCTCATTTTCCTATTACATACTAGAGAATGTCAGCTAGAATCTGATTGGTTGCTATTGGCAACATCTCTACTTTTCCAAACCCGCAGCTTAGTAAATCTGACCCTAAATGATTGTAAGGTACTTGATATGCTGTATTTGACCATGTGTACTGCTCCTGTATACTGTAATATGTACAGATACCTTGCATTTGTGTTGTAGTGGAGGGAGGGTTGGGGTGGGAAGCCCCTTTTGTTTTTTGTTGTTGTTTGTTTTTCTTTGAAAATCAACAAATAAACTCAATTAAAAAAAACAAAGTATATAGCTCTGTCTTTTTACTGATTGGTCTAGTGATTTTCTGTTCCTCTTTCAGTCATAGACTTTTTTTTTATTCTTCTAAGTATGGATGGGAACTTGTCACCTTCCCCTCACAGATAGATCAGAGCATGTTACAACCTCCACAACTCCACTCCACAGAGATCAGCGTCTGTCACCCACCCCAAGAGAGATCAGAACATGTCACTCTCCCCGCTTTCCCAATTAACCCCCCATGCCAGAGGCAGTGGATTTTTGGGCAGGTGTGTCACAGGGATGGGAATTGTAACATGTCACGGACTGAGCCGGCGGGTACGAATTTGGACACCGATGCTAAGGGGAGGAGGGATGGGGGGCGTTTAGGTAGTCACAACAGCCTTGGGGCGGACGCAGGGGACTTAATGTTTTAAAAGTGATTGTGTATTGTAAATAGGATAAAAGAGTTACTGATCGCTGGGCATGCAAACGCCTCGGGGTCATTCCTATTTCTGGAACTCCCACATACAGCTCAACGAAAAAAATGATTCTGTGTTTTATGTCAATCTACTATGTCCAAATTCCATCTGCAGCTGTTATACCAAAATAATTATATCAGAAACACGTACTGGAATGAATGATCTTTATCTATGACTGACACTAAGAAATACAAAAGCCAGCTAAGTCCATGTCATTTAGTGTCCTCATAGCATTTTACTGTTCATAATGCACCCATACATCTGACCACACAGAAGTTCAGTTACACCTCCTCCTATTTACTAAATATGGGCCAGATCCAGAACAACGCTTCGGAGCGAATTTACGCGTGGCGGAGACTTAAAATCGCGTATTTGTAAGTACTGCGCATGCGCACCATAGAAAATACACTCAATAGCGTAGCGTAATTGTGAACGTATTGGCCATTCACGTATGTGTCATGTAAATACTTACGTGTGGGCGTACCAATTTTACGAGCATCCAAAACACGTGTGAAATAAGTGAAGTAGGCGGGGGGTTGTATTTAAAGTGTACAGTATGGGCGTGCTTAGCTGCGTAAATTCGTTCAGCCCATACGTACGTGTGCATATGACTGCGGTTACGTTGGAAAAAGTTAAGGTAGGGTTTGGAAAGCGTATTTTGACAAAATACGTACATTCAAGGGGTGTGCCGAGGGGAGTGTAACGAATTTACCCGCACAAAAATACGCTACGCGAATAAACGTACGGCAAACGTAGTTCTGGATCTACCCCTATGTGAATAGGTCACAGAATATCATTGGATGTTCATGTATTGTCCTGGATTTAATTGTGTTAATTCACTGATCTCTCAGATAATTGAATTTTTTTTATTTAATAGTTAAACTATAAACAGTAAATCTATACCACATTGCTGTGAGTAAGCATAGGAAACATCCAGCACTCAAGGTTCTATATGTTCCATTATACTTTGGCAAGTATCAATTAAGCCTTTTCTGTTAGAGCATACTGGGAGTTGTAGTCTTACAACACCCGAAGTGACAGAGTCTGACCATACTTGTGCTAAGTCTTTTCGTATGTTACACTTTATTATTGTTATTTCAATCAGAGATTATTGTGTGTGCATGTTTGTAATAGTCATCTTTTATATTGTTTCTCTCTATTCTTTAATATTATTAGATTATTGAATCAATATGTTTTGTGGTAGGTAGAAAACATTAACAGGGCTTTCAATTGCAAAAAAAATTTCTTGTCACATCCCCTTTAATCTAGTACAAAGAAGCCCCACTTCACATATCCCTTCCAGTGATCAGCCCTCTGATTTGTACTTATACGCGTAATTAGCACCAATATACTTATCCCTTTACTTCCAGGTCAACGGATTAAACCTAGTTGTGATCACTGCCAAATTGACCAGCACATGTGATGAGAAGGTGGTGTGTGTATGCGTTTGTGTGGGAGGCCGGCAGCAATTACTTGTCCACTTTCCCAGCATAGTTGGAGATGGGATGCTATAAAGTCTTTTAAATACAGTTACATATTAATATATTAGGAAGGTCTTCATCAGTTTAATGGTCTTTATCAGTTTTATGCCTCACATAAAACACTCAGAGTTTGGACTGTGCGATAATGACATCTGACCTGTGTAGTTTAACAATCTTTCTATTTGATCAAATAATGTTTTATTTATCCTGCACTCTGTTGATCAAGAGCTTTCCTTGGAGTTGTGGGCATGAAGAAATAATGAAAAAAAGTTAATAAAAAAATAGCCGCATGCTCTGACATCCAATTCTCATGCACCAAACAATGCTCACACACTGTAAACATGATTTATCAAAGAATCACCCAATCCACTAGCACAATTAGGATATTCATCTTTTAGTTCATTAGCTCTAGGGGGAGGAGGTACCCAATGGTTCGAAGTGAAAAGAAGACTAAGGGGCCAGATTTACTAAACTGCGGAAAAGGAAAAGTGGAGATGTTGCCCAAAGCAACCAATCAGATTCTAGCTGACATTCTCTAGTGTGTAATATTAAAGACAGAGCTAGAATCTGATTGGTTGCTATAGGTAACATATCCACTTTTCCTTTTCCTCAGTTTAGTAAATCTTGACCTAGATGTGGTAAGGTGTTTGGTCTGTGGATTCTGTGTGACTCCTGGGATTTCTGCCCCTTTCCTCCAGCTCTGTTGTGCTCAGCTACTAAACAATGCAACATTCCCTAGCACATCCAGCTTGCTGTACCAACGGCATTAGTGTTTTAGGCGGGATTTATTGGTTCCATAAGGTGCTGACTGTTGTTTTTGGCAGTTTTTTGGTTTTTTTTACCAGAACTCTTTCTTTTTGTAGCTATTTAAGTAATTAATTTCATATTATATACTTTCCACTTGATTTGTATTTTTTGGAATGGGAACACAAATTGGATGACCATATGAACCATGGACCAGATCCACAGGTCCGTCCATTATGCCACTTATGTATGAATAAGTGCGTAAGTGGCCTGTTTTGACTGGGGGGGCGCATGTGCCTTCCAGATGTTACTATCAGTTTACAATAGAAACTTCTATCATACAGAACTTAGTTCCGTACACTAGTTGTTCCGTCCAATGAGACGGCACTTACCACTTAAGGCAGGGTTATGGCAGAGTAACTGCCATAAAGCCCACACAAGAGAGGGGAGTGACAGTTCACTACCCTCTCTTGTGCATAATGCCTTATAACTGCACATACGGAAAGGATGTGGGGGTCTCGATCACTAATGATGCCCCTTTCTATGCCACACAGTGCCGCAAAATGGAACAAATTTTTCTATTTTTATACATTTTTATAAAGTGGAACAAATGTTGGTTTCTTGGCAGCACAAGGAGGGTAAAGAAGCTCACAACTCTTATGCGTAATTACGTAGACCTTTCAGTATCTGCTGAAACGCCTTATTAATCACTCCCACCTGTGCCCATGGTCTGTATGCAAAAGGGGAACCAGTTACGCCATTTCGTAGACAGAAAGCAGAACATCAGTAGCCCAGGGCAGGCATGAGAAGGAGAGAGAAGTGAGAGAGAGGGTGAGAGAGAGATTATCCTGAGTGACAGTCCTCATTCCCCCCTCCAGGCACTTGCTCTGACATCTCCATCTTACACAACACAGACCTCACAAGGTGTCTGTAACTCACTCACCTCAGCTTGGGGGAGGCTAGCCAGTGTATGACTGAGTAAGATGGAATTGCCTAAAGTGGTGCGGGGGCTTTTTAAAATAGGTCCATACATCTTTTAGACTCTAGGCAATACTTGCAGCACTGTTTTGGTAACGATGCTAGATCATTTACAAAATAATTTGTTTATATGATGAAAACACAGTTTAAATGTTTGTGTCATGTCCATTTCATCACAGGTGTCCTCTTGCATTAAGTAGGCCCATCCCCAAAGACTTTGCTCAGACGATTCAATCCACAGGTTCTACTAGTCCCATATAACATATCATATACCTCCTTAGACTTAAAGGTCCGGATTCACAGTTACGTAGTTTTCATCTTACGTACGTTGTTTTAAGAATTGAGCTACTACGCATGTGTAGTATTTACACTATCTACGTACCATTTCTGTACATAGATTGACCACAGACCAAAGACCAGTAAAATAGCTTATATTGAAATTGCATTTTATGTAGCCATTCTACTGTAAAACACTTTGAAACAAGGGGTGTAATAGAAATGAGTGTGACTGAATAATGTGTGACGTCTACATATATTCTGTCATTATTAAATGAAAACAGTCTTCAATGCTCTGAGAAGTCTCCTATTACTTTTAGTTACCTGTCATCCTCATATGCCATGTAATAGAAATCCCATGCTGTTTAAAAGTAAAAAATCTGGCTGTTTAGACACCTAGCTGTTCTTTTCTTGCCGACCTCATGACATGTTTCACATTATTTTGATTGTAAATTGACAGCTAGAGCAAATCAAGTCATGTTCCTACTGAGAAATTGGTTACTCATTATCCTCCCACAGAAAATCACCCCACAAGTATCTATTAGAGATGCATCTTAGACCTTCCGATGATCTTATGAGTTTCCATATGTAAACATGGTTGGTCTTGTGTGCAGAAGCTGAGTATCAGAATGTTAGTGTTGTTTACTAGATCTTTTACTAGAACTTTATATTCCTCAATATTTTGACTCACTGCCCAACATCGGTCTGGTTTGCCTTTAGATTACACTTGTGCTTTCAATCACCTAAACCTCGGCCCATACTCTGCATATTCATCCTGAAAATATTTCTGATTTGGGCTTTGTATTGATTTGTTTAGCTTTTATTGTTTTGTGTGGCACTGTCTTCATTAATATCCCACTATCCCACAATCCTTGTGATATGCTTTTAGTGTAGAAATAAGTCAATAAATATTCACTTCCCCTTTGGCCACCAAAAGGGAGGACGACTATTGTATCATGCTGACAATTGCTTATTGTATTTGCCCAATAGAAATCAAGGAAAACATTAAATATAAATACAGGAGCAATTGGATTTTGATGAATATGCTGAGGTGAAATATACAAAGAACAAATAAGCAAAAAACGATTTCTGGTGCCACTTTGTAAATAAAGCACATAATAAAATCTCCACAAACTAAACGATATAGTACATTAAATAAATAAATGAATGAATGAAATAATATAATACTCCATACTACATTGACCCGCCTGTGTAAAAATAGCCATATTTGAACAAATCAATGCAATGAAATTCAATGCCTTTCATTTCATGACAGAAAAAAGTACAAACTTTTTAGTGAGCTAATGCTATATATAACGGCAGCCATGCACTGTGCAATAAGGAGTCTTATGCACTGGATAAAACCTATGTGCAGAATATATACATACAACTCATTTCTCTATAAACCTCTGAACAATCTTATCGTATGTTTTGGTCCTGTTTTGTTTGAAACACTTCTTTACTTGTATGTATAAAAATTCTGTATTTCGAGAAAATACACTAAAATTACTAAATAAATGACATTTCTAATTTTCTAGGTAAAAATTATTATGTATTCAGCTTGCCACATACTAAAGCAATTATCAAGAGTTTGGCCAAATAGTCACTGTATAGTCACTGTAGTTTATAGGCAAAGATGGATTTTCCAAACACTGATAAAAACAATCCTGAAATGCTTAGGTCTGATTGTTTTATAGTTTACAATTCCTAACTGATATCGGCTACAAGGTAACAATATTGTGTAGTGTGTGGGCATTTCAGATAATCGAACCCTATGTCCACCAATATTTTTTGTTGAATGTTCAAATTACACAGTGTTGGACAGCTGATATGGGATGCCATCCCTGCAAAGAAAATAATATTTTCGAAATACAGCCGAAAGCTCATTTTCGTCAGTCTCTGTTTTGAAAATATTATTGATTAAAAACTTTTATTAATAAATGGGTAATTATGCCAAATTTATTTTTCAGCATACTTACCCATTCATTATTTCGGAAACTGCAGCTGCAGACCATCGCACCACCACAGGCTCGCTGCACCGGACTGGACAGGTGAGTGTACAAGGGGAGTCTTAGGGTTAGGCTGCTGGTAGGGGCGTCTTAGGGTCAGGCTGTGGGGAGAGGAATCTTAGGGTTAAGCTATAGGGAGGGGAGTCTTAGGGTTGGGCTGCAAGGAGGGAATTCTTAGGGTTAGACTATGGAGAGGGGAGTCTTAGGGTCAGGCTGCAGGGAGGGTACTCTTAGGGTCAGGTTGCGGGGAAGGAAGGCTTAGGGTCAGGCTGCAGTCAAAGCAAAATAGATTTTATATATATATTCAAAATAAAAATAAAAAGATTTTAGGACTGAATCCAGAGATTCTTCATGCAGGGAAAATGCTTTGCTATTGTTTATTGCACATGATACTGACCAGTTTTACTTTGAAACTGTTATTTAGACTTGAGCTAGAAAACATAACTTATTAACTCTAATACTGTTTGCAACAGATAGAATTTTCCTCCCCTGAAATGCAACATGGTTTTACCCAGGTGTAACTTACCACCTGTTTTCCTCCTTTTTTTGAAGTCTGGATCCAGTTTATAGTTATTACTTAAATGCCATGATTCATTTCAATATGTGTGTGGCACTGATTATGAAATGGTACAGGTCTACTTTCAACTAAGTTTCTAAAATACCACTGAGTATAGAGGATGCGGGTGTAAAAAGTTCACTGTGTTTCTGGTCTGTAACCTTAAACAGTCTGATTATAAATGATTGTAGCATTCCACGTGAAAAACTCATGTTTATAGCTGACATATAGAATACCCAACACTGTTTGTTGTTAAGATTTTACCAAAAACACAAACTTCCTGCCCAAAACAAATTCCAACCCTCAGGGTATAGATTCCACATGACTGGGACACTCCAGCTTTAGGAGAGATGGCCAGCTGAGTTTCATGTAAATAAAGTCATACATATTATTGAAGTAAGGAATCCACAGTATGCAATTATTCCTTTACTTGTGTGACATATTTTATTTCATACTTGCATTTCATTTTATGAATTATAGTGAAATGCTAATGCTGAAAATAATTAGTGTTGAATTTAGTTATAAAATGACTGGGTAAAAATGGACAGACTAAGAGAAGAGATGTCCAATGGTTGGATACTTGAGGTCTGGGTAAAAAGGATGTGGGTTCCCGCAAAGAATGGCTCTGTTTCGAACTGGCTGGGATACCGATTGCTTATGCCTTGAAGAGGCATAACCCTCCCCTTCCATTACCCTAACCCTCCCTTACCCTCCCTTCCCCGCAGCCTGACCCTAACCCTCCCTTCCCCGCAGCCTGACCCTAACCCTCCCTTCCCCACAGCCTGACCCTAACCCTCCCATCACCGCAGCCTGACCCTAACCCTCCCATCTCCCTAGCCTGACCCTAATACTTGGGTCGTGGGTCTGCGAAAATGAATGGGCAAGTATGCCGATCGGCACACTCATCCATTCATTTAAAAAAATTCTAAAATGGCCCCGTATTCAAAATTGAGACAGCCAAAAAGTAACTTTCAGCTGTCTCTATTTCGCAAAGCGGGCCATCGGACCAGAGACTGCAAACGGGGTAAAAGTGCTCAGCTGTCTGCATGATTCAGTCATGCTGCAATATTGGTTTAGGGACTGAGGAGTAGTTTAGAGTGTAAAATAAAGACTTGTACGTTCTGTGGGAAGACAGAGGTTAACAATAGGTTAAAGGATAATTAAAGTGAGTTTAAAGAATTTGGTTACTTTTTCTGAAGAGAGGAGTTTTAAGGGAATATTTAAAACTTTGGAACCGGATATAGAATTTCATACAACAGGCCACTTACACATTCAGAATGCAAACATGGAGGTTATGCATCGGAACATACTACAAGCAATTCTGAATCAGAAGGAATAACAAATGTCTATATGGCGCTAATCAATACCCACAGTGATTAGATTTAGTGCTACAGCCGCTACCTGATAGAGAACCTAGCTCTATATGCAAAACAGTAAAAATATAACTAGAGCGCTTACCACTAAATACCACTTTATTTATAAAACCATTAATTAAAAATTAACCTCCATGGAACACCAACCGATGTATTGTTAAATATGAATATCATATAACAAAACATTATTTTTTTCAAAATACAGCTGACAATATACAATAAAAAATAGTGGTAAAGCAGTGCTACCTCCCAGAAATGGATATGGCAATATTGTTGCAAAACAGGGCTACAGTAAGTGATACTGTTTCCTTCTATTGATACTGTGATGTGTTCCACAGTTGAACTTATTCCAGCGAGAAAAGGTGAATTGATACCAACTTTTTTTTTTTGTATATTGTCAGCTGTATTTCGAAAAAAAAAATTTTTGTTATATGATATTCATATTTAACAATACATCAGTTGCTGTTCCATGGAGGTTAATTTTTAATTAATTGTTTTATAAATAAAGTGGTATTTAGTGGTAAGAGATCTTGTTTATATTTTTACAATTCTGAATCAGGCACATAACACATTCTGACGGTGGGGCATGATCACCCACCATGCGTACAGTAAGGGCTTGGCTAAGCCTTTACGTAAATCCTACATTACAAATGAACCAAATATGCACAGGGTCATATGCATAAAAGTTAAGGTAGGGTTCAGGGCACGGCAGTGTACGTAAGGAATCTAGGATTGCGCTTACTGTACATTAGCCTCTGCTGAAGAGGCTTATGAGCGTTGGGCCTTGGAAGCTAGAAGGGAAAAGTCATTCAATAGGGTTGCTGCAGCCTGGAAAAGAACCCATAACGAGGGATAGGAGCTGTGCACTTAATGATTCCAGTCCTTCAGAAATGCTTTGGTAAAAGGCTTGCTTGGTAATACAAGTACTGTAAATTATTGCTATACTTTACATATAATGCATAGAATTATTACAGCTAACTGAGCTACAGTAAGCTGAACGGACATTCTAAGACGCAAGCAATCTTTTATTTCACACAATAGGATAGATTAGTGTTATAAGGTGCAATACACACATCTCTAATGTGCTTATGAACGAAATGCAACAATATCCATTTTTCATAAAATAGTCTTTTATACCTTTGAAAAGGTGGAATTGGTGGATGTGAATAATTACCGCCTGAGTATAGTAGTTACATGTGGGCACATTTTAAGATACTCCCTGAAGATTTGTCTATTGCAGGTATTGGGGATGATCCCGAGCTGTACTTAAATTTTTTTTTATGGCAAAATAAGTGCAAGTGTAGACCAGAGAAAAGCCATGTTGCAATAAGATGGATGCAAAATAAATATGAATTGTTTTCCATGCAAGAATGATTTGCTTTTGCATTTAGAATTCAAATAAAACATTTTCTGCTTAATGTGCAAATCAGAGCTAAGAAAATTCACCTTCAAATCTAATTCTTTTTTCACAGTTTAAGTTTGCCTCCACAACATGGTTTTGCTCAGGTCTACGCTTGCACCTGTTTTACACTCTGGATTAGCCCCATTGGTGATAATGATGACAATAATCAGGATATGATAGCTTCTTCTGATTGGCTAATTACTATTTGCAGATAGTTTAACTTAGTTTTTTTGGCCTATAATATATTAATTTGTCATCTATTCCCATTACTTTGTCATTTCCATTTGGATTACTGCAATTTGATTTTTAAAAGGGTAAATAAAGCCTGTAGGTGTTTTGGTATTTAATTGTGTTTTATATAGAAAATTTGACTCACATTTATTAATAGCATGCAATAGTGTTCATTGCCCAGCAAATTCAAATTTGCAGCCCTTCGGATTGGCTAGTTGCAAATTCTGTCCCAAATCAATATTTGCATCTGTCTTTAATTCATTATGGCCTGGATTCAGAGCTGCACTTTCACCTTTTTTAGATGCAAGTTTAGACCTGAGCAATACCATGTTGAACTGCAAGGGGAGGCACATTTAAATTGTGAAAGCAAATTTATATTTAAGAGGGGAAATTTCTTAGCTCAACTCTTTTTCATAGATTAAACATAAAGCTAGGCAGTATTTGTGTTCTGTGTGCAAAAGTAATGTATTTTCCTTACATGTTAAAGATTTAAGATTAATGAGCACCCCTCACTTTGCTAAATGGTTTAGCCAAGCTGTACACTTACACCTGTTTTACCCTTACTCCCAAACTCTAAATCCAGGCCTATGTCTTTTGTATGCATCCATATATTAACTGTGATATCATATTTGTGTATTTCTTAAGACAGAGCCTTATAATGATAATGCAAATACAAAACTGCAAATTTTAGTCTCTTCGTTAGCACATCATTTAAAAATGAATATATATGATAAGTAAACATGAAGTCACAAAAGTACTAAGGTACTAAGAAAAGCTCTCTACCCACTATTTTAAATATGAATCTACAATTAAACTGTAATAGGTTATGTTTCTAGATTCATACAGTTAATAAAATGGAAGCCACTTGCTTGGTCAACAGTTAGTAAAGGGGTGACCCATCAAATGTGAATTGTTACATGTCATCTGTTCTTCCCACATAAGAAATCACCAGACATCTACTGCAGTGGCAGAAGTAGCCTAGCTAATGGGGGCACTTCCATTTTCCTGCTCTACAGTGGCTTTTCCTGTGCCACGCCATGCCCACTTGCCTCCGGGAGCCTGAGAAGAACTTACGCCACTTATCTACTGTATTTGTAACTGCAATGCTCTACCTAATAGAGGTTATGTAACAATTTGAAATGAAATTTTTTGTTTGTTTCTTTTCTCTTTGTATAGTGTGTTTATTGGTATAAATTAATCACGTGAGGTACAGAGGAAGCAATGACGTAGCATGCTGACACTGACAAAGCAAAAACAGAGTCAGGAGATCCGGTAGGTGATCAGACTGAACATACCGCTATGGACCACTGCTTGGTCTACTTTTTATATTGTGATCTCACCACTTGGAAATAGGCAACATTAGGATAAGATCAGAAAACATAACCTCAATTCTCACAAAACATCTAGTGGATGTAAAGTTTGTAAAAAGTATACAGGGAATGAAACTGCTAACCTCGGTGGCCAGAGGAGGAACATGTCAGTGGAGACAAACCTTATGGAGAGCTGAGAATGTACTTATGTACATTGTACGTACATTGTATGTACTGAGAATGGGGCAGATCCTGAACTACGCATTTCCGCGAATTTACGTGTGGCGGACACGTAAATTCACAGATTTGTACGCACTGCACATGCGCACCGCAGAAAATACGCACATTCACGTAGCGTATTTTCAAACGTATGGAGATTTCACGTATTGCTAACGTAAATACTTACGTGTGGGCGTGCCAAATTTACGTTAGTCAACAATACGTGTGTTTTACGTGAAGTAGGCGGGGGGTGGTATTTAAAGTGTACAGTATGGGCGTGCTAAGCTGCGTACGTTCGCGTAGTCTGTACGCCCGTTAGCGGACGTATTCTGTTACGTTAGGAAAAGTTAAGGTAGGGTTTGGGTCTTACGTTTGGAAAAGTTAAGGTAGGGTTTGGGTTGCGTATTTTCACAAAATACGTCCGTGCAGGGGGTGTGTTAAGGGTAGCGTAGCGAATTTACGTACACGAAAATTCGCTACGCGAACTAACATACGGCAAACGTTGTTCAGGATCTACCCCAATGTCTTTAAAGACCGCACTTACGGAATCTACGTACCGAAATGGATATGCATGCATCGTAGCTCAATTCTTAAAACAGCTTACTTAAGAATAAATCTACTTAACTGTGAATCCGGACCATTGTGGTTAATAAAAGTGAACAGCTGCTCAAATGTTTTAAAGGTAACCAAAATGCCCCTACTTATTGTGAGTCTGTGCGCCCTGTCCTCCTGAAGCAGTACATGACTTGAAAAAAGAATGGCAATAGCTATAGATTTTTCTTCTGGATTATTATTAGTAAAGCCATATGGGTAGTGAGAATTTGTAAGTTTTGGTGTGGACAAACCCTTTTTATAGTGTGTCTTTTTTTTTACAAATATAGCATCTGCCTTTTCTAGTTTAATACTAAATTGGACCTCATTTCTGATGTTCAGACCCTTTGAATTAATTAAGATGCCTTTGAGAGAACCAGCCATTGGGAGGGATAAAATGCAAAAGGTCCGCTCAACTGTTGCTAAAGCCTGATATGTAAACCTGTGGAGTTGAGATTTGATGTGTCTCCATGGAATGATTGTTGGGAGGAATCTTCTAGTATCATGGAAGGGAGCACATGTAATCTAGTAAGAGAAGGGTAAAATCTAAGGGGGGAGGGTGGTAATGTAGAAACTACATCCAGGCACTGCTAAGATAAGTGATTGGAATGGGAAAAAAATAGGGGTTAAATGCAGCAAAACCGTGGGCCCCACCAAAACCACTAATAATAGAGCAAATTTAGAAACATGACAATTTTTCTAACAAATATAAAACACAAATAAAGCTGTTAACTAAACAAATAAGTTTCAAGATATGCAAGTGTGATAAGTAAACACAGCAGGGATAAGGGTAGAAACCAAAATGGCTCTATAGGAGGCAAATGTGCCATAAGAACCAAAACAGGTAACATAATGAGAAATACTTTGATGCAACACTAATTCTTAAAGAGTTCCAAAGAAAAAACGAGAGTTGCAAGCTTCTTTAATGAACTAAATGAGCAGTAGAATATTATATTTAGGATTAACATAAATAAACAATCAAAAAATTGCAATTTAAACCAACAAGAAACCTGCATAAAAGGATATGATATAACATATCAGTTATACACCCAGAGTTTGACACCCTGGGCTGGATCCAGATTTAAGTAAGTGCTTGAAATTAGTTACTCCTGGGCTAAACCATGTTGATTTCAGGGGGAGTCAAGTTAATTGTATTCTTTGCATGCAGGGATATATCTTTGAATTGCTTAATGCACACAGATACTGACCAGCTTTACTATCACACTGTTATTTAGACTTGGGATAGGAAATATCACCTCTCAACTCTAATACTGTTTGCAACAGATGAAATATGACAATATCAACATGGTTTAGCCCTGAAGTAACTCATTTCAAGCACTTACTTAAGTCTGGATCCAGCCCCCTGTAAGGAAAAAAAACAACATGTCCAAGTAGCTGCCCTTGAGATGGTTGAGATGGTTATAGCCATTGTTACATGGCTTTTCAAGTCCCAGGAAGACCCTCTGCCACCTGCCTTTTGGAGGAACAGCCAAGGATAGTTTAGGAGGAAGGTCTAAGTTGATCCAGTTGGGTAGCAAGATGTTATACAGATCCAGGGCCAAGCAGAAGCCTTCCTCTGGTGATTTATGCGAGATTATTCTGCCGTTGCGGACTACTTGCAAAGACAAAGGGAAGCCCCATCTGTATTTGAACTCTCTTCCGTAACTCATTCTTAAGAGTCTTGCTGGAGTATAGAGGAATGTACGGAGATCTGATTGAGGAACAGTGTGTGTTTTGGAATCATTCTTTTGGGACTCCAACTTATTTTTCCTCAGAAGAACTGAATTATAGAGGCTCTGTCAGCATTAATGTTAGCAAAAGTATGCCATATGGTGGGTTAATGGGTTCACACGTACCAGGGAATTACATGACTAAATCAATTTTTACATCAGATGATAATTAAGCCTTGCTTGGCTTCCAGATGAATAATTTACATTAAGCTTACATGCAGAATAGGGCCACTTGTTAGTCAATAACTGAAAACAGCTTGTCAGGAAAAGAAGGGTAATACAGTCCCAGTATATACTGAGGACAAAGCTACATCAGTTTGTTGGCAATGCGACACTGTGTGGCCAAAATCAGAACTGCACTAGAAGACTTGGATGGGCATGGAAAATGGCTGCCTCTGGGTGGATTTCCTATTTTCCATTTATTGTCAGCCTAAATAGTAAAATGGCAAGTGGGAATAGTTTTACTCATCCTTGAAACTGTGGAGCTCTCTATACAGGTGACCAGGGCTGGAAACAAGCTTCTTGTAGGCAGTACAGCAGTAGGCTGAAGGGTGAAAACCAGACCAGCACCCTAGAAGAGGGAGAAATTCTGCAGGTGGGAGGAGGGGGCACACAGTACTTCCACTCACCATGGTTTGTGTGGACAGGAGAGAAGTCTGAAGCCACGGGAGCATTAGGCTGAAGCAGAGTGGTCATTGCTGTTAAACGAGCACTACCTCTCCACATGGTGTAAAGTATAAGGACCGGGGTTACTTGTTGTGGCACTGGTTGCATTCTCCGGCCAGAAAGTCTGATTTGCAAAAAAGGGACATTCAAAAGTTACTCTTCGGATGTCCCTTTTTCGAATACTTACCATTTTAGACTTTTTTTTTAGAATTCGGCATACTTCACCCATTTACCTTTTCATGATATCCCTCCGCTGCACCTCCGCAACTGCTATCATATAGCAGTATATATAGCATATGCAATCGAAATCCCAGCCAGTTCGCCACTGGCTGAGAGGAAACGGCCCTTTCGAAATTGGGCCGTTCTAGCTGGAGATCCACACCCTTGTGGCACGTGCTGCTCTGCAACTGTGTCTGGCATGTTCTCAGCTGCAAGTGGGTGTAGCACCAATGAAGATCAGCTAGTCTGGGGGCTATCTTTCCTGAGTGGTGCAGCTGAGGGCACTTGTGGTGATCAGTAGTCACTGCTGGGGCAGTCATGTAATGGGTAATGGAAGGGGAGAGTTAGGGTTAGAATTAGGGGAAGGGTTGGGGTTAGTTTAGCCACTCACCTTTTGGAGCACCTTGTTTGATGCTCACGGGATCGATTGCTATGCCTCTTCGAAACTGGCTGATAGAACGGCCCTATCGAAATTGGGCCATTCTTTGCGGGGACCCACACCCAACTGTCTCTTAGTAGCTCTCTTCTAAACAAAAACCCACTTCTTATGTTGTTTGATATGGTGGATGATGTTCATTTCCTAATTGGTATTGACTAATTGATCACTGTATATCTGTCAATTGAACATCCTGCTTTAATAAAGAAAAGTTCAAGAAAAAAGTCTACATTCTTGTTGGCTGTATGGTTGTCTAAACATAAGGGGTTCAAGCTGTATGGGAAAAACTATTATTTTGTGCTATGTATATTTTAATACTAGCAATTCTAGCTTTCAGTTACCTCTTTCTTCTTTCTCAACTGATGGCTATTCTGCATATCACGAGGAAGCTTAATCCTCCCAGCCCTTCAAAATGGGGCATTACGAGCTTTAGTTTAAAAGTCCTTAATGGGTTTTTACAAGAATGCTCAGACGCTTCTCCTCTCCAAGCTGTCATATTATATGGAGAGCAGATACCAGAGAGTAGGAAGATGCTGTTGTGCCATAAATGAGTCTCTCTCTCTCTCTTTCTCTCGCTTTCTTTTTAAAAATAAGTGTTTTCCTGGCTTATTACATCAAACCTGGGAGCAGGAGAGTGACAGGTAATGATTCTAGAGGTTAGCAAGGGTGGGTTAATGCCCCTCATTTAACAATCATCTAACATGAGAGGCATCTGAATTCATTTCTTCTGTGCACTCATCATTTAAACTGGATTAATCAGAGACAGCTAACAGCAGAGATTTTTTTGTAGCTTTCATTTTTGTATTTTAATTTAACACCTAATACTCAGCACACATGCCTTTACCTGTATTACCAGAGACTAGAAAGTGACCCTAGCAATGGCCAACAACCTGCGAAAAACTAAAATGCATTGTATATATTTCTATGCCTATACCAGAAAGTAGGCAGAGTTTGACCTTGTCATACACTCTAAGCATCACCCACAATTTTCTTAAAAAACTTCCAGCATTTAATCAGTTTTGTATTATTATTTAGTACATGTAAATAAAGCAGCTTCTAATCACTCTTTTTTCTAGACTGCTAGTGGTTTATAAAGTGTTACATTATTTATTTTAAGTGTGGCTATCGAATCACTAGACCAGGGGTGTCAAACACAAGGCCCGCGGGCCAAATCCGGCCCGCCAGACCTCGTCTGATGGCCCGCGGTGCCGCCGCCAGCCTTGCAGCGGGGGCACATGGCTGGGCACTATAAAAGGGGGCACATGGCTGGGCACTATAAAAGGGGGCACATGCTATGGCTGGGCACTATAAAAGGGGGCACATGGCTGGGCACTATAAAAGGGGGCACATGGCTGGGCACTATAAAAGGGGGCACATGGCTGGGCACTATAAAAGGGGGCACATGGCTGGGCACTATAAAAGGGGGCACATGGCTGGGCACTATAAAAGGGGGCACATGGCTGGGCACTATAAAAGGGGGCACATGGCTGGGCACTATAAAAGGGGGCACATGGCTGGGCACTATAAAAGGGGGCACATGGCTGGGCACTATAAAAGGGGGCACATGGCTGGGCACTATAAAAGGGGGCACATGGCTGGGCACTATAAAAGGGGGCACATGGCTGGGCACTATAAAAGGGGGCACATGGCTGGGCACTATAAAAGGGGGCACATGGCTGGGCACTATAAAAGGGGGCACATGGCTGGGCACTATAAAAGGGGGCACATGGCTGGGCACTATAAAAGGGGGCACATGGCTGGGCACTATAAAAGGGGGCACATGGCTGGGCACTATAAAAGGGGGCACATGGCTGGGCACTATAAAAGGGGGCACATGGCTGGGCACTATAAAAGGGGGCACATGGCTGGGCACTATAAAAGGGGGCACATGGCTGGGCACTATAAAAGGGGGCACATGGCTGGGCACTATAAAAGGGGGCACATGGCTGGGCACTATAAAAGGGGGCACATGGCTGGGCACTATAAAAGGGGGCACATGGCTGGGCACTATAAAAGGGGGCACATGGCTGGGCACTATAAAAGGGGGCACATGGCTGGGCACTATAAAAGGGGGCACATGGCTGGGCACTATAAAAGGGGGCACATGGCTGGGCACTATAAAAGGGGGCACATGGCTGGGCACTATAAAAGGGGGCACATGGCTGGGCACTATAAAAGGGGGCACATGGCTGGGCACTATAAAAGGGGGCAGATGGCTGGGCACTATAAAAGGGGGCACATGGCTGGGCACATAGAGTGGACACATAGACCTACAGATACAACCGGCCCTTTGATGGGGACCAAACTGCTGATGCGGCCCCCGATGAATTTGAGTTTGACACCCCTGCACTAGACTATGTCTTTGTTGCCATGTATACAGTGTGGCTAAGTTGGTAAACAAATCAATTTTTTTTATTGTTTTTGTTATACTATTCAATAAACAATAATTATCTAAAAAATGAATAATAATGCGGTTTACAACTTGTCCATTTGTAATTGGTCCTCCAAAGCACAGAGGATAAAGACCTGAGATGACCTGTAAGAGCCTGTAAGTAAGTTTTTGACTTTTGTGAGTTACAGAGGAGTTAGTTTTGTGTTGGGAGTAGTGGTGCTGCAGTTGTGAGATGTTGTTTTAATATTGGTTTCTGTTGTCTAGAAGGAAAGTGGCAGAGGAGTCAGGTGTTGTGGCCAGCGAAAAGTCATGTTTTTCTATGAATATTGTGCCTAGGTACAAGCATATTTTGGGTAGCCCAAACTCTTTGGAACTGGAAAAAAATGTTTTGGGTATGGTGTGTAGAATAGTCACAAGCACTTTTCTGGTGCACACTGAATTAGAAGCTGGTGAAGGAATGCATGTACACCAATAAATAAACATTGTGGATTAGATCCAAAATTTGAAAAAAAGAGAAAAGTAACAACTAGGCAAAGCCATGTTTAAAGTTTAAACTATTATTTAGCCTTGGATTAGGAATCCTCACCTCTCAATACTGTAACAGAGGAAATTTGCCACCCCTGCAATGTAACTTAGTTTTCCCCCCTGATATCTTATTAATTTCAAACTCTGTATCTGGTGCTATATAAGAAGGCAGTTTATATATTACATAGCAATCATTATAAAACAAGAATGAGTAGTAACAGACTGGGAGGGTAAGAGTGCCCTGCTTGATAGCTTACACTCTATAGGATATTGGGGTGTGATACATAACTGGATGTGCTGTATATCACACAATGGACCAGCCAGGTTGTATGGAAAATATGCTTATTGGTCTGTATGATCCAGTCACACAGCAGTGTAAGGGTAATTTTAGTGTGGAAAGAGAAATTGTACAAGATTGTGTAAATGATAAATTGTAATAAAAAATGTATAGGAAAGTGTTGTCAATAGGGTAGAGAAAGGGTAAAAAGGAGGTTGGGGAATTTGGTAAGATTTCTGTAGAGGTAAATTTAAGGTAATGCATGAAAGTTCAGAGTTAAGGATAGTCTTAATGGGTGAGGAAGGTTACTCCAGAGAGGGTGTGAGTTGCCGGTATGATAGGCCCCTTTTTGAAATGGCCGTTTCATAGCAGTGCATTTTGAATGGATTGGAAAATCGATTGCTTCTGCCTCAAGGTGGAGAGTCAATCGATGTTCCCTAGATCAAAACCCGAATAGTAATTATTTTTGTATCCTTACCCTAATGCTTCCCTTCCATGACCCTAACCCTCTCTTCCCTGCACCCTGACCCTCCTCGTAGCCTAACCTCAAGACTCCCCTCCCCATAGGCTGACCCTAAATATCAGGATTTGATATGTGCATATTCTGTAAATAGTTTTTAGATGTATGTATCAGGATTTGATATGTGCATATTCTGGAAATAGTTTTTAGATGTATCTATCAGGATTTGATGTGTGCATATTCTGGAAGTAGTTTTTAGATGTATCTATCAGGATTTAATATGTGCATATTCTGGAAATAGTTTTTAGATGTATGTATCAGGATTTGATGTGTGCATATTCTGGAAATAGTTTTTAGATGTATCTATCAGGATTTAATATGTGCATATTCTGGAAATAGTTTTTAGATGTATCTATCAGGATTTGATATGTGCATATTTTGGAAATAGTTTTTAGATGTATCTATCAGGATTTAGTTACAGACAGTTAGAATACAAGGAAAAAACCCAGGCAGCGAGCTTGAAGAGTATGGGTTATTGCAGTGTTGTCAGAAGGAATAGAGAGACCATGGGCCGTATCCAGAACTACGGCCGTCTTCCATGGACGGCCGTAATTTACTGAACAGTAGCTACTGCGCATGCGCAGTAGCTATTGTACGTAATCTGCGTATCGTTTCGATACGTAGATTGCGTATACGTGGTCTTTTAGACTGCATGCGCAGTAGCTACTGTTCAGTGAATTACGGCCGTCCATGGAAGACGGCCGTAGTTCTGGATACGACCCCATGTAGGTAACTTCTATTGACAAGTGGAAATATTATTACCTCTGTTTTTTAAAGATCAAAGATAAAAAACAGAAAGATATTCATTTACATGAGTCAAAATAGTAAGAAATCTGGGATCAGTTTTGGGGCCAGATTTACTAAGCTGCAGGAATGGAAAAGTGGAGATGTTGCCCATAGGAAACAATCAAATTCTAGCTCTCACTTTCCTTTTACATACTAGAGAATGTCAGCTGGAGTCTGATTGGTTGCTATGGGCAACATCTCCACTTTTCCTTTCCTGCAATTTAGTAAATCTTGAACCTGGTGTTTCTGAATTGGAGTGTTGGAATAAAGATGGAAAGATACCAGTAGAGAGCAATAAATTACAGATTGTACTTAAGGATAATAAACACAGACTTAACTGACTTGAGTGAGTACTAGATCATAAGGTCTGGGTCAGTTTACCTCATCCACAGACAATTCAGGCATTAGCAAACCTTCATACTGTGTCCAAATGACTTCACCTTTATGGATTGTGCGTATCAGAGGAGGTTGTGGGATAGTGGTGTCAGCCTTGTGTCAAATTCGATACCATTTATAATTATAATTATTTTTTTTTTTTTTATGTCATTCACTTAATTGTCTTCTACAAATGTGGTTATAATGATCGTCCAAATGCTGCCAAATATACCTATAAGAAAGTCCCTGATTTCCAATTCATCTGTCACTTTAAAGTTCTTAATGGAGTCTTCCAAAGGTTTTTCAAAAGTAGTTTCATATAGTCCTTTCTTTAGTTTGGGCTTCATCTATTTTTATTTAGCTTGAGACTGGAGTAATCTTCTTTTACCATTCTATGAAATGTCTCAATAAAATACCTTTTACATGTTTAGGGTTAAAGTGGATTTTTTTTTGTATACTTGTGCTGTACAGAGATTCAGCAGAGGTAACATTAACCAAAAATGGCAGCCATTTTGAAATGCACCTGAGATGAGACACGCATACAAGACACATTATTATATGGTATATAGTAATTGCAATAGGACAGACGGTTAAGGCGCATCAATTATATAAAACATATACATATCATTTAGTCATCCCTCTGGTATAACACCACTCTTAAATTTGGCATAGAAGGCTGGCTGGCACAGGATATAAGCGTATTGTCAAAATCCAGGGTTGGCAACACTCATGATAGCATTCAGACAGTCCTTGATCTTTAAAATTAGGAGAGTTATGTGACCAAATTTACTAAGCTGCAGGTTTTGAAAAGTGGATATGTTGCTCATAGCAACCAATCAGATTCTAGCTCTCACTTTCCTATTACATACTAGAGAATGTCAGCTAAAATCTGATTGGTTGTTATGGGGAACATCTCCACTTTTCCAAACCCGCAGCTTAGTAAATCTGACCCTTGAGCCCTAAAACATGATCGTGAGAGCCAGGGGCAGAGACTGACTGGCTCGGTCTCCATAGCAAGGAAAAGAGTCCCCCCCACCAGACATGGGTGCAGTGCACTTGATAGGAAGCAAGTGCTCTGCGCATGTGCAGAGAGGCTGTTACAGGCTAGCAGCTTAAAGCAGTGCTAAGTACTCTGTGTATGAGTTTTGAACGCTGTTTATAAATACACTGCTAGAAGCTCTCACTGCTAGACTCTGACAGCATAAAGCCCCATGAGTTCAGGGGAAGGGGGAAGGGGAGCAGCTGTTATGGGCCTCCTCTTTTTCAGGTCCCATAGCAGCTGCAACCTTGAACCAATGGTAGTTGCGCCATTCACTAATACAATATTGTAAGATAATCTGGTGAAAATGTTTAAAAATGTTTACCCAGTTTAACTTCTAATACTTACACATCATACTTGGGTCTAAAACAGTACACATTCTTTTAGATTACTCTGTATTCTCCATTTCACAAATTATTAATATTTTCAACATTATTTGTTTATATCCACTTTTTGCAAAGTGATCTCGTCCCTGATACCTGATTTATTAATAGGCTGCATACTCTACTGGTCCATATAACCATTGCACTTCACTGCCCTTCCGCCAACACAGCTCTGTCCATGGTGCTTACCTCAACAGCATAGGCCCTTATGCAACTAGATAAAATCCCACTATTCCAATTGTAAGTAAATTCCACTGCACAGCACCTGGACCAAAGTACTTGCTGCACAACAGAAGTATTCGTGCTGCTTGTATTGTCTGTGCTGAGTGACTTGCACTAATAGTCACATGAATATTTAGGCTGTTCTAAATTTTAGACACATGCGGTTTTATATCCAGATTATGTGGTTTAATAGCAGGGGTGAATCTGCCCTAGAGATACCTCTTGTCGGCCCTTGGCATAAGTTCCACCCTGTAAATATTACAAGGTATAGATAATTGTGTGAAACGAGGAGATTAAGTGATTACAGGGTGGGAAAGACTTATAAAAGAGATGTTATTAAGTGTCACTTCTTATATGTGAGAATTGTTCCATTTCCCTAGATGGAGAGCAGGTGGAAGGTGGGGTGAGAGGCCCTTCCAGCCATTCAGCGAGGTGGGGATTTATAAAATGTAGTTTAAAAGACTTTTATCATTAACTAACGTCACACACAACACACACACACACACACACACACACAAACACACACATACACACACACACACACACACACACACACACACACACACACACTCACACATACACACACACACAAACACACACACACACATACATACATACATACATACATACATACAAACACACACATACACACACGCACACACACACACACACCACCATTATCCCTCCCTGTGCAGGTGGTCTGTGAAGCACACATTGTATCATGATTGTTGTGACTGGATATTCTGCATGCTGCCCCAGACTGCCTCATATGCAAGGTTTTTGCTGCTCATTATTATCTCTACATGTTTATATTAGGAGTGGTGAATACGTGTGTGGGTAATGTCAGCAGGTAACATTGGTCCGGATTCACAGTTACATAGTTTTTCGTCTTACGTACATTGGGCTGGATCCAGACCTAGTTAAGTGCATGAACTTAGTTACTCAAGGGCTAAACCATGTTGATTTCAGGGGGAGTCAAGTTAATTGTATTCTTTGCATGTAGGGATATATCTGTATATTGCTTACTGCACACAGATACCGACCAGCTTTACTATCACACTGTTATTTAGACTTGGGATAGGAAACATCACCTCTCAACTCTAATACTGTTTGCAACAGATGAAATATGACTCCCCTGCGATCAACATGGTTTAGCCCATAAGTAACTAAGTTCATGCACTTAACTAGGTCTGGATCCAGCCCATTGTTTTAAGAATTGAGCTACTACACATGCGTAGTAGCTTATTTACGCTATCTATGTACCATTTCTGTACGTAGATTGCA
>WWET01000457.1:309117-329497 GCA_011038615.1 Limnodynastes dumerilii | reverse complement strand
TTAAGGATTAGTGGAGTTATATAGATTATTATTATTATTATTATTATTATTATTATTATTATTATTATTGAGTAAAAGTTAGGTCATACAATTAAACAATGAGTAGTTACTCTGTGAGGGTTTACATTACATGGAGGGTATATGGAGAATTGAAATAGTTAGAATATGAATTCTAAGAACAGATTATAAAGCATAGCTAGTATGAAGGCCTTAAGGCCAATTACAAATTGAATAATAATACTCTGGCCGTACTCAGATATTCATATATAGATAGATGGAAACAGTCTTTCTGCATTGTAAATAATGACTGAATCCCAAACCTCACTCCACTGTTGGTGGGGACAGGAGTGTTATACCAAAAAACATAACTTCCTTAACCAGCTCTCTGTATTGTCCACCCTACTGCAACTTCAGCTACGATCATTCTCCACTCTCCCCCAATTATTACTTACCAAACCTTGCCTGCATGTGGCAACCTACACAATATATACAGCACACCTCTCACAACATATCTGCCTTACATCACACTTACGTAGAATGTGTCAGTGTTAATGAGAATGTGCCATTTTTTTTGAATCAATGTTTTTCTGTCATCTTTTTCCAGTTTTGATTTTATCCTTTTATAAGAAACAGAGTTTTGTGAAGCTGCAAGATTGCAAGTCATTGAAAAATAGCCTGTGTGTCTGGAAAGTGAATTATTACACCTATATAACTGCATAACTCATCTTATGGCATAACTCATTTCATATCTTCCATCTGGTAACTACTCTTTAGTACCCTTGGACTGGATCCTAACATCCCATCCATTTGTACTTAAAATGGACCGGAAGTCTGCATTGGTCGGCAATACAATTCCAAGCCTATACTGTACATTACAATAGTAAATCCCTCCCACTTACGAGTGAAACACACCTTCCTATTGGAAGTTTGGAAAATCTGGTTGAGTTCTGTTTGTGCTGCTCAGTGCGTGCGCAAAATGCAAAAGCCGCCCTCTGCTCCTTAATGGCTAAATCTATCTACATTGTCTCTCTTGAAAGAGTCCCACATTTCTGTGGCTTACCATCTTCTTTATCGGTCACTTTCTAATAGAAATCTCTTTCAGTGGAAGTGACATCCTAACCAGGTCTCCTCCCTGTACCAGGGACATTAATAATCCATCAGGAATTTTGATGAGGCTCTTGGAATTTTCCGCATCACATTCCTTTCCCAGACACAGGAATGAGTTGACCAGCATGTGAATGTGAGCTGGCAGACTTTGTTTACCCCCAACAATGGGAGCTGTTCAGTATATTCCAAAGTTTTAAATGATTAGACAATAGTCTGAGCGGCGGCCCTATAAATGATCAGGGCTGGGTGTTCCCCCACCACCATCTTTCTACAGATCATCCTTAACTGAACCTCCGTTTCTGTTTTTCTTTTCTGTTTCCTCTTTTACAGAAACATTTAGGATGTGTCCTAGGAACTATAATATATTTTACATTTACATTGAATTCTTTATCTGAACCCCCCCCCCCCACCTTACTTCTCTTATGTCCTCTAATGTGTCTGTCAATTTCTTTCATATGCTTCCTCTTCTCCCTTCTCTTCCTTCCTCATTCCTCACTCTTTCATTACCTATTCATTTTCATGTCTAGTCATCTCCTAGCCTTGCTCTGTACTTGTGTATTATATCTGGAACTTATCAGTGTTGCAATACTCTCTCTCTCTCTCTCTCTCTCTCTGCCCCCCTCTCTCTCTTTCTCCCTCTCCCTCACTCTCTCTCTCTCTCTCTCTCTCACTCTCTCTCACACTCTCTCTCACACTCACTCTCTCTCTCTCTCTCTCTCTCTCTCTCTCTCTCTTTAAGTCTGGATGGGTTGAAATACTTTGTTATGGGGGAGCAGAGTTGCATACATTAATGTTAATTAGTCTACTATTTGTATGTATGCACAGATCCAAACTAACACAGGAAAAGGTGGAAAATCATAGCTCTGGGTCTGGCTCTCTCTCTCTCTGTCTCTCTTTCTTGTTATTCTTTGTCTCTTTCTTTCTCCACCAATTCCCATATTGTTTCTGTCTCTACCCTCAGGGAGCATTTGCCCTCCGAGACTGATCTCTGAGTCTCTTTTTCTTTCTCCAACATCTGTAGGTCTGTTCTACATCACATGTAGAAGACTCACATGCACACAAAGACGCATGTTCATATTTATTCATTAATTTGTATACATTAAAACAAAATATCAGGTAAGTTTCAGAGATCAGTTTTGTTTTCTTTGTGATCAGATTCCTGAGAAACAGATGTGCAAAGTTCCGCAATCATTGGGCTGTGATATCCATGCATCCTTACAATCAGCCACTCCCTTTGCGCAATCAGACCTCTATTATTATTATTAGGGCCAGCCTCTCTGACTTCAGTGCGCACTAAATTGGGGCAGCGCGGAAGTCTTGCTCAGTATGCGTTAGGAGCAGTCCATAAACAGCAAACGGCAGAGCGCCCACTCACACATCAACCAGCCAGACACACCTTACTGAAATAATGACACAGAGACATTTGCTGTGATTAAAAAGGGCACATGGTTTATTATATTGGGCCAATTTAGAATTGATGACTATATTAATTTGTCATCCAGGAGTGGATAGGTGGCCCAAAAAGCAGATAGGGGGTTCAGCACATTTCCCACAACAAACCCCCATAGGTCAACTCTATCGACCTTGGTGCTCCCTTGAAACTGGTCTTCCAGGAAGAATACTAAGAACACTCACTCCCGTTCATAGCTGCACACCCCAGCAACTAGAAGGTGGCAGATCCTAAGGACACAAGCGCTAGGGTATGATGTCCTCGCATCAATCCGGGGTTGTGTTTGTTGCCAGACCCCCCTTTTTTCTTACCTCCATTGCTACCACCCAACCATGCACCGTCTGGAAAAAGAAAAAGGCAAGTAAAGATTAAACATAGTGGGTAAGCACTGTCTACACTGCAAGCCACTAGCAGTTTACCTCCATGAGTACAAGGTGGGCTGCCTCTCCTCTGGGCCCCATAACAACTGTACCTTCTGGTACACCACTGGCTCCATGGCAATATTAGGTTCCTGTCTCTGAAATAGGAAGCGAAAGGCATTGTGGGAAGCCCTGAAACTAAACTGAAGGCATTTAGACAAACAAAGATATGGGAAATAGGCATAGTAACCACCTGTGTGGCTGCTTATGTGTTCCTTATATTTGTGTTGACAGTAACCCTGTCTATGCAAGGCATAGATGAGTAATAAGAGTATCCCTAATCAGTTTATAAGGTTGACTCCTTTAGAGTAGGGGGTGGAAACACCAATACCAAAATTAGGTTTGCAAAGCATGAAGTACAAGTAGCCTGGCATCTTCTGCTCTGGAACTGAAATAAAACCTATTAAAAAAGTAATTAATAAGAAAAATGTTGACATCTTTAGATGATTAAACTGCTGACTAAAATTTGTTATTTAATTGTTCCCATGATTATATCAATTAGGCACTTTCCTGGATATGTATCGGTCTGATGACTACAACACAAGGAATGCACTACTAGTCTACATCATATGACTAACTGTCTATAGAATAGGTGTTTCCCATCATTTGCCAAGCCCGCACATGTGCATTTCATATTAGTCAATTACAAGACAACTATTATTATATTAACACAATATAAAAATGTCACAATTGAAATCAAATGTTTTGTAATACAATTCCTCTATTACCCTAATTAATGTCAAAAACAGTCATTTACAAAGTCACCATTAAATTATTCAATTGCTGTGACTGATCTACTCGAGAATCAGGTTCTTGGTAGATATATTATGTTTGCCACAATTCTGCCTGATTAAAACCTTACTTCAAGGCTGGTAATTTTATTAGAAAGGGCCATGTTTATATGCTTATGGGAAGGACTTCTAAGTGTCATTTTATGCTCTAACACAGCCACATTTTGGGTCCCAGTACTGTGCATATAGTTCATGAGGTGTAGTAGCTGCAGCCCCTTCCACTCCTTAATGATCAGTACTTCTGGGTCCCTAAGTGAAGCCCAAGCTCAGGTACATTGTACTTGTCCTAACCGCCTGGGTGGTCAGGAAGATGTGTATTAAAACAGGTTAAAAAGTAAACGCCTGCATTTGGTGACCATGAAAATTGGTGGGAGGGGGAGGGGATCTATGTAAATTTTACAGTAAGGGCATGTTTAACCTTTATGCCCTCTATCCAGATTTCTAAGCCATTACTATCTTACATGAGGGTATTATAGGGTCCTGCTATCCTGCTGTAGGATCATATTGCCTCCCCTTGTGTGCGCTGGACTCAATATCAGGCATCAGATGTCCGCAGCAGAAATGAAGGTATGGATTGGGTCTATAGAAATGACATTTAAGCCACGAGGAGACCATCTAGGTGTTATATTCTGTTTCACAGCCATATAAAGGCTATAATCAACACCATCACCCCCTACAATAGAGATATATATGTAGTTTCTTAAGGCTTTGTAGAAACAGATTATAGCAAATAAGGTATATATGTATTTTCCTTATGAATATAAAAAAAAAGTACAAAAACCCAATAAGATCATTTTCCTATTGTTTTTTTACTGGTCAGCTTTCCTACAAAATCCAGCTTTCTATGACCCAAATGAACTATTATGTCTAACTTTAGCTTTATTCACTAAAATTCAAGTTACAAGATCATAAATATGTGTGGACTTTGAAGGAGGGAAGTTTGGAGGAATGCTGTATTTTTGTTCCCCCCTCTCTATAACTACCAACATTGACAGTTCATGGGCTATGTTGTTAGTGTGTGGATGTATAGGTATCGTTCAAAGGAGCGTGGGTCCCCACTGGCTCGCTTCCAGCCAGTTCTGAACTGACTGGGATATAGATTGCTTATGCTTTGAAGAGGCATAGCAATCGATCCCTAGATTACCGAACACGGTGCTCTGTAAGGTAAGCAACCCCACACCCTAACCCTAAGTCTCCCCCCGCAGCCTAACCCTAAATCCCCCCCTGCCTAATTCTAAGTCTTCCCCCCACAGCCTAACCCTAAGTCCCCCCCTCCACAGCCCAACCATAAGTCCCTCTCCTCCCGCAGCCTAACCCCAAGTCTCCGGAGAGGGTTACTCACCTCTCCAGTGGTCCAGTGGCAGCACTTCCGAAAATGAATGGGTGAATATGCGAATCGCATACTTACCCATTCATAAAAAAAATAAATCTAAAACTGCTGTCATTCGAAATAGAGACAGCCAAAAAGCAACTTTCGGCTGTCCCTACTTCTGCTGACAGTGTTTGGTACGGGGACTCGCAACGTGTTCAAAGTGTTTCAAAAAAGTCAGGGGGAATATTTTTTTGTGCAGAATTTAATAAATTTGGGCAAGACCAGCATAAAACATAATGTCAACATAATTTGGAATAGGAAATTACATGGATCCCGGAGTGTAAACGTTGCCACTGATAACGCAGTTTGTAATTTTTCTTTTTGATTTTGAAAGTGAGATAAGTTTTGGTAAATTTCCAACCAAAAACCTTACCTGTGAACAGAAAGAAGTACATACAAGGACTTCTAAGTAGTTATCTTACCACAGTGGTACTCACTAATGAGGATTAAGGATTCCAAAAGTTCAGGAAATTATCCAGATAGCTTTGATGATTTAGAAATCTTCATTTACTTTGAATTCATTCACAAAGGGCTTAGGGGGCCAATTTATAGAGTAGGTGTTGGTTATAAAAAGTGCTCTTTACGTATGAAAAAGGTTCCGGTACATATGCCCCACTGTCTTATAAGTGTGATTCATATGTCCTACAGTCACAGAACAAATAAGGGATAGTGTAGTGTAGTGTTGTGTAGTGTAGTGTTGTGTAGTGTTGTGTAACCTCAATAAAACAAATTCAAGAATCTTCTGAAAGGATTAGTGGGTAACGTTGGGGCCAGATTTACTAAGCTGTAGGTTTGGAAAAGTGAAGATATTGCCCATAACAACCAATCAGGTTCTAGCTCTCACTTTCCTATTACATACTACAGAATGTCAGATAGATTCTGATTGGTTGCTATGGGCAACATCTCCACTTTTCCAAACCCACAGCTTAGTAAATCTGGCCCTTGATTTGGATGTGTTGGGCTTTTACCTGGAGAGGGGCACTATATACATCTCTGCGCAGATTTGAAAGGGCCACGAGAGTGGTTAGCTAAGGATATCATAGTAACTCCATGTTAGCAGGATATCATTTGTATTTAGTGGGCAAACTGTATTTAATAACTATTTTCCTTGAAGATCTAGACCTTTCTTTCATCTATGATTTCTTTAAGTTGCTAAAATTTTATGGGGGCAACAGGTAAAATGTAACTATGTATTGTTGTGAAATGTATAATACAATATTACTTACATTAACATATTTTTGGTTTGTGGAGTTTTTGGCCAAATACAATGGTTTATTAAGGATGAAGACTGCGAAAATAAAAGAAAAAAAGAAAAAGAAGATATCTGTTTTTGTTGTATTTTTTCTGTCTGTCTGTCCGTCCTTCTCCATTGTTGGTCTCAGTTTCTCCAGTCTCTGCAGTCCTCATCACTCTGGATAGGATAAGACTCACTAGATGGAGCTTAGGTCTTTTCCACTTGCTCTAACAGATGTGTTGTAAAAGAGAGGCCTACGACCACCCCGCTTATGCAGAGGAGAGGAATCCTAAAGCTTCTGTCATTGATGAAGAAGGAGATCAGTGGAAACATAAGTTTTATATAATTCCAAAGATACAAAATCCAGGTTTGGAAACATCAGGAGTACTCATGGATCCCATCTAGCATTTTTAGAATAGACCTAAACAGGCCGGATCCAGAACTAAGGCTTTATCCCAGTTTTCTTGCATTTCTTTCTTATTGTAACAGAATAGAACCCATGCTAATTCATTCAGACCTAAGAGCGATCTCATTTCCGACAGATCGGGTTGCGTTTCCTTTAGTCAATGCACAGTACAGGTGTTCCCTCCTAATGTGTACCAATACATAATTCATGCCTCTTCAGCTTTATGCACTTGAGTTGGAATACTTAAAGTAGGCACTGGCTGTCAGATATCCATCTGGGCTTTTGAGAGTGGTTTTAATGCTAACGCAGGATGTCTGGATAATGCAAGCAAGATTCTTATGAATCTATTGCTTGAGGATCTATGTGCATACAAATAAGAGTTCTGGATCAAGACCACAACAAGCAACAGCTAATTATAGGAGATCACATTGTTGTTGTATTATTCAGAGGAGGCCACAGGTCAGAGGTGGAACTAGTGAGTTGTGGGCACAGGTGCAAAAAATATGCTTTGGCCCTGATGATATCCCAGGTAACCCGGTGGGGAGCTTCGGTGCGGTGATGACGGTTGTGGGCCCTTGTATCAGCAAGGGCCCCGATGCCGCTGCACCTGTTGCACCAATGGTAGTTCCACCCCTGCCCCAGGTCTAGTGGTGTATGTGTGAATTGTTGGTGTTCCCCCAAGTACACAATAGTAATACCCTGTTCACACTGAGCCAAAAACCGGGGCAAGCCCTGATGACCCAGGCCGTGACTCAGTTGGAACGGGGGCGCCTGCTGCTACCTGGGTCTACTGTCCCGGGAATTAGACCCGGGACATTTGGAGGGTTATTCCCAAGTCCGACCCGGGTAGCCGCCGGTGTGAACGGTGTGACCCGGGTTTATCATCCTGGGTCTCATTAAAAGAAGCTGATTGAGGGGAGTGAGGCGCCTTTAAAAAAAAGTCCCCTTTAAATGACCATCTTTTGTCAGCCAATCACAGCTCTTTTTGTGATGACTCACACTAATGCCAGGGCAGACCCATATTCAGAGTGAACGGGCCTGACCCGGGAATTTCCTGTGTCTATGCAGCAGTGTGAACGGGGTCTGAGGAGCTGGGCTGATGTGTGCCCCGGCAATAACCCGGGTCGAAAATCCTGGGATATTGCTGGTGCGGCAATGTTAACATGGCATTATTAGCACTAAAAGAAAGAACCACACATACTCATTTACAAAAATTCAGTTTATATCTGAGTAGTATATAAACATATCAGAAGTGCAGTGTCTCCTATGTACATAGTGGCAAAAATATAAATATTTATTGAATAAACAATACCTATATACATCTCTTTATAGTAAGTAAGCAGTGAGTTCATACAGTGGGTATTCTGCATTTTTTTTTATAATAACTTAGCTATCAACAGATCAGATATTTCTTAAATTTTGTACACACGAGGTAGAAAGTATGGGCCTAATGTTTTGTATTAGATAGCACAAGGCCCTGGGCTTCTAATGGCTGCATCCTAATTACAGCAGACAGGAATAAAGCTGCAGTTTAAAGGCACAGCCATAATGCAATTATTTAAAATAACTTTTACTTATATCATTTTACAATTGCATTATTCAACATTTTATTTTTTTTTGTTTTATTTTAATATTGTCATCATTGCGCTTCTGTTTTTGTTAATTACAGTATTATAGGATTCATTTCTGATGTGAAATCATTATCCTGATGTGGTAATTTAACTACCCACAACTATTATATGTCAAAACAGTTCCTCCCTTTCTTGGAAGAGAAATATCTCTTAAAAGAATTATCAGTAGTCATACTATTAGTTAAAAAACAACCCCAAAAATAGACACCTGTCCCATCTGTACCCTTTACATCACTTTACAGATCAAATATTCTTTAGAAAGCAGCAAGAACATAAAACAAATTGTCAGGGTCTTCATTCTTAATGATATATAATTCTTCAGCCAGTGAGCAGAGAGATTTCGAAAAGGATGATAATAATATGTAGGAGGCTAGCAGAGTCATGCTTAAAACAACTTAACCTGCTATTTAAAGTAGAAAACAAAGCATTCAGATTGAGAACTTCTGATTTTGATGTACTGAGTTTCTAGAGACGGCCCATATGCTTCCTTGAGCAAACTTGAAAGGGGAGTTGGATGGAGAGTAGAGTGGCCATTATTACCAGGATCCAATTATAGTTAATGGCAAAAATATATACCATACTTATTTTCCTGTGTTCCTTTCTGTCTATGGTGATTTAGTATATCACGTTATGGATCAAAGGTCCTATTTTAAGAAGCAATATCATGAAAATAAGTTTGTTGATGACCGTTTTCTTTACTTTTCTTGCAATCATTTATAATTCTTCAGAGAACAACGTACCAACGTTCCATGTTAATGACGTAGTGAGCAGAGCAGTGTTGGAACAATACTCTGTGTCATTGTGGGTATCAAGCAGTCATAATTGTCTCTCTCCAAGAGCCAGATTTACTAAACTGTGGGAAAGGAAAAGTGGAGATGTTGCCCATAACGACCAATCAGATTCTAGCTCCCACTTTCCTATTACATACTAGAGAATTTCAGCTAGAATCTTATTGGTTGCTATGGGCAACATCTCCACTTTTCCAAACCCGCAGCTTAGTAAATCTGGCCCCAAGAGAGGTTTTTGAAAATGATATAATGATTATGGACTGGATCTAGACTTACGCAAAATGGGTGTTTTCTGGCACAAGGATGGGGGTAATACAATCACACATGGGATTACTCTTTAAAATGAAAAATATTAAAAGGTAGTCAGATCAGTAACCTCTTATTATTAATTTAATTAGGGGACAATTATTTTTCAGGTTGGATATATATATTTTTTACATTTTGAACAAGGCGTTATTGGTCCATAGTGTTTTCAGCATTGTAATTCATGTATTGTTCTTTTTTAATGTGGATTTTAGTTCACTGGAAACTTTTCGGCAAAGGGAGCTCCCCCCTTTGAAGTCTACATTGTTCCCTCTTCCCCATTCTGAGATCACTGTTTGCAGGTATAGGTGTCCTGCTGCTGTACACACTTCTGACACTCCACATGGCAGCACCAATGCACTTGACAGTGGCAGGAAAAGGTGACCATCCGGCTCTGAGTGTTGTATCCTCTTCCACAACAGAGACTGTCACAGGTGGTCTCCCGAGAACATACTCTGCCTGCAGTTCCAGGAGAAAAGCGGCTGGGGCGACAGAAGCTCGGAGAATCTTCTAGATAAACCAGATCACTAGAGCGTGGGGATCGGCCAACAAAAGAATGTCCTAAAGACTCGTGGCCCCCTACTGCCTCATTGGAGGCTCCAAGCACTTTGACGGCATTATCATATTTGGCTTTCAGCATCGCTCCTGTTTCATGAAAGGGGGACAGCTGCTTCCAGCAGGTTCGGACTGCACATGAACCAGACACTCCGTGACACTTACATGTGGTCTTTAATCCACTCTTAACAGCCTGGGGATAAAAATGGTACATATATTTAGTAGCCAATCATGACATTTCCATAATATTGCTGACATTATATACATTAAATAATACACTTAAAAAAAACTGCATTAATACCTGTGTGTTCCTTATCTACAGTTCTAATGATCTGACACTGGAATATTGGGCCAGATCCAGAGCTACGACCGCTAGCGTATTTACACTCGCCGCCGTAGTAAAAAACGCAATGTTGCATGTTCTGCACAGGCACGCAGCAGATGTTACGATCAGAAACTCTGAACGTCCTTACGAGCCTACCATCATCAGCATAACTACGGACAAAGGGGCGTGCCAGACATATGACACCCGTAATTACAATTCGGAGGCGGGATGAGGCATTTAAATCGTACAGTATGGGCGTGTTTAGGCGTGTAAGTATGTGCAGCCATTAGGGCCGACCGCAGTTACGCTTGGAAAAGTTAAGGTAGGGTTTGGTAAGCGTAAAACTGAAAAAATATATATACGACCGAGGGGAGTGCCAAGGAGAGTGCATAGTATTTACGGATGCATAAATACGCTATGTGTTGAAACGTAAAGGGAACGTAGGTATGGATCTGGCCCATTGGGCCTGATCCAGACCTACGCCGAAGCGCTGTGCTTACTAAAGCACAGCGTATCGGCGTTCACTTTCCCCGACACTCCCCCTGTGCGGGCATATGGTCCCTTCCTTACGCCGGCTGAAGGCTACCCTAACATCGTCCTAGCGACAGCGGGCGTAGGTCTGGATCATGCCCATTATCACTAATAATGTTGCTGTTTCATGTTGTGGCTGTCATTAAGATTTTGGTTATTTTTGACATAACTTACAAAAATTTGCTGTCCAGGACAAAAAAACAGTAAATTAGATTGGCTGTAATATACTACTACAATAACTTCATCTCAGCTTTTTGTCCTACAGTTATGGTATGTGAAATATGAACCATAAAACCATAAATGACAAATTGTCTGTTTATCTGCGCTTGTATGTGATCAGATCAGACACTGATGAAGCTATACAACTTTCCAGGTAAGGAGTCTGATGGTAGAATATAATACAACTTCCTATCTTAACTCTAATTAACACACAGAAAGCTATGCTATATATGATTTATATGTGCAAGGTATTTTCCCTGATGCAAAACAACTGAAGTTCATTTGAACCCCTGACATTGCAACATGGTTTTGCTCAGGTCTACACTTGCACAATTTTTGCCCTTACTCTTAAACTATCATCCCCTTAGTCTTAAAAAGTAAGTTCTGTGTAATGAATGTGATTTATGTCCCTGGGCTGTACTGTTACATAAACAGGAACTGCTTTCATATAGTGAATCCTGGTCTAAAGTTAGAGATTTATAGCAAATTTCAATGTACAGTGTCCTCTGATCAACTTTGCATACAGAGAAAAAATGACCCGGATCCTGACCTACAGGCGCTTTACGGGCGCCCGAGGTCAGTACGTCCGGCATCGGAGCAGGAAGTGCACGCCCCATGCACTCCCTGCTGTCAGTAGTGAAGCAGGAAACTTACGTGTCCATATTCCTACCCTAACTTTTACGGCTTTACGGCAACATAGCTGATTGTAACAGGGCTTCCCCCGCCCCGTCCCTTAATTAGCATGTCTATCTTCTCCTTTACGGCCACATAGCTGATTGTAACGGAGCGTCCCCTAATTAGCATGTCTATCTTCTCCTTTACGGCGGAGATACGACACTGGGGAGGGAAGCCCCCTTTTCGTAAGAGCATGTGCACAACCTTCAAAACAGAGGAATTACATACTGTAATTACAAATGTACGTAATTCCCCTGTCGGCCGTTCCTTAGGATCCAGCCCCTTGTGTATACCTCTCTACAGTATGATATGTAAGGATTTATACAGGGTTGCCGACTCTCCCGGAATATCCAGGAGATTACCGATATTTGGGCAGTTCTTCCAGTATCCCAGGAGAGCCGGCAAAGCTCCACCAGCTATCAATATCTATTGTAATCCCTAGAGTTACCAGGGATGGATGGGACTTGATGATGTCATCAAGCCCTGCCCATCTCCTGGTACACTAGAGATTACAGGAGTGATTGACAGGGGCGGGGTTAACGACATGATTTGCATTAAGCCCCGTCCTCTTGCAGAAATCTATGGCTTCCCTCTGGCAACCCTGTATTTATATGACAGAGGGCCAGATTTAGTAAGCTGCAGGTTTGGAAAAGTGGAGATGTTGCCTATAGCAACCAATCAGATTTTAGCTCTCACATTCTTTTTACATACTAGAGAATGTCATATAAAATCTGATTGGTTGCTATTGGTTGGTTGCTATAGGCAACATCTCCACTTTTCCAAACCCTAGTCTTTTTTTCTGTGGAAACTAGACAGAGTTAAAATTGAAAATGACAAAGTTAAAGGACTAAATAAGTAAAAGAAATGGACTTTTCTCTATATTGGGACTTGTATCCCTGGAAATATTTGGTCCATGCTGCAGTATGTTATTTAGTAATAGAGCTTTTCATTTACCAACTATTTATTGTTAAAAATTAGTTTACAATGATTTGTTAAAAATGATGTGTTCCATTTATCTTATCACTTGGATCTCTGATGCTACAACCCGTCAGGATTTCTTAACTTCTCTGCCATCCTGAGACATGTAGTGTTGGAATCTAATATTTCTTCTTGCTCTGTGATCCTCGGAGGCGGGATCAGGCTGCTTCCTTTACCGTTCTCTACAGTTACACACATGTGAACAGAAGGGTCTCCGGTTGCTGGAGAAGACTATTGATCACAGTTAACCATAATTCCAGTCTATTCCCATTACAGGTTATTGGGTAATTGATCCTCCTATTAAAATGTCATTGGCAAGGCCTGATCACCCATCACGCATGACTTGAGGGAGGGCACCATTACAAAATTGCCTGCAAGGGGGCGTGGCTTATTAACACAATTTATGCAAATCACCTCAGAAGCCCCAACCCTTGACTATCAATGCACTTTTTTCTTAGTTTACCTAGGGATGGGGGTGGGGCTTGATGACACAAGTTGCATCATCAAGTCCCACCTTGCCCCTAGAACACTAAGAAGAGCAAAGTTGCCAGACAGGGAGACAGGACTTGATGCCCTTTGCAGGAGAGTTGCAGGCTCTCCCGGGATACCGGTCGAGCTGCCCAAATTTCATGAGTCTCCCAGATATTGCGGGAAAGTCTGCATTCCTGGAATAGATATATTATAAGTATTGCTGTATTCTGTGTAGACTCTGCATCTACACATGGAGCTGATGTCACCCCTTAAAATGTGACACAGAGTATGTAGGCGCTTTAAGAACAATCAAGACTTGTGCACAAAAACCGATGTGTCCTGAATTTTGTAAAACCCTGCAGACCTAACTAATGGTTTACATGTAACACACATGTACTGAATCAGTAAACAAGTACAGCAGGTTGTGCATTGAGACACAATAGCCAAGCACAATGTAGGTACATTGCCAGATACATTCCCTTTCCCCAGAGATGGAACACAAGTAAAGGACACTGTTATTTGTTGGTTAAATGGAGGTTATCATTTGTACAAAAGCCTCATTACAATGCAATGTTCTAAATATATAGGACCTGACTTCCGTGCACATCCCTGTCACTTCCCTCTTTACGTGTCCAGAGCTCTACCTTCATTTCTGACCTCCACCCCAAGCTCCTCATGAAATTGCCTAACCCCACCTGTGTGGCAGGATTTAGACATGCATAACTGAAGGGTCCAGCCCCTTCCACGGAACTTCCTCCGTACAGAACAAATGGCGCCAATGTTACTTGTCCAGGGAAATTACACAAGAGACTTGCATACGTTCCCTTATGCGCCTATTTCTGTATCAGGCCCATAGTCTGGAATAAAATGTATATCAAATTAAAGGACCTAATTCAATTAGCCACGATGACGGAAAAAACGTTAGCGCTGCACTTTTTCCCGTCATATATACGGCACTAAAAATTTGCTGCTTTTTATGCGCGCCTTTATGGGGCGCTCACAAAATTCTCCCAAAACAATTTGCGGAATTAGTTTTGCACCGCAAAATACGCGGGTACGAAGCCAACTGAATCAGGCCCAAATCATTTCTTATAAATGTAGTATTTAACTACCAGTAGGTATAATGTAAAAGCAGCTTTCCCAAACCTTTAGACTTGCGTTTAGAAGATTAAATGCTAATGCAATGGTCAGATCTAGGTTAAAACTTCCACATGGCCCATAGTCTTTTATATACGGCATAGTCTATTATATACGGCATAGTCTTTTATATACGGCATAGTCTTTTATATACGGCATAGTATTTTATATACGGCATAGTCTTTTATATACGGCATAGTCTTTGGTGCATTCATGTCTCAGTGATACCAGTAATCCACACAGATTAAAGTATGCATTTCTTAGTGGTATTACTAGCTCCTGATGGCAATGAGAGGTTGTATTTGTATCTCTGTGATATCACTGCTTTCTGTTACGTGAACAGGCGCATTGCATTCCATGAGTATTGTGACTCTCCTTTCTATGTAGATAAGAGTTACACTTTAAGTTTTAGGAGCTGAGGCGATGCGTATCATTCCCATTGTGAGAATGGGCAAGTTTTAGATGTTTGGGGGGAAATTATTTCATCGTTAGAATTTATGTCCTTGGGCTGTTCTGCTACATATAACAGGAACTGCTGTCAGAGGACCAGATTCAGAGTTTGAAAATAAGAGAAGAAATTTACATGTTGATTTCAGGGGGGATTGAAATTAAGTTAATTCATTGCATGCAGGGAGAATACTCTGCTTTTGCTTATTGCACACAGATAGTGACCAGCTTCACTTTTACACTGTTATTTAGACTTGGGCTGGGAGACAGCACCTTTCAACTATAATACTGTTTGCAAAAGATGAAATTTGACTCCCCTGCAATCAGCATGTTTCTGCCCAGGTGTAACTTTCCTCTCTTATCTTCAGTCTCTGAATATGGTTCAGATAGTGAATCCTGCTATAGGGTTAGAGATTTAGGGCCGTATTTAGATTTCCGTATTTGCGGGAAGTTCCGTGTGTATTTTTAGGATCGGATGGACTGCGCATGCGTAGTAACTAAATTGACACAATCTACGTTGATTTTACGCACGGAAGTCCATTAGGCACGGACTTGTGAAGAAGATCCGTATGGAGGGGCGTGTTTTTAATCTGTCCTGGAAAGATACGTGTAAGTGGGTGGGGGAGGCATTTAAATTACCATTTGAGGGTGCGGTTAGTTAGATACGCACGTACGGAGGTATTATACGCTCAGAAATGCACACTTAAAGATAATGGGCCTGATCCAGAACAACGCTTCAAAGCGAATTTACGCGTGGCGGAGACGTAAAATCGCTGTTTTGAACGCCCTGCGCATGCGCACCATAGAAAATACGCACATTCACGTAGCGTAATTGTGAACGTATGGGCCATTCACGTATGTGGCACGTAAACACTTACGTGTGGGCGTGCCAATTTTACGTTACTCCAAAATAGGTCTGAAATACGTGAAGTAGGCGGGGGGTGGTATTTAAAGTGTACAGTATGGGCGTGCTTAGCTGCGTAAATTCGTCTAGCCCATACGTACGTGTGCGTATGACTGCGGTTACGTTGGAAAAAGTTAAGGTAGGGTTTGGAAAGCGTATCTTGACAAAATACGTCCGCGCAAGGGGTGTGCCGAGGGGAGTGTAACAAATTTACACGCATGAAAATACGCTCCGCGAATAAACGTACGGCACACGTAGTTCTGGATCTACCCCCAATGGTGGTCGGGGCACTCGTAAGTCACCGACAAGCCGTTCGTGTGAGGGGAGTGTAAAGGGTGTTTCCTTGCTACGTCCATGCGTATAATTGCGAACCGTTCGCTGACGGATCTCTGATTACGGCCCTTATATAGTAAATGTGTTTGGTGCATTTTCCTCCAGCTGTCTCTCCAGCTGTAATTTACATATAAAAAAACTTAGATTCTTGGATGTACTGTTTCCCCTGATAAATAAATGCTGATGCCATTCTACACATTCATTTGCAGATTAAATGTAGGAATTATGTGAGAATTTTCTTACCCTTATCCCAGCATTGGTGTTGTGCAGATCCACTTTGGCTCTTGTATCTCTCTCCCCTCTTCTCTGGCCCAAAAAGTTTTGCAGAAAGCGGGTACTATGCCTTAGGTTATCACCGCAGACCCCCCACTGCCACGCTCGCTGACTCTCTAGCCCAGGAGAATCATCACAAGTACATCTTTCCATTTTACCTCCGCTGCAAGCCTTAGCCAGCGAGTGTGTTAGTGCAGCAGCGGACACTGCATACAGGAATGCAGTCTCTTTAAATCCTGCAGAAGAGAGTACGCATTGTCACTACCACTGACATTCAGTGATTGCACAGATATGAGGACCTAGGTGTACAAATGCTAGCAAGCTGGGTCATGTCTAAGGGACAACTAAAATACCTTGTGGCAAATTAAATGGGCAAAAAACACTAACAGGAATTTTCCACTTTTACTATTTATATTTTATTGTATAAAGCTGTGTCACATTCCCTCTGCCCCAGAGACACCTGAGAAGCTGAAACACAATGATTTTGTGATACTAAATATAAAGGTATTTGTTTTATGATTGATTACCATTATAGGTGTAGATAAATAAATACATCTGTTATTGGATACTTTAAAATTTATTTTTTTTGGGATACTTTTAAAAACGTAACAAGGTTATAACATACATTACAATTAATGTGAATCAGGCTTCTGGAGGTTGTGACATGAGGTTGTTGCTGCAGTCACAGGCAGCCATCACCCATGTATGCTGCCGTTAGGCTGAATGTCGGAGAGGTGGGGGGTACACACTTATGGTGTCAGTCTGACATGAAACCTGCTGTTTAAATGCACTGCTAATTCTGCATCCACCAGCTACAAAGTTGTAGGGGCTGCAGTTACATCCCGTACCTTTGTCCTAAGTTGTGGTTTGTATAATACTCTTATTGATTTTAGTAACATTTCCAGACAGATTAAAATAAACTACAAAAAAACAAACAAATGTTAAATGTTTTTCACTTTTGATTGTGGCTGATCTAGATGCCTCACCTCTCTTTAAGAGACTCCCCCTTCCCTGTAGACTGCAGTTCCAGCGCTCACTACGCAGTTGGTACTGACACTCCACAATGCCCAGTCGTACAGCTTCCTTTAGGGCTTCTGCCAATCCTGGCTCCTTTCGACAAAGTCTCTTTTGCCGGCGAGTGAGAGGCAACAGATCACACTGCTTAAGGTGGGGCCGGATATGACTACTACTAGCCACAGGAGAAGATGAAGAATAGTGGGAAAGAGACTCCTTGCTAGTTAGTCTGTGGAGAAACACAATAAAGGAACACAGTTAAAGGGAGAATATATATATATATATATATATATATATATATACACACACAAATGTGAACGGCATTCACTGTCTTAAATAAATATACTTAGTTTAAACCTAAATACTACCCACAGTTTTTATTGTTTAAGGAAACATTTCCAACCTTAGCTTTTCTGCAATGTCATGTTCTTTGTACTTTACAGAATAAAGGTTGCTCAAATCCATTTATAAGGTAACATGGAGCAGGTGCTGTAAGGTAAGGGGAATTTACACAAATACACAAAAAGACACCCCAGCACTCTTGCAATTACCCAGCCATAAACCATAACTTTTTATCCTTAAAATAAAAGTTATTTAAAAATATTCTCATTCATAAAATTATGTTGAGAGATCTAGATAAATAATAAGTAAATATTTGTTTAACCCAGCACACACATTTATTGAATACTGAATTAAACCTATATTCCCTATATATATTATATATATTCCTATATATAATATATGAAATATAAAAAAAAATGTGATAAATACAAACAGTCCATTCAAATTTATAAAAACAAAAAAAAACAAAGGATGCTGGAATGGAATTAACTTATCAAGTGCTTCATTTCTCACAGTTGACACTAAAACTTTGTGAATTGACTATAGTGAGTTTGAATATCAGATCACAATATTACTGATAAAATTGACATCAATTTAAAATGGACCTAAATAAAGTAGGTTCAATTCTGAAAGTGATTACAGCCCCAAACTACGGTTTTGCAAAACTACTGGACCTGTTAATGACTGATGTTGGAAAAGATGTGAGCATTTTCTCTGACTGTGTTGAAATAACTTATAAGCTGTAAAAACAACTAAAATTCAGTGGTAAATGTTGTGTCCATGTGATAGGTAAAATAACTAGAAGCAATGATCCCAGTTAGTTGAGTGATGTGGAAAAACGAAGAATACAAAGCTTAATCTAACGAGCACTTCACCAGACTGTGTTCAAACCTACTTCTCAGTGGAAACAATGGAACATTCATTTATTTTTTTTATTAATATGTATTATTTAATTAGAAGTTCTTTAATAGTTCTAATTTAGAACTACAACTTACAGATGGCTCTTAAAGTTCATAAAGTAAAATAGGAGACATTTAAGCTCCTAAAATCAGTGTACCATTGGAGATTACCCAATTCTCATAAGTTTTGAAATACAACTTGTCACCTCTAAACACATAGAAAAGAAACCCCATTCCCTAGTTCTGCTGTTCTTGCCCTCATACATCCACCATCACAGGCAATGAAACAGAAAGGCAACCCCAGTGTTTATTGTAGAAAACTGCGTGGTGCGCAAACCTATGGGATTGTAGCAATAAAAGTAATATTATGTAAACTGGTGGCAAACATTTAGCCATATACATTAGTCTTGTGGTCTTGGTGTTATACACATTAACACACTTTCCTTCCTCATATGCATACAAGGCACAATATGAGTAAGATAAATGATTTTCAATGCAGGACGTATTACTTCTATGAAATTAGGAGAAAAGGAGTGCTAGAGACTGGGAGACTGCATTATGGCTCCATATGTATTAGTATATATATACATATTGTCCTTGTACACATAATGTATGCAGACTAATCAGTACAGTGACCAGCAGTACCTAACATAACCTCACAAATCCTTCCTGGATCATGTTGATAACTCTGCTGGCTCTCTGCTGGTATTTGTGTTTTTAAATGATGGTTGTACTTTAATTTGATCTTTTTCGTAGCTGCATACAATGACATCTGAACTCTAATAATTGTAGTATTTAAACATTTAGCTTCAGCTAGCATATAACTACAGACTGATAGCAAATGCTTAAAAGAAAAGCAGTGACTTTTTGTGTTATCTTTTTAAATATTAAGACTCTAGTAGAATAAGTACTTATATTCTCCCTATACTTAGCTTCCAGATTTAACTCTCCAGTCTACACAAATATTCCTCTTTATTCTGTTTACTGATATAGCTAATAGAAACCCCATTGTTGTATATAATCTTCACGGGTTGATTTCCTGCATCATCATATTACATTTTAGTGGATCCATGTTCATTCCATTCTTTTCCATCATATAAGTAAGAAAAGAAAAGACAGAAATACAGCAGGGTTGATATTTTTAAAGTCTGAATAGTATTTGTAATGTTGAAGTTGTTCTAGTATGTTTCTCTCTAGCCTTTCTTCCCTTCACCTGCCATTTACCCTTATAATGTGATCACATGAATGTAAATATTTTGGAGAAATATCTTCATTTCAAGGTCTCTGAGCTCAGTAGAAATAGCAGGAGAGCCGTGTTATACATGGGAGGGGAGAGAACTGACTGTGAGAAAACAGGAAAAGGGAAATCTCTGTGATAGAAGTGTGAGAAAAGATGATGAAAAATATGTATTACCAAGTTGTGTTAACCCTTTCATTATCCTAGCTTACACATCTGAGACGTATAAGTATAAATGGGTATTATATAGAGACTTGTGTGTTTGTGTCGATAGATAGATAGATAGATAGATAGATAGATAGATAGATAGATAGATAGATAGATAGAGTGTGTATGTGTCGATAGATAGATAGATAGATAGATAGATAGATAGATAGATAGATAGATAGATAGATAGATAGATAGATAGATAGATAGATAGATAGATAGATAGTGATGTGTGTGTGTGTGTATGTGTCGATAGATAGATAGATAGATAGATAGATAGATAGATAGATAGATAGATAGATAGATAGATAGATAGATAGATAGATAGATAG
>WWET01000457.1:282332-296387 GCA_011038615.1 Limnodynastes dumerilii | reverse complement strand
TTTTTATGGGGGCCATATGTGAAGTGGTTGTTTTTATGGGGGCTATATGTGAAGTGGTTGTTTTCTTTATGGGGGCCATATGTGAAGTGTTTTTTTTACTGGGGCATATGTGGCGTGGTTTTTTTTATTGGTTGGCATATGTGACATTAGTTTCTGTTAGTTAAGGGCCACTTGTGTAATGTTTTATTTTTTTTGTGTGTGGGCACGTGGAGCGGTGGGGTTTTTTTTAAATCGAGCGGGCAGTGTATGTTTATTTTTTAACTAAAGGGGCATGTGTACACATTTTGAACAGGGCATGCTGCCGATAGTAGTTCTACAAGCGCTAGCATGCCCTGTCATTCCTGTGCATGCTTGCGCCTGTAGTTCTACTACCTGCAGTATGCCCTGTCAGATGGAAGTTTTATTTATTTATTTATTTATTTTTAACATGGGCTGCGGTGGCGGGGCAGGCAGGGAGGGGGGGATGGGGTTTTTAAACTTTTTTTAAAAAAAAGTCGGGGCCATTAAGGCTCCGACTAGTTTTTAACAAGTCGGATGTGCCTTGCACATCCGCATACTACTCTGAACAGCACCTTACATGCTATTTAGAGTGGGCTATAGGATGCACGGAAGTGCATCCTTGAATAGCCCGTAGTCAAATGAGCATGTGCGATTCCGCATCGCACATGCTCGGAACTCTGAATCCGGTCTTTGGAATGGAGAGAGATGCAATGGAATGAGAGACTTTGCTTTGAAAAGCACACAATTCACAGACTCTGTAATTAGCTATACTGGGCAGTGTCTGTGTGAAAGTACGGGGTAATAAAGAATTTAGGGAGAAAAGATCTTCAATTAATGATTGTGCATGTTAATTTAAAGTGCAGACTATAGAGGTGATAGGACTGTTTATGTATGGGTAATTGCTTTGTTTATTGAATGCAAATACTAAGTAATACTAATTAATACATTTTCAGATTATTTAGCAAGGGAAATTGCTATATTTAAAGTAAATACTATTATTGGTGTGGGTGTATTTTGCTATTTTGTTTTAATTAAGAACAACAATTTAATGCATTAAGTTTACACTTAATGTAGTTCTCAACTAAGACACCTATTGAACACTGGCAATTGGCAATGCACCAATTAGAAGGCTCTTATGGATAGACCAGTACTTGTATAATCCTTATGGTCCAGAGTCATCGCTCAGCCCTGTTGAACATTTTAAATTTGCCTCCATCTGCTGTTCAATGTGGGTTTGTCAAGTTGTGCTTTTCCAACTGTATTTGTTGTTATTCCCAACTCTAGGACAGACACTAAATCTGTCCACAAATCAAAATTAAAAGAGAATAGTCGGGGAGCAGTCGCGTATCAGCAGAGCTCCGGGCCGAATTACCGGAAAAACCCTTTAAGTGGCCCACTCCTAACACCAGAAAGCACACCAATGAGGTGCTGCACCCCTACCACCTACCTGCCTGACTTGAGCGCCAGATTGAAGTGGACCAGGGTGTAGCGGCTCCCCGGCCGCGGCCGCGGCCTTGCCACGTGAAGCGTTGCTCTGGGTCCCTGGCGCCCAGACCCGGATGCTGCCCGGAGGATCTGGGCTAGACAAGTGCCGGAGGCTGTTGTCACTGAGCGCGGCTACAGTTGAAGAGGACCGCTGATAGAGGAGACTGCTGAAGAGGGGCTTAGGACAGGCAGTGTTGCTGAAGCCAGCCTAGCCCTCTCACTGGGCCTGTGACGGCCAGATGCCTCAAGGGGATCCGCACGCGACGGGGACTCATTGGGGTCAATCCACAGGGGTCTCTGGGTGACAGACCCGGTTGGCCAGTGGTTCTGAGGAGGCCTGGTGCGGGAGGAGAGCAGGGAGGCCCCAGCCCGGCCGCCATCTTAGCTGGGACTGCAGGCCTGAGTGAGAAACAGCCTGAGACCTGGAGAAGCAGGAGACTGTCCACACCTGGGGCCTGATCCAGAGCTACGACGGTGCCGTCCGACGGGCGAATGCGTACGTTCGCCCGTGCGTATAAACATACACGCCCCTAACACTCCCATAGTAAAGTACCTGCTTACGGCGGCTATACCCTACACTGGGTACGACCGTCGTCCGTACGAAAATTCGCACAAAATACGCTGAGCGTACGGGCTTAGCACGCCCATACTGTACAATTTAAATGGCTATCCCCGCCTCCCTGTAGTAAAACGGGCGCCCAGCCGACCATCGTAAAGAACGAACGCCCCGCGAGCGAAAAATACGCTCACAATACGCCCGCTATTCGCTCATGACGCTTGGGCGACCGGAAGCTGTCATACTGGGCATGCGCGTTGCGAATTTTTTGCCGAATTTTCGCATACGCTCGTCGTACGCTCGCTTGCGGTCGTAGCGCTGGATCAGGCCCCTGGACACAAGAAAATTCTGTAGGAGCTGACCCCCTTTTCCTCCCACACGCTGTCAGCTACATGTGAGTCTAAGTCCCATATCTGCTTTTACCTTCACTTGCTGTGGCTGGCTACACAGGACTGCATTGTCAGAGTACACCACAAGAGGGAAATAGAGGACCATACTTCATCCTCTTCCCCAGCACTTGGCCCCCTGATGCATTAACTATGTGACTTTTACACTTAAGGGAAATGTGACCTCTGCTAGCTCTTATTGGCACCCACTAGCGTTACTCCACTTCTACCATCACCCGATCCCTCGCTATATGTGCCATTCATTAATGGGGAAAGACAAACGGCAATCCGCTAAAAAGAATCCCGGCACTCCCCGCTCCAGCCGCCAGCGCCAAGATCTTCGCTCCTTCTTGACAGTGGTAACCCCGGTCAGCCCGGAGACAGTGCACCAAACACCCTCTGCCTCCCCCACAAGGATAGAGATGGCAGAACCTCTCATTCCAGCGGTGATGGGATCAGATCCTGCACTCCAACAGGTGAGGAGTGAAATTAGCGAAATCTTCTCACATGTTAAAGCTCTTCCCACCAGACAAGACATGCAGCTGCTGGAAACCAATCTAAGGGAATCCATTCGTAAAGAAGTAGCCGCTCTTCAAACAGAACTTTCCCATGTTTCCGATAGGGTCACCGACCTTGAAGATGTCCAAGCATCATCCGCTCACCAGATACAGCAACTAAACAACACTATATCCACTCACGCTGGAAGCCTCAAGGAGATCCATGTAAAATTGGATGACCTGGATAACAGGGGGCGCTGGAACAATATACGGGTGCGAGGCATTCCTCAGGACATCCCACAAGCCAATCTCCAAGACGCCTTGACCAAGATATTCGGGGCACTCCTCGAACTTGATCCTAAAGAGTCCATGGAGTTTGATCGTGCTCACAGGGCCTTAAGGCCAAGAGGTCCGCCCGACGCCCCACCCCGAGATGTCATATGCTGCCTACATTATTTCACACAAAAAGAGGCCATCATAAAAAAAGCGCGTGCTTCACCTGATCTGGAGTTTAATGGCTCAAAAATACAACTCTACCAGGACATTTCATGGCGCACTCTTCAACAGCGTCGGCTTCTGCGGCCACTAACTGAGGAATTACGCAAGAAAAATCTTGTCTACCGGTGGGGTTATCCACTCTCCATTCAAGTTACCAAAGACGGTGCCCTTTTCACACTTCGGGACCCGGTGGACCTCCGCACCTTCTGCTCCTCTCTTGGCTTACCCGAGGTGCAAATCCCTAACTGGATGGACCTAGACTCTTGCCTGGACTCCCCGCAGTCGTCTCAATCCCAAGACCGCTGGCACCAAGTGAAGCGTTCCCGGAGACGTCCAGCAAGGCAACCCCCCGGGCCACAGGCGACTCTCCCAGCTCTATCAGCAGCGCCGCCGTGAGATTTAGCTCATGTTTCTCCCACCGGTACTACACCCTTTGAATGGATCCCTCCGGGCAGGACGATCAGAGACTCCACCATCCAGGAGAAGTTGGCAGTTCCTATCTCAGATAAGGACACTCTTGAACTTTTCAGTTGCTTATACTTGTTCTGCCTTAATATGCCTTGCTTACGTTTTCTCCTGGTATATCGTCACGATGTGATCACATGGTGGATCCGTCCTAAACGGAACACAAGATGCAGATCTTATAACGCTCTGCATAAGATACCGTTATCTAGCGTTAAGGGCAACTTTGTTGGCTGTTAACCGTTCGTTTTTCTCTCTCTATTTGGTAGAATGTTGTCCGACAGTTAATCTTGATAATTACAGATAATGGGCTGGATCCAGACCTTGTTAAGTGCATGAACTTAGTTACACCTGGGCTAAACCATGTTGATTTCAGGGGGAGTCAAGTTAATTGTATTCTTTGCATGCAGGGATATATCTTTGAATTGCTTACTGCACACAGATACTGACCAGCTTTACTATCACACTGTTATTTAGACTTGGGATAGGAAACATCACCTCTCAGAATCTAAATAGCCACTTATATAGTGATTTTTCCCCAAATGCAGCTGGTAAAGGGGTAGTGACTCCCTAATACAAAAAAGTATAGCAACACAAAGAACTCCCAGCGCTGATGGTGGAAAAAACAAACTAAAAAATAAAACCGTATACTATTGAATTAAATTAAACAAAAATACAAAAAATAAAAAGATTAATCAACTCAAGCCTTCTTAAAACACCAGATTTATTATATAGTCTGGTATATTAAACTAAACAAATACCAGAAAAAATGTAAATAATTAAAGTAAATAAAAATAAAAATAGAAATAAAAAACAGACATAAAGAAAATATTTTTACATAAAAACACTTTGACCAATACTAAGGCAATAATATATTCATTAATCAAAATAGGATGGAGAAAGATGTATATTGAGGGTTCTCAAATCCTTGAGGTAGCTGATATCAATTAAATAAGATAGACAATTTATGGATAATAGCTCCAACATCCAAAGAAGAGGGGGACGACAATAAGGACGTATCCACCGCAATTAATGGATTCCTTAACTGGAAATCAAAAAGCAGGGAAAAATAGTCCCGTTATCCAGATGGCAACAATGAAGGCAGAGCTTCGATTTACTAAAAGCATTCAGATAGCAGCAACTTCAATACACTAGGATAGATGTACTAAATGTCCATCCACAAGGAGTTATAACATCCACTCAATTTAGATAACTAAGGAGAGAGTAGCTTAAGATGACTTCGCCGGCCATATAAAAACCAAGCACAGATGTTTAGATGTAATGACCACCTCTGTACACCGACAGAGGGACACAAATAAACAGTTCCAAGGCGGAAAATAAATAAAACCGTGCCACTTATCCTCTCAGGACAGCACCGCGCCTGCTTTCCAAAAGTGAATCCTGCAGTGTCTCCGTATCGGTCACGTCAATGTGTTGGTTAAATGCTTCGGCTCCGTCTCTCCTTTGAATGTCGCTGCAGCGGTCCGGAACGATGCAGCGTTAATTAGTCCACACTAGTTTTAAAAATATTGGCAATAGTCAATGTCAATAGTGTAGAATAGATAGAACTCTCCTGACGCGTTTCATCTAGTAAGATTTCTTCAGAGGAATAATGAGTATGGCCGCATAAAGTGTAGCGGTCCCTTATATTGTACGTGGTATTCATTAATTAGTGAGCACCTGTGTGTAGGTATACGTGGTATTCATCAATTAGTGAGCACCTGTGTGCAAATGGACACTTAGAAAGATTCATCCATAAGACAAATTCATACCATTACAGCACATAAATTACATCACATGATACAATTATAATAATAATAAGAAGAAGGCTTGAGACGAAGTTTAAATAGAAACAAATAGGTCTAATTATTGTAAAACATTTATTAATTACTAATATTTTAATCTCTGAATTTGACGAGAAGTATAACTAAGGTTGCAGATGGAACTCTATCAGTAAAAGAGGCCCCAGTTTATAAATGGGAGCCCATTTAAATAATATTATCCCTAAAGAAATAAAATAAAAATAAATATAAATAAAAATAATAAAAAATAGTAATAACAATAATAATAATAATAAAAATAACCCCAAATGGTATGGTAGATGAAGATCCCATCCAATATACGGAAAAGTTGACATACTGGTATAACAAACCAATTTAGTGCTTGTTATCTCAAAACCATTTAGGGATTTCCACAGTTATAGTTATATAACCTGATTTAATAAACATAAACAATAAAACATACATATAATAAAGAAGAATAATACATAAATCATTACATAACAAAAATAAAAATAAAAATAAAACATAAAATAAATAAATAAATAAAGAAACAGCAAAAATGACTAAATTATAACAAATAAATAAATAAATATAAAATAAAATGAACAAATAAATACACATAAGTGTAAATACAGATATAAAACTAAAATTTAAAGATAATAATCAGGTAGGATGTAAATTAGGGTAGATGTATATCAATAGGATATAATATTCCTATTTCTATTTAAATTTGTTTTCAATGTATTTTAAATGTATTTTAAACACCTCCATATCAAAGGTACATACATTAAATAAGCAAAATGCTCCTCCAGTTAGCATCAGCCCTCATCTAATACGCTGAATATGACGGCTAAGCCAGTTTGCAATTATTGTTACAGAGTAATCACCCTATCGGCAAAGAATCCAAATTAAAGGTGTTATAAACATTTCTTCCATTCAACTCTTGTATATACACATATAGTAAGTATAAAAAAATAATAAATAAAAAATAAAAAATAATAAAAATAAGATAATATAAATAGTTGGTTTACTAGCAACTGTTACCCCAAAAATCTATAGATCAACCAAATAAGGCTCCCCTTCGGTCATCCATGTATATCAGCACAAACCCAGACCCAAACAAGTACATCAACAACGACCTAAATCTCGATAGGGGATCAAGTTTTACCCAATGAATGTAGAGAATAGTTGTTCCATAGGATATTCATCCCATATATTAATTCCATAAAATAATCATCCCAAAAAGGAATTATGAGATCGGCAACCCCATCAATAAATCCCATTCAGCTCCATCTGTTCATTGAGACCTACTGGATTCATTGCATCCAGCAAAAATATCCAGTAGGTCTCTTGTCTACATAATTTTTTGAAACGGTCTCCACCCCTACTGGTAGCTGGGATAAACTCAAGTCCCAGCACTTTAAGATCATCTACTTTCCCCCCATGCATTTCGCAAAAATGTCTTGGGACACTATGTTTCATATTTTTATTTAGTATGTTCCTACGGTTGAATCACTTAATCACAATAATTATAATTTAAAGTTTACTCATAGGATTGACCCTGGTTCAATGGATTTTTTGGATCTGGCACTTAGGGTTGAGGGTTCTACTATAACCACCTCCACCTTTAAGAAAAAGGTGGATGCCCCAACCATTCTCCACTATAAAAGTGCACATCTTTACAGCTGGCGTAAAAACATCCCAAAAGGCCAGCTGATTAGACTTAAAAGAAATTGTACATCAGAGGAGGTTTTTAGACAGCAGGCTGGTGAATTATTAGACACTCTTAAATATAGGGGCTACCCGAAATATATCCTAGACGAGGCACTGTCTGAAGTACTTAACTTGGACCGTAAAGATATGATCGATATTAATAGAGTCAATAATAGATATAAGAACAAACAGGATTTGGGAGGTACTGTTGATGAAAGTAATAGATTTAATGTAACATTTGTATCGAAATTCAATAGGTGTTCCCCTCAAATTAGAAAAATTATTAATGATTATTATCCAATTCTACATCAGGATCCAGTATTACGCAAGATCTTACCCGAGAAACCAAAGGTGATATTTAAGAAAAATTCAAATTTAAAAAATTTGTTAGCACCGTCTGTTTTAAGAAGTAACAAGAGAGAATATAATAATACATCTACTGTTGATTCGATCCAAACCTGGCTCCCATCTAGACAGCAGGGCTGTTATAGATGTGGAAACCAAAGATGCACCACATGTAATTTTATAAGACATCAAATTACTAGTTACCAATTTAACTCCACCCCCTTTAATATTAGAGGTTTTATCAATTGTGGCACCTCATTTGTGATTTATGCTCTGAGTTGTCCTTGTGAGAAGGTCTATGTAGGGCGAACCACTAGACCATTGAAGGTCCGGTTTATGGAACACCGTAGGAACATACTAAATAAAAATATGAAACATAGTGTCCCAAGACATTTTTGCGAAATGCATGGGGGGAAAGTAGATGATCTTAAAGTGCTGGGACTTGAGTTTATCCCAGCTACCAGTAGGGGTGGAGACCGTTTCAAAAAATTATGTAGATTATTTTAATTATTTACATTTTTTGTCTGGTATTTGTTTAGTTTAATATACCAGACTATATAATAAATCTGGTGTGTTAAGAAGGCTTGAGTTGATTAATCTTTTTATTTTATTTTTTGTATTTTTGTTTAATTTAATTTAATAGTATTTATATACGGTTTTATTTTTTAGTTTGTTTTTTCCACCATTAGCGCTGAGAGTTCTTTGTGTTGCTAATCTCTCTTTACTATTCTTGTCTATTCTTAGTCTGCTTCTATTTGATTGTTGAGTGTCCCTTGCCTTATTGTGCCCTTGTGCTTCTCTGTGTTCCCATCCTTCCTTGTACCTTGCCTCTGGTTATGATTGCCTGCTGCTCGTGTGAGTGTTTCTGTGAGAATTCATCCCTTGATCTCCAATTAAGGAATCCATTAATTGCGGTGGATACGTCCTCATTGTCGTCCCCCTCTTCTTTGGATGTTGGAGCTATTATCCATAAATTGTCTATCTTATTTAATTGATATCAGCTACCTCAAGGATTTGAGAACCCTCAATATACATCTTTCTCCATCCTATTTTGATTAATGAATATATTATTGCCTTAGTATTGGTCAAAGTGTTTTTATGTAAAAATATTTTCTTTATGTCTGTTTTTTATTTCTATTTTTATTTTTATTTATTTTAATTATTTACATTTTTTGTCTGGTATTTGTTTAGTTTAATATACCAGACTATATAATAAATCTGGTGTGTTAAGAAGGCTTGAGTTGATTAATCTTTTTATTTTATTTTTTGTATTTTTGTTTAATTTAATTTAATAGTATTTATATACGGTTTTATTTTTTAGTTTGTTTTTTCCACCATTAGCGCTGAGAGTTCTTTGTGTTGCTAATCTCTCTTTACTATTCTTGTCTATTCTTAGTCTGCTTCTATTTGATTGTTGAGTGTCCCTTGCCTTATTGTGCCCTTGTGCTTCTCTGTGTTCCCATCCTTCCTTGTACCTTGCCTCTGGTTATGATTGCCTGCTGCTCGTGTGAGTGTTTCTGTGAGAATTCATCCCTTGATCTCCAATTAAGGAATCCATTAATTGCGGTGGATACGTCCTCATTGTCGTCCCCCTCTTCTTTGGATGTTGGAGCTATTATCCATAAATTGTCTATCTTATTTAATTGATATCAGCTACCTCAAGGATTTGAGAACCCTCAATATACATCTTTCTCCATCCTATTTTGATTAATGAATATATTATTGCCTTAGTATTGGTCAAAGTGTTTTTATGTAAAAATATTTTCTTTATGTCTGTTTTTTATTTCTATTTTTATTTTTATTTATTTTAATTATTTACATTTTTTGTCTGGTATTTGTTTAGTTTAATATACCAGACTATATAATAAATCTGGTGTGTTAAGAAGGCTTGAGTTGATTAATCTTTTTATTTTATTTTTTGTATTTTTGTTTAATTTAATTTAATAGTATTTATATACGGTTTTATTTTTTAGTTTGTTTTTTCCACCATTAGCGCTGAGAGTTCTTTGTGTTGCTAATCTCTCTTTACTATTCTTGTCTATTCTTAGTCTGCTTCTATTTGATTGTTGAGTGTCCCTTGCCTTATTGTGCCCTTGTGCTTCTCTGTGTTCCCATCCTTCCTTGTACCTTGCCTCTGGTTATGATTGCCTGCTGCTCGTGTGAGTGTTTCTGTGAGAATTCATCCCTTGATCTCCAATTAAGGAATCCATTAATTGCGGTGGATACGTCCTCATTGTCGTCCCCCTCTTCTTTGGATTTGGAGCTATTATTCATAAATTGTCTACCTTATTTAATTGAAATCTGCTTCTTCAAGGATTTGAGAACCCTCAATATACATCTTTCTCCATCCTATTTTGATTAATGAATATATTATTGCCTTAGTATTGGTCAAAGTGTTTTTATGTAAAAATATTTTCTTTATGTCTGTTTTTTATTTCTATTTTTATTTTTATTTACTTTAATTATTTACATTTTTTCTGGTATTTGTTTAGTTTAATATACCAGACTATATAATAAATCTGGTGTTTTAAGAAGGCTTGAGTTGATTAATCTTTTTATTTTTTGTATTTTTGTTTAATTTAATTCAATAGTATACGGTTTTATTTTTTAGTTTGTTTTTTCCACCATCAGCGCTGGGAGTTCTTTGTGTTGCTATACTTTTTTGTATTAGGGAGTCACTACCCCTTTACCAGCTGCATTTGGGGAAAAATCACTATATAAGTGGCTATTTAGATTCACTAAGCGCCTGGAATTGGTCTCTTTTTTTTGTATTTTTCTAGCAATACTAGTTGCCAGAGGTCTCCCTGTCCAGGTTGTAGAGGTCCGCCGCCTGATTGTGGGCAGAGCCTTACTTCTCCGGTGCTCTCTTCATGGGCAACCTTACACCATTATTAATGCTTACTCTCCCAACCAGAACCAACACACGTTCCTGGAATCGGTTCTAACAAAATCAGAACCCTATCTTGATGGAGTTGTGCTGTGTGGGGGCGATCTCAACTGGACCCTCGATCCTTTCATAGATTCCTTTACCTCCCGACCATCCTACCCGGCTAAAGTATACCGTAGAGTGCGAGGAGCCCTTCATGATGCTAGGCTGGCCGATGTCTGGAGAATTGCCCAGCCAGAGGATAAGGATTACACCTTTTTCTCTCCTTGCCACCATACCTACTCGCGAATTTATTACATATTTCTCAGTCATAGACACCTACACTTGCTTGATGAGACCTATATTGGGGTAATGGCGTGGACAGATCACGCTCCGGTTCATGTTAAACTTTCTCTTCCTCAGACCCACACGCAGAGATGGCCATGGAAACTAAATGAATCTCTCTTACTAGATCCTATTCAAAAAACCCAGCTAACTGAGGCCATCCAAAACTACTTTGAGCTTAACACAACCCCGGACGTGTCAGGTGTCACGATATGGGAGGCCCACAAATGTGTTATCCAGGGGGAGTGTATTAAATTAGACGCCTTAATTAAAAAACAGCTAAACACCAAAAAAGAGAACCTCCTCAATAGGATTCAAGCTCTGGAAACCTTGCATAAGTCTTCCCTCTCCCAAGATGTACTCTCCGAGCTCACAACAGCTCGAAAAGACCTAAACTCCCTTCTTTCAGATAAAATTAAAATGGATTTTAGAAAATGCCCTAGCAAATTTTATGTTGGGGATAACAAACCCGGGAAAATGTTAGCTAGAGTGCTTAAAAAGCAAAGAGCGGTAAGTTTTTTGCACTCTATTAAGAATGCTACTGGAACCCTTCTACACAAAACGGAGGACATTGCGGCCTCCTTCCAGGCATATCATACCCAGCTTTACGACTTGCGTTCCCAGGAAGATCCTTCTGAGCAGGTTCAACGCCAGCCACTTATTCGTGCTTATCTAGAAGAAGCCATTTACCCGACACTCCCCCCTGGAGATATATCCTTCTTAGAAAGCCCATTCACCGCCCTTGAACTAGAAGCTGCTGTTAAAACATCCCCAAGTGGGAAAAGCCCTGGTCCGGATGGATTTACCATCGGCTACTATAAAACTTTCATGTCTCTCCTAATTCCCCCTCTTTTAGCAGCCTGTAACACTATATCCGTTGATCATCCCTTTTCCAACCAATCTCTTGAGGCCCACATAACTGTGATTCCAAAGGAGGGAAAAGATCCTGCTTTATGTTCCAGCTACCGGCCCATCTCTCTCCTCAACGTTGATCTGAAACTCTATGCCAAAATGATGGCAAATAGACTTAAGAGTTTATTGCCCAAGATTATCCACTCAGACCAAGTAGGTTTCGTTGAGGGGAGAGAAGCCAGGGATAACACTGTTAAGGTGATAAACCTTGTCCATCACGTGCGTAGTTCTGATACTCCGTCCATATTGCTGTCGACCGATGCTGAAAAAGCATTCGACAGGGTGAATTGGAGTTTTATGACCGGCGTACTGCACCATCTAGGTATAGGCACTATATGTATGAGCAAGATACTAGCCTTATACAGCTGTCCAACCGCTAAGGTTAGAGTTAATGGGACACTCTCCGATGCAGTAAGAATCACAAATGGCACCAGACAAGGGTGTCCCCTATCCCCTTTGATTTTCGTTTTATGCGTAGAAGCCCTGGCACAGATGGTGAGAAAGAACCTCAATATATCGGCCATTAAGGTGGGAGCAGCGGAATATAAACTAGCGATGTTTGCAGATGATATTCTGGCTCTCCTCAGCAACCCGGAGACGTCACTCCCGGCCTTGGTCCATGAATTTACCAGATTTGGGTATCTCTCTCATTTTAAAATCAATTATACCAAATCTGTTGCACTCAATTTAAATTGTCCAGAGCCCAGGGCTGCAGCCTTACAATCTTCCTTTCCGTTCTCATGGTATCCGACACAGCTTAAATACCTGGGGATCAGTATAACCGCAGATAACACGCATCTATTTTCAGCTAACTATACCCCATTACTGACCAAAATCCGATCAGATCTTAACTCATGGACACATCTCCGTCTCTCATGGCTGGGCAGAATTAATGTCCTAAAAATGGATACCCTTCCTAAGCTTTTATACATCATGCAGGCATTGCCCATACATGTCCCCCCTAGATGGCTCCAAGAGCTCCAACTGTGTCCTGGGAGAAGGATCTAGGGATGCCCATAGGGGAGAGCACCTGGACCCAAATATTTTAATTTTCGAAGGCTTCTTCTGTTAATGTCTTGGTTCAGGAGACCTCTTATAAATTGCTGTCAAGGTGGTACCGGTGCCCTGACCTTCTCCACAAAATCATCCCGTCCTACTCAAGTCTGTGTTGGCGCTGTCAACAAGCGGTAGGAGACCCCTTACACATATGGTGGCTGTGCCCGCGTATTAGGCCTTATTGGGACAAGGTAGAGGCTATCTCTGAAGAAGTTATGCGAGAGGAAATCCCTGAGGGCCCAATATTCTGGCTTTTCAACCACCTAGATTGTCCGATCTCCACCTATAAGCAGTCACTGCTGCGGCATCTTAATAATGTAGCTAAATCACTTATCCCCCTGCACTGGAAATCGGCTCACCCCCCCTCCATTTCAGCGTGGATTTCCTGAGTTGATAGCTACCTAGAGATGGACAACCTGCTCTCTGACCCGGGGGCAGGCTACAACTCCTTTGAACGTTATCGCAACACATGGTTCCAATGGATGGAATTCCAGACTACAGACAGATATAGGGCCCTGCTACAGCACAGGCAACTCCCTTAGTCCCTACCTTCCCCATAACAACCCCTCTAAACTATATTCCTACAATTGCAAGGTCATTATCCTCTTAGATACCTGTAGCCCATCACGATTATCTCGCACATGTGCGTTTGATGACATTACTAATGTAGACGTTCTGACTAGCTTTTAGTTACATATGTGTAGCAGCCTTCCCACCCCCCACCCCCCTCCTATCCTACCCCTTTTCCTTAAATCACACATAAAAATAAAACAAAACACCCCCGGAGTCCAACTCTGTGAGGTATCTAAGGATGTCCTGTTAGCATACTCCTAATGCAATATGTATACTCTTGTAAACTGACTTGTTTTAGCTCAACGAATAAGTATGCTTTGTTATCTTCCAGTCCTGCATTGTAATGTGAACTCTACTATTTTGTTGTACTTCTGGTGTGTTAATAAAAATATTTTACACAAAAAAAAAATAAAAAAAATCGTTAACTTGTAAGATTATCTGTAAATGGCCACACACTGCAAGATTTTGCAAACGATAAACGATAATCAATTGGTATTCCCATAAGATGCGATTATCTGCTGGTGGACATTTTGGGAAGATTATCGTGAGTTTCGGGAAAATATCGGCACCCCACACTACA